>ML782382.1:215515-260956 GCA_009831015.1 Picea engelmannii | reverse complement strand
GGTTTCTGCTGGATTGCATTCTTCCATGCGAAATCTTTTGATGATGTCTACTGCATACTTTTGCTGACAGACAAAAATGCCTTTGGTTGATTGATCAACCTCAATCCCTAAAAAATATTTCATTATGCCAAGATCTGTCATCTTAAACTCAGATTGCATGGCATGTTTAAAATTTGTTAACTCAAGATTTCTAGTATAGATCATGTCATCAACATATAAACATACAATCAAAATTTTACCGTGTTGATCTATTTTGGTGTAAAGAGTTGGCTCATTTTGACTTCTGCTGAAACCACTTTTGATCAGGTAAGTGTCAATTCTGTTGTACCAAGCTTTTGGAGCTTGCTTTAAGCCAT
This sequence comes from Picea engelmannii, assembly GCA_009831015.1. Lineage (NCBI taxonomy): Eukaryota > Viridiplantae > Streptophyta > Pinopsida > Pinales > Pinaceae > Picea > Picea engelmannii. Next base: position 260,600 of record ML782382.1, on the reverse strand, counting down.
ACAAGGCTTTCTTCAACCGATATACTTTGGCTGGATGCTCTTGGACTTCAAATCCAGGTGGTTGATCGACATACACTTCTTCTTCTAAAAAACCATTCAGGAATGTTGACTTGACATCCATCTGGTATACTTTCCATTTGTGTTGGGCTGCTATGGCCAATAGAGTTCTTACAGTGTCTAACCTTGCTACTGGAGCAAATGTTTCACCATAGTCAGTACCTAGTTGTTGTGAGAATCCTTTGGCAACAAGTCTTGCCTTGTGCTTTTCAATCTGCCATTTTTCATTGAGTTTAGTTTTGTAAAACCACTTGACACTAATACTCTTCTTGTGACTTGGCAAATCAACAAGATCCCATGTCTTGTTCTTCTCAATGGAGTCGATTTCTTGGTTCATGGCTTGAACCCAATGTGGCTCCTTAGCTGCTTCTTTAAAAGATGTAAGTTGACATGACATTAATGCAAAAAGATTGTGCTATTCAAAATCATCCAGCTCCTCATGGATTTCTCTCAAACTTCGAGTTCTTTGATTTTGAATTTCAGAGGATGAGTCTCTGCTGGAAGTTGAGTTATCCTATGAGTGTTCAGGTTGTCTTTGTACCTGCAATCTTGGAAGAACAGTTTGAGGTACTTGTTGTCCTGAATTTTCTGTGTTTTTAGCACTGGGCAGTAAAGTATTTTGACTGTCCATTTGCTGATTTTCTGAATCATCCCAGAATTGATTTTCCAGAAATTTTACATCTCTGTTGAGAATTAGTTTCTTGGAGATTGGATTGTAAAGCCTGTAAGCTTTAGATGTTTTACTATATCCAATGAATATACATTTCTCACTTCTATCATCCAATTTCTTCCTTAATTCGGAAGGTATGTGAGCGTATGCAATACATCCGAATGTCTTTAGATGTGCAACATTTAGCTTTGTCCCACTCCATGCTTCTTGAGGGACTTTCATCTTTAGACTTGTGATTGGAGATCTATTCAAGAGATAAGCTGAGCATGCTACTGCTTCAACCCAAAAATTATTTGACAAACTTTTCTCTTTGAGAAGTGTTCTTGCCATATTCATTATTGTTTGATTTTTCCTTTCAGCCACTCCATTCTGTTGTGGAGTATACCTGACTGTTGTTTGCATGATAATGCCTTGTGATTTGCAGAAATTTGCAAATTCTCTGGAGTTGTATTCTCCTCCTCCATCTGACCTGAATGATTTGATATATTTTCCACTCTGTTTTTCAGCTTCTGCCTTGAATTCTTTGAATTTTGCAAAAGTTTCAGACTTGTGTCTGAGAAAATAGATCCAGATTTTTCTGTTGAAATCATCAATAAACGTTAGAAAGTAAAAGCTACCACCTATTGACTCTGTTTGCATTGGTCCACATAGGTCAGTGTGGACAAGTTCAAGATGTTGTTTGGCTTGATTGGAAGACTGTGGAAAACTGGTCCTCTTATGTTTTCCAAGTATGCAAAACTCACATGGGGGAATTTGCTCTTTAAAGATAGGAAGACCTTTGACCATGGAGTTCTTCTGAAGAAGACTTAGACTCTGAAAAGGTAGATGTCCAAATTTGGTATGCCAAACCATAGTTTCATTAAGGGTTGATGCACTTTGTGCATATGGTTGAATCAGATTTGCAGTTCTGAGGGTAAGGGGAAACATCCTATTCAGAGTCATATGGATTTCAGAAACCAATTTTCTGCTGGGGTTTTTGTCATATATTTTGCAAGATGCTCCCTCAAAAAGTACCTTATATCCATGTTCAATGAGTTGTCCTACACTTAACAAATTGTGTTTCAGATCTAGAACGCGATAGACATTGTTTATGTCTTTCTTTACATTTTGTTTAGTAAGAATAGGAACAGTTCCTTTTCGTTGAACCTTGACTAAGAAATCATTTCCAAGGGTAATATCAGATGAGATTGAAGAATCAATGCATGAAAGTAATTCTTTGTTACCTGTCATGTGATTGCTGCATCCACTGTCCAGCAACCAAAGATCTTTTGGTTGTTCTTTAGTCTTGTGACACGAGAGAAACATACCTCCTAAGGTTTATCCCGTATGATTTGACACATGTGCTCTGCCTAAGAGATGATCTACTTGCTTCTTCCTGCATTCAGATTCATAGTGCCCATACTTTTTGCAGTAATAGCACTGTATGCTTGATTTGTCATTTGATCTTCTTCCTCTACCTCTTTGAGGCTGAAAACTTTGATTCTGATTTTGTTGTCTGTGTGCTTGGAAGTGTTGATTCAGATGTTGTTGTCTGTGTCCTCCACTGGAATGAGGATTACTGTGACTGCTCTCTCGTTCTTGGTGACCTCTGCCTTTTCCTCTGCCTCTCCCTCTGCTGAAGGAGAATTGCATTTTGAAAGCATTGGAGATTGACTCATCTGTGAGATGCAGTCTGGTCTCATGTGTCACCAGAGAACCGATTAATTCATCTGTTGAAAAACTTGATATATCCTTGGATTCAAGGATTGTTGTAACAACCATTTCGAATTTCTTTGGTAAACTTCTAAGGACTTTATCAACGATGCATTGATCAGTGATGGCTTCACCAGTCAATCTGATCTGGTTCATAATGCCCATGACTTTGGTCATAAACTGATCCACACTTTCAGACTCTGTCATTCTTAAAGTCTTGAATTGCGTCCTCAAGGTCTGCAGTTTAACTGTTTTGACCTTGTCATTTCCTTGATAGGAAGATTTATGGATGTCTCAGGCCTACTTTGAAGTACCAACGCCTGTGATTTTTGAAAAAATCGAGTCATCCACAAAATTTTGAATCCAGAATTTAGCTTTATTTTCTCTGTTTCTCTGAGTTGCATGAGCAATTTTCTGCGGGTTTGTCATGGCGGCAAGGTCTGCTAGATCGGGTTCCACATATCCATGATCCACTGGATCCTGACACTCTTGTGCTTGCAAGAACGATCTCATCCGAAGAGACCAGAACTCATAGTTCTTTCTAAGAAGAATCAGACCCTGAGTTGGTCCTAAATTGCTAGACGACGCCATATTTTAAAGAATTTGAACAAAACAAAAAAAAAAATCTTACTTACCTGTCTCCTACGTGTAATTTGCAGTGACTTCAGAACTCTGCATTCAAGATTTCACGAGTTTTGACTTCACGATTTTTGGCTTCGCGATTCTGACTTCGAAACTTCGTTATACGAGTTCTCCAAATTCTTGTATCTCTAGCTTTCGATCGTCGAAACGTCGAAGAGAGCTTAACGGCCTTGGATTGGCCCTTAGTCTCCATTCAATGTGTCCACGTGCCTAAATGTTCAAGCGCTACCGGCTCGTGGTCCCGACTCTTCCTTCCCAATCTCGCGATACTCGAGATTACGAAATGGGTATACCTCCCTCTCTGTCAGCGCCCTCTGCACGTGACCGTCGGCTAGTCTTAATGCTAGCTCCCATCGCAACTTCACGACTTCGCAAGTCGAAGGGTTGAGCCTCCGTTCTCTTCCCATGTGAACCTCCGAGACTTGAAAGTCAGTGAGGGTTGACCTTCCCTTCGCACTTCTCGCAACTCGCCACTTCGCGAGTTATAGCGTCAAGCTCCCATGCTCTTATCCCGGGAATCCCCGAGACGCGAGAGGTCAACGGAGTGTTGACTCCTTTCCTCCTGGCGACGTGTGTCCTCCCGCAAATGGACGGCTCAGATCTATTTCAAAGTTTTGCGATTTCTGATGTCGAGTGCCCAGACTTTCGTCCTCAGGACTCCCAAACTCGCAAATGTTGAAATCCTGATTACAACCCTTTCGGGCTTCGCGAATCGGTATTTCACGACTCTTGAACTCTCATCACGACGTTCTCCAAACTGCGAATTTCGAAATGCTGAAATTTTGATGGCGCTTGGATCTGCTGCCACTTGTCCTCTGAGATGGATGGTTCACAATCCTTCCAGGATTTCATGATTCGTGATTTCGGGATTTTGCGATTTCACGTATCGGGGTTTGGAGTGTAGTCCCATTTGCTTGTCCAACTCCCGATTCTCGATTTTGCGATAGAGTCAGATCGATGACTCACGATCTTTCTCGATCCAACAGTCCAGAATGACTCGGGATTTCGCAATTCGCGAATTCTCAAGGCAGTCTTTTGACCTTCATGCCCTGCGAGTCATCGAAATGCTAAGATCTTGCCATGTGTCTCTTGATGGACGGTCCTAACGATTTCGTGACTTCGCAAGTCGAAATTTCTCCTGTGCGCTCTAGAGGACTAAGCCTCATGCACTTTCTCGCTGATCCAACGGCTGTCGGTCCTCTGCGCAAGATCTAACGGCTGGAATTATTTTGCCTTTTCTGCACTCTCCTCGTCCCTTCTGAACTGGATTTTCGCCTCAGATCTTTTCGAAGGACGGATCTTACTGCTGCGACGGTTGTTCTTTGCTCCTTAGACGTGATCTTTGCTGGATTTGAAGGAATTTTTTCCTGTGGAAGGAAAATTCGTGATTCTTTCAAAGATTTGAAATAATTTCACGAGTTCTTTGAAGTTTGGCGTTGTCTGCTGCAATCTTTGACGGATTTGAGTAAATTCCCATAAATCTTTAAACAATTCTTCCTTTTGCAGAAATATTTAACGAATTTGAATGAATTCTTTGAGTTCTTCAAATGTTCCTGCATCCTGCAGCTCTTCTTCGTGAATCTTTGGTGAATCTTGAATTTTTTTTCATGATTCTTTAATATTTCTTCCTTCTTGTGTTTCTTCTCCTTGATCTTTCGAGCGTATTCTGCTCTGCTTCTTCGGCGAGCATGCTGCGTCAATCTTTTGAGAGTATGACGTTCTGCTTCCTCGTGGAAGTTTCCTTTGAGGATCTTTTGAGAGTATCACGGACAGCTCTCCAAGCCTTGTGAAAAGTCTGTGTCGAATGCTCTCAAGATCCGTGTAAGCTCTACGTTGTTTGATGATCGTGTTGCTCTCCAGCCTGTGTGAAGAGGCTTACTATTGAAGCTCTGATACCATGATAAATTGTGAAACAAGAAATGCAGAGAGAAAGAATAGAACAGAAAACAGTATATTAGAATGTAAGAAGAAGAGTACAAAATGAGTACATGAAGAAGACATCTAGAAAGGGGAAATAGCTGAGCTAAATAGGCTCAAGCAAAACAAGAATAGAAAGTACAGCTGACCAGGATAGCTGGCAGTGTACAGTCAGCCTGTTGAGGTTACATTATATTTAACAGAAATGGCATTGTAACAATGAATATGAGTGTTATAGAGGGTATCACATACCAACACTGAAATGAAGATAAAATGAAGCTATTGGATGCCCATTTGCTGCTTCAACGAGATTAAAGATGAAGAGATCTGCCCAAGGGTTCCGACTCTCAAATCTTCTTTGTTGCTTTGACGAGATTAAATATGAAGAGATCTGTCTGAAATCATCTGCTACTTTAGCTTTTGATTCTGTCTCTCTCTTTGTGTGTCCCCTTTGTACCCCTCGTCTTGCAGTAGTCTCCATGTTTTGGAAAGGTGAGGTAGGGTTCGCTTCTGTGGTTTCATCTTGGATGCAAGCCCCATCATTCTAGCGTCCTTAAACTCTTTTTTTGTTGGTCTCTGCTTCTATTTTTGTCCCTCTATTGCATCGTGCTACTCCTTCTCAATGATGAACGACAAAAAAAATCTATCAGTGACATCCGCTATACTTTAATAAATTGCTGGAGTGGAACCATCTGAAATACATTAGAATTCCTCAACCCTGGAGTCGAACCATCCGAAATGCATTTGTATTCCTCAGTCGTCAAGAAAACCTGTTGCGTTCAAGGGATTACCTTCATGATTTTCAAGTGTCCACCTGCAAATAGCACTTGTTGAGGTTGGTCTTTTTTTCATAAAACACGTGCCAGGCTACCTCTCCCAACGTTTTATGCTTTCGTTTTACCAACTACTTCCACTTCCATGTCGTTCTCGTCTTTCAATTAAATATATAATCATTCCACTTGTAAAAGGGTTGTAATCTCATATGAAGATTAGAATACATATAAATTCAACTTACATAATGCTTATAAGACCTTAACACCTTAACACATTCAACTATATTCGACCTAGCAGAAATCTCCTAAGTCTGTTTGGTAATACTCAGCAGCTCAGAAAATATATCGACTCTCTAACTCAACTCTCTTAGGTAATATAGGGCAACTAAAAACCATTAGAACAAGTACAGATTTGATAGATAAAAATGAGCACTATTTCAAAACTGAAATTATATATTTAAAAATGATTGATTCCTCGGCTTTATTCAATTCCTCAGTACCTAAAGACCACTGTGACTCCCTCTATAAAACTTTTGTTCAAACCTGCAAAAAAAAACATGGAATTGTATAAAAATATATGTGCCCGAGTTGCTGACAAATTCCTAAGCCAATCATTTGAGCATCATGATGTTTGTGATATTAGACTGGTCAAACAGAGATAAGATGAGGTCCATTTTTCTTCACTATTTGGGTGAGTAGTTGTAGAGAAAAGTGGAAGTTAACATAGCTTTCAGAAGAAGTAGCTTACAAAGAGACTAGTTTCTGGCTGATGGCCACTTCTTACTGTTTGTCAAGTTGCTGGACATGACATTGGAAAGTTACAAAACCTAGTTCTCATTCTAAGAAAGCTAGCCCCCCTTGATCTGATCAAACCTATTCAATTTTCTCAGATCTTGACACTATTGTGTACCTTGCAATACTTATTATAATGGCACTGTACCTGGTAATAGAGAGTCACTTTCAATCAAATTTTAACCTAATGAAACTTTCTTGGACGGGATTAAGCATATCTCTGAGGATCACCCACTTCATCAGAGGTCGAGATGTGTGTGAAATCCGAGAGGGAGGTGATCCCAAATTAATAGAAGTAAGTGTATCTGAACGATTATGCAGTTGTATAAGATAGGGTTTCCACGGGTGCAAATTTCCTTGCTAGCGTTCTTGACGTCGCCCGGTGTGACCAACCCTTAGCTCCATGAAGGATATAGACGTAGAAGACGATGAGGAAGATTGACCCTCTGACATCATGCTACAAGATTCCCAGAACGAATCGCCAGATGGCAGGCATGCAATCTTAAAGAAATCTAGAGATAACGTTGGGTCTTTATGGGACTCGTGAGGAGAAAAGTAGGAGAGGAGTGATGGTAAAAACTCCTATCTTTTTCGAAGAGCTAACTCATTTGTTTGTTAGTGAAAAAAGATCTTCTCAATGCCCGGATGCTGGTTAAGAAAATTTCTCTTGGATAAAAGTGCTTGGAGCATTAGATCCACTGAGATAGTTTAGAATAAGAATAAATTAATAACTCAATGCTCAGATGTTGGTTAAGAAAATTTCTTTGGTATAAAAGTTCTTGGAGCATTAAAATTTCCTGGAACATTAGATCCAATGAGTTAGTTTAGAATAAATTAATGCACACTTATTGCATAGGGCTTTAACATCATTTATTTAATTTTTATTGTGAAAATTATTTTAAAACATATAAACCAATGGACAATGGCCCTAAAGTTGCAATGTTTGCAAGGATCTTAAAGTACACTCCAAATTACTTTGAGAATGTTTTTATTTACTCATCTAATATAGCTTATTCATCGACTTCATGATGTCTATCGAGACTCGTAGGATTATAATTGTACAATAGACTAATGATACAAAGGCTCTGGTTTCTCTGGTTTTTGTAAGTGTTAATCACATAGAACGATGTGCCCTCGCGAACGAAATAAATCTGCCCAGTTTCTAGTTCTTCAATCAATTTTCTGTTCTATACCCAAATACCCACTCAATTTGCCTTTCCCTGTATATCAACAAATTGATAGAATCGTGTTAAAGCTAGAGTATTAATATACAATGTTATAAAACCACATTGTTGGAACTTTTTTATTATTCCAGACTTTCATAGGAATACATGTACAACGTGCATCCATGTATTGAGGAAGCATGATAGAGTTGGGGTCCATTTCGATGAAACTAACTTCGTAGTTGTGCAGCTAAGGTGCACATTTTGAAATTCTCCCTGAAGGAAGGAACAACTATGATCCAACCTATTTCTGCATCTATATTTTCCCAATGCCTCTCCTTTTTTAAGATGAATTTCTTTTCACCCACCTCTTCCTCTTCATAATTATATGATGGCTCATAGATACGATACCCAGAATAACATCTAACCATTCCAAGGAAAAATTACAGAAAGTCGTGTTCTCCTTCATCAATAGAGTCAGAGGGAAAGAGATACAATACAATCCCACAGGAGTCGTCAAAACAGTGAGAAATGTGGTAGTCTTTACACCTAGTCTATTGAATGTATAATGCACATTCAAAGGCTTGTAAGAAAAGCATGACAGAAGAAAGACATGGTCATACAACTCTGAATTACATCCAAAGGTTCAATATTATCATGAAGACATTTGTCGATGAAAACATAGACCTCATCATGCATTGATGGTATGCACAATCAAACATGAACCACTCAATGATGATAAGGGTCCATGGTTTGTATTGCTGATATATTTTATTCATATGATTGCTTGATCGATTCATGGTATTCTCATGTTTTCTCTGGTTCTGAAACCTACAAAAAAACCTACCGAAATTCTAGAAATGGTTAGAAAATGATATTATAACACGTTAATAATAAACTGAAACAAATTATTAGAGCTGTTCTTTCCCTCTGGAGTCTAAACCATTCGGTTGCAAAAATGTCCTCACTCAACAATAAGAAACTGAAACAAATTATTAGAGCTTTCCTTTCCCTTTGGAGTCTAAACCATTCGGTTGCAAAAAATGTCCTCGCTCGACCTCAGTAACTTCAATGCTTTGGAAACTGATGTTGTTTTCTATGCTTGAGGGAAGTGAACTCTCTCAAACTTTACAACTGTCTATACTCATCATTCAAATACAAACTCCTTCCACTTAAAGTGGGAACTACTTTCACTTAATGCAAGGACTTGTTGCTCTGCAACTTTCCTTGTTATATGAAAATTTCAAATTCCATTGGCATAAATACTATGGATGTAGATCTCAATGCCCTGGTTAGACCATTCACAACATTGAAAGAGATGATAATGAAGAATAATAGTGTAAGCTTGCAAAAACTTTGATAATCACTTAAATTTGTGATATCTCCAAATATTGTTTAAAGCCTATATCAACTAAAAAATTATATATTGTTATTCCTTCAAAGATAAAATGTTAGATTTTAATGAGAATAATTAATTTATGACATGAAATGACACTATAATGGGACATTAATTATGAAAATTTTATATTTCAAGTGGAAATGGTCAATTTCAATAAAAAGAAGGAAATTGACTTCCACAAACAATTGAGATAGTGGTAGGTTTTTTATTGGCATTTTGTTGCATATTAATTACTCGTTATCTTTCTAACTATGTTTAAAAATGATTCATAAAAACTATTTATAATAATAAAAAATATGAATATGATTGATAAGAGTTTTTTTTATAAATCTCTTTGAAGAAATATATTATCATTGTTATTTGATTATGTCTGCATGTGTATCATATATGTCTCCGATGGCGGGCGATTGCAGAGATTTGAACTGGTTTTTCCCTGAGACTTTGGCGCCCAGAACTTGCGTGTCTATGTTTTGGATCCTATCGCGCCATTAACGACTCCAAAGGCTACCTGCATCGAAACCATCTGTGGCGGCTTCTCACGTGCTGTTCATTTTCTCCCGGCGGAACTCGGCCTTACTGTCTTCAGATAGGTGCTTCAAACTTTCCGTTGAAGCTCCAGCGGAATTTCTTAACACGAGACCTCCAAGATCCGTGTTTCTTTCCGCTACTCCATCATCACTCCATCATTGCAAAAGTTAAGATAAGGTATGTAAGTCTTCGAACCCTGTGATTGGTCGCTTTGGCTGGGGGACAAAACAGAGCCCACGATAAAAGGGACTGATTCGGGCGGGTACTGTTTGAATATGGAGGCGCCGGTATAGGCGACCGAGCGACTTGAAAATGGTGATACCGGTCGGGCTGGGCGTTACACCTCTTCGAACCCTGTGCTTGGTTGCTTTGGCTGGGGGACAAAACAGAACCCACGATAAAAGGGACTGATTCGGGCGGGTAGATACTTCTGGTTCATTGGACAGAGCAAATCTTTCTTTCTCACAGACACGACAACTCTACTCCACCAACTCTACCCCCCATTGGTATTTTGTCTCTTAGTTACCCCCACTCTCCGCTTTTCACTGTAACCTCCGACCATTTTCTGGATCTGAAACAGACGCTCCAGTTTCCTGTCAGACTCACCTTGTCTTCTTGCCTCGCTACAGACATAGACTTCTCCTCGGGGTTTTGACTTTCTTCCATTTTGTCTCTTAGTTACCCCCACTCTCCGCTTTTCACTGTAACCTCCGACCATTTTCTGGATCTGAAACAGACGCTCCAGTTTCCTGTCAGACTCACCTTGTCTTCTTGCCTCGCTACAGACATAGACTTCTCCTCGGGGTTTTGACTTTCTTCCATTTTGTCTCTTAGTTACCCCCACTCTCCRCTTTTCACTGTAACCTCCGACCATTTTCTGGATCTGAAACAGACGCTCCAGTTTCCTGTCAGACTCACCTTGTCTTCTTGCCTCGCTACAGACATAGACTTCTCCTCGGGGTTTTGACTTTCTTCCAATCCTGTCTACAAACCTTTTGCTACCAAGCCAGACCATCTTCCTTGGATCGGGCAGGGACCTACCCGATCATGTCAGGATCTCCCTTCCAGCAGACTTTTCCAGTGGAGATCCTGCAGCCACACTCATGGAGGCTCTGATCACCAACGTATCTGAGGGACAAACGGAGGACCCTTGGGACCACCCAGACATCATCGCCTCCATCGATGAGATGATAAACAACCATCATCGCACACAGATCTCCAGGCCTCCAGCTCCTGGCTCCACTCTCCACGCATCTAACCTTGGATTATCTTCACCGAAGCCTGTACCTGAACTTAATCCACAAAAGCCTAGTGCTTACAATAGGATCTGTGGAAACATTCAAAGGAGCAACTCCCCTTCCTGCAGACCCGCTTCCATCAAAAAAAAAACCTCAGAGGGCTTGGAAACTATAAGTGACTCACCTAAAACTGGTCCTGGGCATGGATGTAGGACTGACTGAAGCTTGCAACCTGGCACTCTGTGCCCTGGTTGGTAGGCTAGCCTACAAAGAAAAATGTAACCTGAGATTGGAAGAGTGTATAGCTAGCCACTGGGAGCCCTTTCTAGGATATCTGCCCAGGATACTTTTACTACAAAACGAGTGGTTAGGCTTCATCTTCAAGAAGCCTGAGGATACTGTTCGCATTCTAGACAAGTTCTGGGCAGTAGGAGGTGGAAGCCTCATGCTTAAAAGATGGAGACTCAGGTTCAATCCTTCAACGGAATACTTCTCCTTCAGACACTTCTGGGTCCTCTTACCTGGCCTTCCACTTCAACTCTGGAACCAACAGGCCTTAGAGCTTATCAGATCTTCATTGGGCCGATTCTTAACAGTGGACTCTGCCTCTATGAAATCAAATGAGAGAAAAATGGCAAAGATCTTGGTTGAGATAGATATTCATGTAGGACTTCTGGAGGTCCTGAACATAGACTGGAGAGGTCACCTGTTTGCACAAAGACTGGACTATCTAGGGATCCCGTTCAGATGCTCCATTTGCCGCAGAACCGAACACCTGAGACGGGAATGCTACAAATAACCTCCCACTGAATCAGAGGCTGAACTGTCGGAGGAGGTAGGCTTCAACGGCTATGACACACAGTCAGATGTATCTGCAGGGGAATCTCCACAACAACGAGCTTTGGACACGGATTCACTAGACTACTCTTTGGTAAGCAAGATAAAACTTCTTTGCCCCTCGCTATATAAAACTCTATCTGCTTGGGAGAGACTCTCCTTAAACACATAGTTTACAAACTCTTTGCAACCGGCTTCACCTAGTGACCCCTCAGATACTCCAAAGCCGCCTGAAATACCCCAGCCTGCTGCCTTGACACCACAACCAGAGATGCTTGAGCCTACCTCAACTCACTTCTCCCCTCCCTTGCATAATGCCTCCCCCCTCATAGACTCCACTTTCACACAACCCCTTACCGATACAAATCCCCCGGAAAATGAACCCCCAGGTTACACTGAACAACCGCTTTCGGCACAGGACCTGGACCAACTGATACTTTCCGACTTACCTGCCTCCCCTCTGCCTTTTGACTCCCTCCCCATACCATTGTACCTTGGAAAGCTCCTCACCACACACCCGACTTCTATTGACAATAATCCATCGTCCTCAGAAGTGAAAAAGCACACAGCTACAGCCCCCTCTTGGTCCAGAGGATTGGGCTTGGAGATCTCACCCCTCAAAACATGCAGCATGAGGAAAAAGGAAAACTCGGAGGCATCAAGCTCAGCCTCACAACCTACTGAACACACCAACCGGGCACTTAGAGGAGTAAAAGCCCAAGCATGGGAAAAATCATGATACTTATTTCCCTCAACATCAGAGGGGTGGGAGGACTCCTGCAAATAGCCTCCATGAGACGTCTTCTCGACAAATACAGACTGACAATCGTCTTCCTGCAAGAAGCGATGGTAGAAGCCGATGTGGCAAGAAATTTTCTTACAGCACTCAGACCCGACTGGATGGTCTGCGCGGCTAGCTCCTTGGGAAACTCTGGCGGCCTCTGGGTGGCCTGGGACCCTTCTCACTTTGATTTAACTCCTCTGCTGTGTCCGGGAGGGATCCTTCTCATTGGCACCTGTTATGAACTCAACACCACCATAAACTTGCTCAATACATATGGCCCCTGTCTGAACCACAGACATTTCTGGGAAAAGCTCGATCTCCTGGGCCTGCTAGCTATTAAAAACCTCATTATTGGGGGCGATTTGAACTTCACGCTAAACTCATCGGAGATCTGGGGCAACAATGTGAGACTTGATACGCTAGCGACCCTCTTCACTTCGCTACTCACAAAAAACGCTTTAGTGGACTTGGCTCCAGCAGATTTACTCCCCACCTGGCGTAATGGAAGATCGGACTCCCACAGAATTGAAAAACGACTGGATCGTTTTTTAATTTCTGAAGAATTGCTATCTCCTCTGCACACGGCCCTGGCCTGGATCGACTTGCTGTATCTATCCGACCACACCCCCATCTGCCTCCAGCTTGGACAAGCAAAATTGGGGACAAGCTACCCGTTTAAGCTCAACACGACCTAGCTGCTGGAGCCCTCCTTTGACGTTTTAGTCAAAAAGGCCTGGACCGACGCCTCCCTCTTGATACCAGGGGACGCACAGGGTAACCTGTTCAGAAAATTAAAGAACCTAAGAGCGCTCACAATCATCTGGCTGAAAGCGAAAAAAGCACAGGACACTACTATTTTGAATAGAATTGAAAATCAACTTTCTATTTTATATAGACAAAGGGCTTGCAACGACCAGCAGATGGATATTGTAGCAAAAATAAATTCATTAGAGACAAACAGAATCCACTTTCTTCAGGCTGAAGAGAATATATGGCAACTTAAGAGTAGAGCGCTCTGGCTCTCCAGTGGTGACAACAATACCCGGTTTTTCCATCATTTTGCCAACCAACGCAGAAATAAAAAATACATTTGGGATATTGAGGCAGAGGATGGAAGTACCACTCTCCAGACAGAGGACATAAAACAAGAGGCTCACAAACACTACAAGAATTTTTTTAAAGAAGAGGCGCACCTCTCCATCCAGGACCAAATCGAATTAGCCAAACTCTTTCCACAGATGATCACTGAAGATGAGGCGAGAGCTATGGAAGCTCCCGGCACAACAGAGGAATTATACTAGGTATTAAAAGGATTCAAAAAAGAAAAAAGTCTCGATCCCGATGGATGGACTGTAGAACTCTACATCCATTATTTTGACCTAATGGGCCAAGATCTGCTGGCAGCAGTTGAGGATTCAAGGATAAGAGGAACAGTCAACAAACATTTAAATAGCACTTTTATTGTCCTAATTCCAAAACAGAATCACCCCCGGCGGTTCTCGGATTACTGACCAATCTCGCTTTGTAATCTCAGCTACAAGATCATCTCCAAAATCATCGCCAACAGGATTCGCCCTCTTCTATCCCAGTCACTGGCAGCGGAGCAACTTGGTTTTCTCAAGGGAAGACAAATCCTCGACGCAATAGGCACTGTACAGGAGTGCTTACACAGCATCAAAGAAAAACATGTGCCGTCAATCCTCTTAAAACTGGATCTCAAGCAGGCTTTTGACTGTGTAAACTGGAACCTCCTACACCTCATACTTCTCCAATGTGGATTTGGGGCAGCCACAACAAAGTGGATAATGGGATGCATAACCTCAGCCACCTTGGCAGTTTTAATCAACAGCGAGGCTACAAAAGCATTCCACAGCGAAAGAGGACTCCGACAGGGATGCCCCCTCTCACCCCTTCTTTTTATTCTGGTCTTAGAATGCCTCAGTATCTTGTTAAAAAAAAGTAAATTAGCTGGCTTGCTCACGGGAATCAGAGCTTTTAGACTGACCCAAATTCTACATATGCTCTTCGTAGATGACGTTATTATTATGACATCGGACTCTTTGTCTGAGTGGACATAAATTTTTAATGTGCTAAAAGTTTTCTGCTCTGTTATAGGCCTAAAAATAATTTTTCAGAAGTCTTTGTTCTTGGCTATAGGCACAAAGGAAGATTTCCTATCTGAGTTAAAAACTCTTTACAACATTGATTATCGAGACCTAAAGGTGGGCTTCAAATATCTTGGTTACCTTATCAAACCTTCTAGCTACAAAGCAAAGGACTGGTGCTGGTTATATGAAATTTTTGAACACAGAATTCAACACTGGTGTAACAGGTGTTTATCCTTGGGCGACAGATACATTTTGATAAAGGCAGTTCTTGAAAGCCTCCCAGTGTATTGGATGGCTCTGGCACACATCCCACAATCGGTGCTAATAAAGCTTCGTAAGATGATCTTTTCCTTCCTTTGGAAAGGTAGCAAACAAATTAGAGGCAACCATCTTTGTAGGTGGGAAACCCTCTCAAAGCCAAAAGTGCTTGGAGGCTGGGGCCTGAGAAATATACACCTCACCTATCTTGCTCTCTCAGCAAACACCCTTTGGCGTATCTTGATGGTACCAGGCATACTGAACAACCTTATTATGGACAAATATTTATCTCACTTGCCGGTTCATTATTGGCTCAGAACCACCACCACCTCTCCATCGGGAGGCTCACAAACATGGAAGCACCTTCTAAAGTCGCTGTTGATTCTCCTACACTGGATAGCATGGCTACCCGACAATGGTACTGCTATTGAAATAGGTAAAGATGACATCCTTGGATTGGGCAACAAATCTCTGCTCTCTCCTAGACTGTTGGATTGCCTTCATAACTTAGGCTTACACTATCTTTTTCATTTAAAAGCACCGCTCAGCAGCAGATCACTAGGCGATTCCTGGATCACTAGCTCCATGCTGAATCTTGACAGAGAACTCTCGGCTGAATGGAACAGCTACATACTTCACCTAAATGAAGCTGGAATCCACTTACAAGAGCGACCAGACACTCTAATCTGGACAGGAGGCGATAAATCGGGAGTCATATCAGTCCGAAATATCTACAAAGCTTTGACAGAGGAGATCTGGCACACCCGAGAACAGACCTGGTGCACTCGCATGTGGAAGTGGAATTGTCCACTAAAACTAAAACTCTTTACTTGGCTTTTGACAGAGAATAAAATCTTGGTCTGGGACATCCTACAGAGCAGGGGTTGGTCTGGCCCAAACCGATGCATTCTATGTAAGGAGGAGTGTGAAACCTCATGTCACCTATTTGTGAGCTGCATTTTTACCCGACAAGTCTGGCTACAAGTCATAGATTCATTAAATCTAACTGAACAGTGGCTGGGACCTTCAACAAACTCTTGGTTCAACTCTTGGTGCACCAAACACCAGCTCTACCCCTCGCTGCCAGCCACGGTCTGTTGGAAGATTTGGTTAACAAGAAATGCTGCCATTTTTGATGATAAATCCCCCTCGGTTTTTTTGGTGACAAACCTCATACTTTCTGCTGTCGACCACCCTTCCCCTCCCATTTTTGTCAAAAAGGTCTGCAGATATTCTACAACTCTCCCTTTTGATAAGGCAATTGCCTGGTTCGACGAAGTAGCACAATCAGGAGGATCACTATGCGGAGCGGGAGGCCACTTCCTTATCAACTCTCATACCTCTTATAGATGGTCTCTCAACGGAGGACAAGGAACCAACACAAAAGCCGAACTATTGGGGGCTTGGGCTTCCCTATTCCTGGCTCAAAGGCTGAACATCGATGACTTGCTTCTTCTTGGAGATTCCAAAGTCATTATCGACTGGATAAATGACAAGGCTGACCTTCGATCAACAACTCTGGAATGCTGGAAAGAGCGTACTACTGAAGCCAAAAGATCCTTCAAGAGCCTAACTGCCTCTCACATCTATAGAGAAGAAAATGCCATCGCAGATCAACTATCAAAACTAGCATTTTCCCGGCCTCTCGGTTTCATAACTATCACCTGATGGGAGGACGGCAATGAAGGCCCCCCAATCCTGATCAAAATCTGATGCGACAGTTCCGTGGACACCGATTCCACCATTGGCATTGTGTCTATGCTCTTGTTTTAGTTCTGTTTCGGCAATTTTGTTTTCTGATAACAACAGGCAGCTCTCTCCAAAAAAGACATGGCTCGCAGAAAGCTGCCCGGACACCGAATCCACCTTTGGCATTGTGTCTATGCTCTTGTTTTCAGTTCTGTTTCGGCATTTTTGTTTCCTAATATCAACTGGCAGCCCACTCCAAAAAGACATGGCTGGTAGCAAGCTGCCCACTTATCATCAGTCGGAGACTTATGGACAGAGTTCAAGGCTGAGAATTGTAACTTGGACTATCTGCATGTTTTTTACTCTGTATTATCACTGTTTTTTCAAGACACCAGTGAGCAACAAACAACACTACAGGAGCCATCCTGTAGCTGCCATTTGTTGCTGTTATTTTTGTAAAAATATTATATCCTTTTGAATATAATAGTGCAACTTTCCCGTGGAAAAAAAGCTCCTTATATGTCTATGTATTGAGTGTTTATTTATATGGCCTACTAATAAGAGAACCTAGACCACAAGGAGCCATACATCCAAATGAATTTTCTTCTAAGTGCCTACAACCTTGTATCATAGGGATTGGTGACTCTCATCTTTCTTAGATTGTAAACACATGCAAAGAAGATTTCAAGAGGGGAATAGAAGTAGGTTGGAATTGCTCTATATATTAAATTGAGATGTAATGGAAGGACCTTTGTAAATCAAATTGAATTGTAATGGAAAGAGTTTTGTAAATTAATTTGAATTGTAATGAAAAGACCTTAAGAAAGATTAACAAGCCCAATAAACTTAAACTGATATTACATTTTAAGGCTATGATCTTTTAATATTTCAACTTCCGTCTAAGACAATAAGGAATGGTCAAAGAGTAGTTCCTATTGTGGAATACTCATGTTTAAGACAATAAGGAATGGTCAAAGAGTAGTTCCTATTGTGGAACACTTATGTTTAACTGTAGTTCAATCCTATAAGGGAGATATTACTCCTATTATCCTTTTCAAACACATGATTGCAACTCATTCAAAGGATGGAAAATGGAGCAACAAGAATTCCAACAAACATGGGGGTTGATTTAGAGTAGGTGCAAAGAGAATTATGAAAAGGTGTATTACTCATAATACAGAGTGGGTACGAAAGTAACTAATTCTCAAGGTCCAAGATCATGACCAACGTTTGGGAAAACATAATCCATACTAACAATGTGACAATATGACCACATCTAGAGAACCAAACATTATATGCTCAAAATGGAAGGATGGTATAGACATTAGACTTTCTAGAGTTGAGAAGTAGATTCTAAGTAACTTGGTAGCTGAAGAGGATAACACTTTACAAAACATCCTCAAATTATAAATGAAATAGTGGAATTCAATCCAAAAAGCTAATAAGGAATGGAGCAATGCTAAATTATCAAATATCAAAGGAATCCCCTATAAACTTGATGGAGCACATTAAAGTAAATCAACTATTAAATGGTCATTGTCCTCATTAACAAGCCTAGGTACTGATTCCATTACCAATTCAATTTATCACATATAAGAGGGATATGGAAGTTAAATACACAAGAGTACATGCTGGAAAAAGGAGGATTGTGGGTACTTTAATATCCCATGCAAATACATTAGGACAAGAAGATAATCAACCTCCAATACATGTAATTGAACCAAGTATATAACTGATTGATATGAGAGGCTTAAAAATTATGCTTCTCAAAGGAGTCATGGCAACAATTGGGGATGTGATCAAGGGGCAAGCACCACCACAGGATGAAGAAGGAGAGGGATTATAAGAATTCCTCCCACTCAAACCTTGAACCTCAAAATGAACTTCAACAAGGGAAACAAAGAGATGACAATATTTGCATGATGTGGGCCACACAATATACATTGTACAATCCATTATAGGGTATGTAAGAACTTTTATCTTATACACAATTGGAGCTTCTTTTTATTTTTTTAATTACAGTATGATCCTTCCTTTGAGAATCCTATTTTTTTTTCTTCTAGTATCCTACACGTTGTAGGAGTTCCTTTGTATTTGGTTGTCCATGTATGCTCTTTCTTCTATTCTAATATGCTTCTTCTATTATGCATAGGAAAATAAAAGGCCCTTGCAACCTCACCCCTTTGTGCCCCCTTTCAAACTCAACATGCATATGTGTTACCATGTACTCTATTAAAATAAAATATGACTAAGAAATCCAAGAGTGAGTAGGTATATTACAATTCCTCAAATGAACTTGACACTCACCATTATAAAGCATGTGAGGAAGTTGATTCAATCCTCAAAATTGGAAAGAGGATGAGAAATTCCTATTAAATCAATGTATTAAATGATGTTAAACTCTCTACAAACTATTAGCATTTTAAGACTAAGGAAAATAATGGTCTCACTCAATTCAAGTAATACAAGTAACCCATATTTTATGATGATTCAATATTTTGTAGAGGAAGTTGGAAAGGAGGTGGCCCAAATGGAACTATTAGGGAGAATGGAAAGGGTAAGGAAATAATGCAAAAATTGATANCTCCTTCCTCTTCGAATATGATTTTTATGGCATAATATTGGATATTTCCATGTATATTTGAAAACCACAATAGTTTAATGGGCCATTAGAATATTCATGATTGGTAACATCAAAAAATAGGAAAAAAATCTCCAACTCCATGGAGACAAAACATATACCATGTTAAATTAGCTTGAGAAATTCATATACATCAACAAAGGTGAGAATTAGGAACAAAATAGAAACAACCTTAGTAATGGAACATAGACACTTGTGATAATGATGCACTACATCATCAATCAATTATAATCAATGAAAATAGCCTTGTCATAGATAAAATGTTAGAAATGGATAAAACACAATTATCGTAGACATAATCTCATTATGCAAATGTTCAACAATCCAAGCATTTCCAACAATCATAGTGAAACATGACTAACACATGGCTCATACCTCTCTAGAAGGATCTAGATTTCACTATATGAGCATGCTATCCCAAGGAATGAAAGAACATAGAGCCATGAATTTTAAGATTGGATGAGTTTAGGAGAAACAACCATGAAACACATTTGGAGATTCAACAAATTCTATTTGCATTGACAACCATTGGTAATCTCCCATTTCCCAAAGACATAAGAGGATCCCCACCAATGCCCACTAAAGAAACAACTAGTTCAAACCACAGGGAATATAATCTACATCAACAACCTAATTCGATATGATTTCAAACCTATCAAGGACATTTTGTCTTTATAAGTATATAGAAAATAAAGGAGAATCCCCAACAATCCTTACAACCCAAGTATACACTGTATGAAAATCAATGGAATAAAAAGAGTCTTGTATCCACAAAATGGAAAAAGAAGGGAGACATATCACTAAGGAGAAGGATTCCCATAACAATGAAAACATGAAGCCACAACTATATGTTTCTTACAGTCAATGCACTACTATTGATTTTTTTTTTTTACTATGAAGTTTAAAAACAAAAGTTCTATTGTTTACTATGGCCAAGTGAAAATCATTGAATATTAGATAGCCAATTTTTTTCCCTTTTGCAAGGGACATAATTGAAAGACTCAATAAGATGCTAGCAATAATTGGTCCATATATTTTACACACATCATCTTATTTATTTAATAAATAATCTCTTTCTTATTGAAACAATGTTGTCAAGAAAATATGAGGAGAATAATCCATTCAACTTGGGAAACAAATTCTACATTTAGATTAGATCTATGCATCCATATTTCACTGAAGAACACTACCTTTAAAAAATATATAGATACTCTTAAAGTTGGGGAATAATTGTGCATGTTGGCTTTATGTTCCCTTGGAAGGAGGATGATTCTTGACCCAAAAATCTGCTCTGGGCTCAACATGGTGTTTTACACTTTCACTCCTCCACAAACATCCCATTGTGCTATGGTTCCAGTTGAAGACAGTGGTGGGGGTCATAGTTACTATGGCCTATTCCCTTGAAAGAGTATTAGTTGGATACCTTCAGAGGGTTATGAACCCCTCCACATCATAATTCCTCATGTCAAAACTGTTCGGTTTAGGTTTCATGAGCTAAGAACCCAGTTTGCAAAAAATTTTAACATTGGCCCCTTTCGCTTGTCACTAGGCGAGTCCCTTGGGGATGAGGTCATTTCACAAAGGATAAGATGAAGTCTTGTCACAAAACACAATTATTCCATATTTTAGGGATCAAAACAATATTTCCAATGGGATATCATGAGCTTGATTCTGAGTCCGTATGACCTCGTATGGAGGGCGCAAAGTTAGTGTCACCAAAATGGCCAAAACCAATAGTTGTGAATTCCTGGTCTAATTCTATTCCATTTCCTATTTCAAAAGGAATATTAAACCCATACATGGTGTAGGGAAGTGCGATACCTTTCCAATGGTATATCCTGTGCTTGATTTCGACCCTCGGTTGGTAAGAACGAGCTTCGCAAGTTCATGACCAATTTCAGACACCAGATTGGTTGCAGTGCTTTGGGGTTTAAAAATTGTTGGTAAAGAGTTTTAAATCAGAGATTCAAGGATGCCACGCTGTAATATACTCAAATAAATTTCCAACAACTTCTCATTTTCCTCATTCTGACCTCGGATGGCCCAGTTAGAGTTGTCACAAGTTGGTCAATTATTTCGGGCAAAGGGGGGCAACCAGCTCACGTAGCAGGGTTTCATGACAACTAAAACAACCATTAATGGAACCAACACACAAATATATGGCCACCTCATCAAGGTAATATTCAATACCTTTCCGAAGGTACCTCATTTTTCTCGATTGGATATCGTATGGTGATTCGGTGCGTTTCACAATATTGGGTGCCATGTGGGCCCACCAACAAGTCAGGGGTTTTAAGAAGCCACTGTTCCTAGCCTAAATTGAGGGTTGAGGTGGAATTATTTCAGATTAGTGACAACATATTCTTGAAGGGATCATCGAGACCTTTCCAGTGACGTGCCCTACATCCAATTCTGACTCTGTCTCATCTAGCAACCCTTTTGGGGATAGGTCAACAGTAGCAAGGTCAAAGTCAAACTTTGACTTGCACAATTTTCGAGGAATATTAAAAAATAATGAGAAAAAATTAAAAAAAAAATCATAAATTTTGGAAAATCGAGGAGAGGACATGCATCCTCCCTCATGCAATATTGGGGAAATTACTTTTTTGGAAAATTAGAAAATACAAACCCCCCCCTCTCCCCTCTCTCAAGTCATTTTGGCCAAGGGGAGAGGGAGCTCTGCAACAAGATTCAATGGAAGAAGGAGGCTTCCTGGTAGCAAGTGGAGGTCTTCATTGAATATCCATTCATAACCATGCAACAACCTTCAGACACAGGGCCAGGTAAACCCCTGTCAGTCCCAATTCAAAGGAAAAACTTGTTGGTTGTGAATTTTTTTGCACGGAAGAGTGTTATTTCTTCCTTTAGAGTGATTGTCTTAGTGCTAGTTTAGATTTCAAGTTGATTATTGGTTCATGTTTTCTAGTTGGTGAATTCAATTGTTTTTATATGTGCAAAAAATTAAAAGCGGAGGGGATTCAAACCCCTCTTGGGCACCAGGCCCAAGCCTCCAAGGCTCCTTTAGAGATTTGAATTTTTGAGTTTGGCTGAA
The DNA here is from genome assembly GCA_009831015.1 of Picea engelmannii. Classification (NCBI taxonomy): domain Eukaryota; kingdom Viridiplantae; phylum Streptophyta; class Pinopsida; order Pinales; family Pinaceae; genus Picea; species Picea engelmannii. The sequence goes on along the minus strand of ML782382.1, from coordinate 238,360 downwards.
ATATTACTGGTTGTGCATGGCCATTTGTAAGGCCGGGATTTGAAACCCAACCCCCTCCCTTTTCCTTGGCCTAGGAAGGCTCAGAAATAACCCATAAATCAAATAGGAGGGGAGGGGGTTTGAACCCAAAACCTCCCTCTCCTAAACTATTGGAAAAAATAAAAAAAATGTGAAAAAATTGAAAATTAGATTTGTGGTGGTTGGCCATCCATCCACCACCAGGGCGCCGCCACCACCACCACCACCACCACCAAGCACTGCTCGACTACACCCTCCTCTTCATCCACCTCTGCCAACCATTTCCTCCATACCCTTCTCTCCTCCCTCCTCTCTGCACAGATCCCTCCCCTCCTCTCCAATCCTTCCCCATGCCCATTCCCTCTCCCCCACCACTCTCTCCACTCCTCTAAACCCTTGTGCTGAAACCCAGCCACCTCCACCCTCATCCACTCCTCTGCGCGACCTCCAACACCTACATCCCTCAACACTCTCCTCCCATCTCCCTCTATGCGCGGTCACACCCCTCACACTCCCTTCTTCCCCATTCCCTCCCTCCTCCACTTGCGTGCTCCAACCTCGACCCTTTCCACCACTCCACACTCGCACAACACTTCCACCACCACCTCTCCTTCCACTCATCCAAAACACTAGCTGGGGGGCTCCATTGGGTTTCAGACTAGTCATATGGTGACCAGGGGCGCCAGGGGAAGGGGATTTAAGTTTTAAAATTATTTTAATTTAAATTTAAGATTTATTATATAGTTTATATATATATATATATATATATNAAATTTTATTTAGTTTTAATTTTTGTTATATATATATATATATATATATATATTATTAATACATATTTTGTATATAACATTCCAGTCTTCCTTCTTGGAATGGGAATGAACGGCTAATGCATGGCTCTGCAACCCTGCTAATCTCTGTGCACACACATTGATGGCTCCCTCTTTGGGAGGGGATCCACCTCCGGATTCCCTGTCCCCTGACATGCAGGCCTTCCAGGCCCTAGTTTCATCCTATGCCAAAGCTCCCAAGATTTCGCCCTCCTGTTTTGTCAAAAAGGCGGTTGAAATCCCTAAGGTCACAATCTACGCACCCTCGACACGACCATTAGCTCTCAGGCTTGCAGATCGAGGTTTAATCGGACAATTTACAGGTCTATGACCATCTCCAAGAGCCATGCACATTTGGTTGGAAGAAAACTAGCACAAACTGATCAAAGGGAAACTGTCGACAACTTTTTGCGGTAAGGGATTCTTTGCCTTTTTATTTGAAAAGAAAGAAGATAGAGATTTGATCTTTCGTAGTAGACCCTATTTCATGGGGGCCATAGGAATGTATCTAAATAAATGGACTCCAGACTTTAGCCCAGAAAATGATATCCCCTCTGTAGTCCTGGTTTGGGTTAGGATACCCTTCCTCCCCCTGCACTGCTGGAACGATGAAACAATACGAAACATAGGAAACACCCTTTGCAAGTTCATAGATCATGTTGAGTCAAAGGAAGGCCTTTAGGCCTATGCTAGACTCTGTGTAGAAGTAGATCTGGAAAAGGGTCTTCCAGAAGCAATACAATTAAATCTGGATAGTTGGTACTACATACAACAAGTGGACTATGAACATATCCCCTTCAAATGTAAAATCTGCCACGAATATGGCCACTTCACTAAATCCTGCCCCCAAGCCAAAGATACTCAGGACCAAGATCCCAAGCAAGACTAATGGCAGCAACCCAAAAGGAAGAAACCCAATGGGAAAAATCAACGGATCCCACACCAAAATCAAAGGGAAAAGCCCATAGATCCAAAAGAAAAGATCCTTGGATCTCCCCAAAAAGGAGAGTCAAGTCATAACCGTGTGGTAGATCTCATCCATGACGATACTCCACTTGATGCCATGGAACCCCGGGAAACCAGTGGGAAAGGAATAGAAGAAGAATAAAGAGGAATAGATGCACCCCTAGAAAAGAACAAATAAGTTTTGGAACTGAACAAAGATCCTGCCCAATCTCCACACATTCAAAACTTGAAAAACCCAGAAATATCAGAAGAAGAGGGTTGCGAATCCTTAGACAGTGAATCTGAAGTGGAATTATCCAAAACCAACAACAATAAGAAACCTTGAAAGAAATATTATCGAAACAAAAGGGAATCAACAACGGATAGGGAAAAGGAACTAGGGATTCAAAAAACCATCGAGGAATCCTTAAAGAAAGATGGAAAAGATGGTAAGAATAAAGCAACCCAACACAAGGGAAAAGGTTCTTATCCCTCAAGAGGGGGGGCACCCAAACACCTTGTTAAATGATGAAAATCATCTCTTGGAATTGTAGGGGATTAGGCAGTAGCCATAAGAAAGAAGATCTCAAAAAACTGTTACAGGTAGAAAAACCTTCAGTCCTCATGCTCTAAGAGACGAAATTGGGGGAACTGGAAACCCTCAATGACCTCCAAAAAATCTAGAATAATTGTGATGGACATGTAGTGAGCTCTAGAGGGGCTTCAGGTGGAATCAGAATTCACTGGAAAAGGGCAAATTTTTCCCTACAAGAGCAAGCGTAGACTCAATTCTGGATCCGAGTGAACCTTCTTAACAAAACCTCAGGTATGCTCTATTCGATCATCAACATTTACATACCAAATAATTACAATGAAAAAATTGAATGCTGGCAATCTATGATAGACCTCGCCCAAGAAAATTACCCCCAAAACCTTATCATCGCAGGAGACTTTAACACAACTAGAGAAACAATGGAAAAAAGAGGAGGTTCGGTAGTCAGAGATCAATTCTGAGAACTAATGGAGGACCTCATCTCGTACCTGGACCTTTATGATGTCCCATCCAGTAAAGAGATCTACACATGGAACAATAGAAGAGTAGGGCCCAATCATATCGCAACTAGACTAGATGGATTTCTTATCAGTAGTGAATTGTTGGCCATCCTTGATAAGCCGTGCTCAACTAATCTCCCCTGGGCAGGATCAGACCATCGCCCCATAAGATGGACCTTTGAAAAGGAGCAGAACTGGGGCCCAATTCCCTTCAAGCTAAATCCTTTGTGGCAGGAAAGACCATAGATCCTTCAATCCATTGCCCAAATCTGGAACCAGTGGGTCACAGGATCCCCAAACTACATATGGGAGCCGAAACTCAAATCAGTCAAAGATATGATAAAGAGATGGGCTAAAGAGAATTTGTGCAGCAAAGCTCAAATCAAGAAGGCCCAACTTGAGGCCCTCCAAGATGAAATGGAAAGTGCAGAGATCCCTTAGAGCCTCCTCACCCATGAGCAATCCCTCTAGAAAGACTATATCTGGGCCCTAACAGAAGAATAAACGACCTGGTGGCTAAAATCCAGGAGCATATGGCTGAAGGCAGGTGACCAAAACACCACCTTATTCCACAACCAAGCCAAATTCAGAAACTAGGCCAATCAAATCTCCGAGCTTAAAATTCCTGAAGGGGAAACACTTAAGGACTTTGATCAAATTAAGAATCACACCTCCTCCCACTTCCAATCCCTGTATACAACCTCTGGCAAAGATGACGATCACCTCTTTGATATTTTTCTCCAGCATATCCCCTCTAAGATAATCGAGGCAGACAACCACCTCCTAGATCGACCCATAAAGGAAGAAGAAATCTACAGATCCCTGAACCACTTTCATGAAGACAAAGCCTCGAGTTCGAACAACTTCACTCTTCACTTCTATAAAAAGTGTTGGCCCATCATTCAAAAAGATTTCACCAGAATGCTTTGTTTCGCCCACAAAGCCAAAAAACTGGGTTGAGCAACAAATTCCTCCTTCCTAGTCCTCCTTCCAAAAGAACATGGAGCCTCATCCCTCAATCGTTTCAGGCCCATTTCTCTCTGCAACATTTCTTATAAGATCCTAGACAAAATAATTGCAAACATGCTTAGTCCCCTCCTCGGCGCGTTAATCCTTCCAAACCAAGGAGGTTTTGTCACAGGATGCCAGATCTGGGATAACTACATCCTCATCCAAGAAGCAATCCATTCCAATAACACTCGTGGGGAGTCCAGAATGGTAGTAAAACTTGACATGGCCAAAGCTTTCGACAAAGTGGAGTACAACTTTCTCTTCAAAGTCATCCACAAGTTTGGCTTCAGCCATAATTTCATGAATTGGATCAACTCATCCATCGAGTCTCCTCAGATAACACCCCTCATAAATGGTCGACTAGGCCCCTTCTTCAAGACGTATAGAGGCTTAAGGAAGGGTTTCCCTCTCTCCCCTATTCTCTATGTGCTCATGTCAGAATTGCTAAATAGAAGTCTTGAATGGGAAAGTGCCTCTGGTAATATTCCTGGCTTAAAAAACACCCAACGAGTGAAAAGTCTAAACCACTCTCAATTCGCAGATGACATAATTATACCGAGTGACGCTTCCAAAATTCTGGCTATAAGAATCCTTCAAGTTCTAGATACCTTTCTCACCGTCTTGGGAGGCTCTCTAAATAAATAAAAATCCTAGATCTATACTCGGAACGTCTCGGCAGGCACTAGGGCCGGAATAACTCAAATAATGGGCTTCACTATTACACAAGACTGGAAATCCTTCAAATATCTAGGCCTCCCCCGCTGTCTCAAAATGCTCACCAGATAATTCTAGAACCTCCTCCTTCAAAAGTTCAGGGGAAAAATGGAAATTTGGGGAGCATGATGGCTAAACCCAGCGGGCAGGGTGGTGTTAATAAAGTTTGTCCTTTCGTCTCTCCCCATGTTTCAATTCTCCACCCTCCTCACCCCAAAGGGAATTCTTCAAGCAATGAGCCAGCTCATCCACAAATTCTTATGGCAGGGAGGGGGCCTCAAATCACAAAAAACACTACCTGGTAAAGTGGGAAACGGTCACCCAGCCGAAATCTAGGGGAGGCTTGGGCATCTGAGACCTCGAAATCACCAACTTGGCAATGGGAGCCAAACTTATGTGGAGACTAATCACAGGGGACAACGACTGGTGGAAGCATATGTTCTCAAGAAAATATAGACTAGGGAAAAGAATTAGAAGCATGGATAAACCGCACCTCAACCATACAGGATCCCAAATCTGGAAACTAATAAAGGGAGTATCCCCCTTCTTTAGAGAGCACCTCTCTTGGATTCCAGGAAATGGAAAATCAATAAAAATATGGCAGGACAAGATCTTCGAGGTAACATTCAACCCAAGTGATGAGAACCTCTCATATCTAAAATGTTGGATGCTGGGATGGGGAAAGCATACTCTGTTCGATATCTCATCTTGGAATGATAATGGTAGTTGGAGAGAATGAAACTTGGGGAATTTACCCCAACATTTAGCAGAATAGGCTCAAGGCCTGATCAGGCTTCTACAAGGGGCAGTGCCCATCCAAAAAAAACGGCTAGGCAATAGGGGTTGGGGGAGTCAGGGTTACTCAGTCATAATAGGATACAACCAACTCCTCGATAACACGAGTGGGCATCAATCCTCAACAAAATGGAAAAACATATGGAACTGAGACTCCCTCCCAAAAATTAACTTCTTCAACTGGAATTTAGCACATGGAAAGATATTAACAGGGGAGAACCTCATGAAAAGAGGCTTTCTTGGGCCCTTCATTTTCTCGCTCTGTAACAACAATCGAGAAGATATCAACCATCTGCTATGGGACTGCCCCTTCACAAAAATTTGTTGGAACCTAGCCTATGGGGACTTAGCCCATTTTATACGTTGGTCGTCTTCCCCCCATCCCATCTTGGGGAACTGGGAAAAATACTACCGGGTCTCCTTCAAAGACAAGTCGGTACTGAAACGAATGTGGCGAGTGCTAGCAAAATTTCTATGTTGGCAGATCTTGAAAACAAGAAATAGGAAAATTGTCCAAGGCAAGATCACCCCCCCTCAAATAGTAGAAGCTAAGGCAAAGTTGCTACTCTCTGAAACTATATGTTCTCAACCTCTAAAAATTGAAGATACAACAAACTGGAATGGCCGGGAAAAGGAATGGATGGAAAGCTTCAATCTCAGGACCGTTAAGTACCCTCAGACAGCCCCAAGATCAAGATGGCAGCTTCACCACACACTCAACATGGAACTTTGGATCCAGAAGAAAAAAACCCATACTCTCTGCTTCGATGGAGCCTCTAAAGGAATCCCAGGGGAGGCAGGCGTGGGGGGGATCCTTTATGATCTCAGGGGAAAAATAGAGTCTAGGTACCATTGGAATCTAGGGACGGATACTAACAACAAAGTTGAGGCATACACTCTTCTCAAGGGAGTTCAACTAGCCCATTCCAAGGGAATATGAAAGCTTTTTTTCCTCGGTGAATCTCTCACCATAATAAGACTAATGGTCAAGGGAACAAACCCCAAAGATCCCATCTTAAAACAGATCCTGGACAGAACCAAACTGGCCTCCAAAGAAATCAAGACTACCTTCTTTAACATCCTTCGAGGCAATAATAGCAAAGTAGACAAGATGGCTAATGCAGCCATCGGGACAAATCCCAACACTCTCAACATCGACGGAATTTTAACCCCAACCGCCCTATATTAATGAACCTCCAAGAAAAAATTTTGGACAGCAAAAGGAATTCCCCCCCATGGATCTTAAGCATCCCTCATGTTCACATGGATAGGAACAATGAAAACTCCACCCAAGTGCGGAAAAAAGGAAGCATCCTCAATCTCTTCAGTCGGGTTCCACCGCATGCCCGTAAGGAAAGTCACGACATGGCTGGTTGGATGAATTTAGTCATCCACATGACAATCTGTCATCGCACCATTTGGCATGTGCCATACACGGACTCTCTACCTTGGATGTACAAGATGATCTCTTCTCCAAGCAATGCGAAATATCCTCCTCTCATGGGAAATCTGGTGTACCCGGATCGCCTGTGTGGACATGATGGCCAGGCCTCTCATCTCCCTCATCGATTCATCTCCCCTGATGTCAGTCGCCCCTCCATGGTGATGCTCAGTACTATGTACAAGAATCTTCCCACAAACTCGCCGGTTCATTCGTCATTCCCCTCCTCAACAAACTTGCAGTTGTCCTTGCTCTGCGCATGGCCCTCGTGGGAATTCCACTCTGCTCGTTCGCTTCTCTAGACCCCATTGGTTCTTATTGTGGCCTCCTTTCCACCTTGTATCCATTCTCATTTTCCTCAGAGAGCTCCTTGGGTTTTTCGATGTTGTGAACTACTCAATTATAGATTTTGGAGCCTTCATCCGGCCTTACTCCTACCCCCCCTTCCGCTCCCTACTGCATAGTCTCTTATTCATCCCCCCTCGCGCTTGCCTTTCCACTTGGGCCCTATTCATAACCCACAAGAACCAGTCAATTCTGGCCTCTCCTTTGGTGACAGTGAAATGCAACAAGAGAATACAGTGCAGGAAGACCCAGACACTTGGCTAGAAGACAATTGGGAACCTGGATGTGGAGGATGCAGCAGCCTTCGAGAGAAATTGGGAGCGTTGAGTGCTAACAGGGATTTCGAGATGGAAACTCTTTCCCAACACCATTTTCTGATCAGTAAACTACAGGACGAAAGTGAGGCGTAGAGAAGTCAAATTGCTACCAATCGAATACAGATCGACACCCTTCAGCTCAGGATGGACCAGCTTGAGGACACGCAACCCCTAACAAGCAATACAGAAGCTCAATGAGGATATTCGAGGAATGTCCAGTCCAATTCGATTAATCATATACAATATATGAATGTGCCCCTTTCTGACTTCCGGAGAAATGAGCAGCAACCCAAAGTGGAGAAAAATGTCTAAACTAATCGTTCTTTCTCTCAAATAGATCTATGTTTTGTATAGTGTATTTAAGTGGCTCCTTCTTCAGAATATATGTAGGAAATTCACCACACAATATTTTTTGTAAGCAAAGGGGATATATGAACACCCCAATTTTTGTAATCATCCTCATAGAGAAGAACTCAGACACAACCTCTCATGGCTGTTTTTCTTTTTTGTAACCTCAGTGGATTTATCCACACTGATTAATATATTTTTATCATTTCTTGTTAAAAAAAAACATATATACATACATACATACATACATACATACATACATACATACATACATACATACATACATACATACATACATACATACATACATACATACATACATACATACATACATACATATATATATATATATATATATATATATTGAATAAAATTATTATTAGAAAATATAAAAATTAAAATTAAAAAAAAAATTATTTATATATGTTTAAACTATATAGTAAATTTTAATTCTCCCCCCCCCCAGGGTCATTGGACCTTTTAATTGCATAACTTCGCCATACAGAGGCGGATTTTCACTCATGAATAGTCAAAACGATCGGGGTGAAGTCCATAATGCATCCATGGAATTATCCTCCACATATTCATCCCATAATATTAGTGGCATGTCCCAGAGTGATAGTGACTCATTATTGGCCCAAAAAGCATGCACTAGAAGGAGGCCTAATTGGGGGTCTCCGAGGCCAAATTGGGCCGAATGAGGAAAACCCATTTCATATACAGGTATGCAGACCTGTAGCATCTTGGAAATTCTAGTGTCCATCCCAAAATTTTCCCCAATCACAAATTTTTCCCTGATCAACCTCCCAGACTCCTTCCCGCGTACCTTTCTAGGGCCATATCTTACTCATATGGAATCGGATTTGCACCAAATGAAAGGAAGTGGAAAGGTAGCAGACATAGCTACAACATGGGTGGAATAAAGAGAAGTTGTTTGGCTATTTGGTATAGGGTAAAATCCTCTTAAGGTTCAATCCCAAGGGGTCCCCTCATCGAAACAAGCCCAAATCGAAGCCATGCTTCAGTCAACTCACAGGGAAAATTATAGGCAGAAAAGGGTGGGTATAATTAGGCCTGAAAAGTTCTTGAACAAAGGGAATTTCCTTACATAAAACGACCAAATCCCAAAAGCCCCTTGCCCTCCTAAGCAACTCTGTGATTTCCACACACCTTGGGGTTTCATTTCGGTGAATTTGGCATCCATGGATGGCCAAGAACTATCCTGAATCACCTCACCTACAACTACAAAACATGGCAGCAGTGAAAGATCCATTGGGATGGCACAAATCCTAAGACAAATGGTGATGTGGCATATTGATTTTGTCATTTTATGAAAAATGACTTTTTGTAATATGTAGTCTCGCATGATTTGATTTTTGGTATGTATACATTGTAATTAAGTGGTCAAATCAGATTTGATTTGATCCCTTTTGGATACGATTCCCTTTTGGATAAGATTCCCTTTTAGGATAAGGTTAATTTTTGGTAAAAAGAAAAAAATAATTTAGGGTTGGTCCACTTGTCTCTTTTCCAAAAGTGATAAGTGTCTTGTGACCTAACCCTAAGCCTTCACCTCTCCTTTATAAATAAGAGGGTTTTCATCGTAAGAGGGGAGAGGATGAATATAATAACAAAGCTCTACTAAAATTTTCCGAGACTCTTTGTGTGTGATACTTGTTAGATTTTAGTTGTTGGATGCGTCACTTGTTGGTTAAGGGTTGAGGGGTAGAAGTAAATACTTGTTATGTTAGCTATCTCCAGGAGGGATTGGTTAGCCAGGCGTTTGTTGTTTCTTCCTTAAGTTTAACTTGCTTGCTTTCATTTTCTAACAACCTGGTTTAAAATGTTTGGTGTGTTTTAGTGTAGATTTTCTGAAGTACTCATTTGTTTTCAGCCTTAGCTAGTGGTTGGGAGTCCTAGGGCCCCTTAGGACATCCCTCAAATAAGCTTCTTAGTTGGATTTTCATACGTGTTTTCTTCCTTATTTTGTTCATGTACATTTTTGTTATGTTTTCCTACCATTAACCTTGCTGTTCCAAATAGGAAAATTGACCATTTTGGTCAATTCCCCCCCATGGGAAAACCATCTTAGTTCGATGTTATATATTGTTTATGTACAAATTTTTGTTACATTTAATTCAAATTTTTCATATATAAATACTAAAATTTTGTTGTTTTCCTACAAGGATATAACGGATCACCTACTCTGCTTCTCCTAATCAATTAGGGACCACCTGGAGACCTATTTGAGGCAAAGGGGCCAACAGGACAATGAAGAAAAAGCATCAAATTTTATTGGTAAATCTACCCAATCACTCTCATATTCACTTTATATTCACTTGCACTCATTCCAAAATTTTGGTACACATACCAATGTTGATATGCTTTGTTTGTGTAAATAGTTTGAGTAGTTTACTTGTGAATTTATGTTCATAAAATATGATCTATACTTGCATAGATAATCATTAATATTTATAAATTCCAATCAGTAAACTTCCAATCCCCATACAAGGAATCAGTTGGGGCTTTCATGCACATGGAGGCCTTGTCACTTGCAAAGAGCCTCAACCCATTCCTTTTGGTTGAATAGTGTAATTGTTTACTTGTAATTAGTTAATTTTGCCATATGTTCATTGTATAATTTTTCATTCACTAGTCTACAGGTGGTTGCCCCTAAAGGGGCCATGCAAAAATTAGCAAGCTAAATACACTAAAAAACCACAAAACGCTTGAAAACAATTTAGGGGTCCACTCCATACACTCAAAACAAAACCTATACTATTTAGTTGCATACATATACATATTATTTAGCTGTGACATATATGTCACATACCTATTTACTTGTTTTTTGTATAAAGTTTTAGATAGATTTCAAATTCAGTGACCAAGAGGCACACTTGTGAAAGCAAGACATGGCCTCTCCACGTGGATGGTTTGGTCCTTTACTTCAAGAAATTTCCATTTTATAGGCTATTAAGTGTCAAAGTCAGGGAGTCTTCATCAGGAGCCCCTTAGAAGTTGTCTAGTTAGTATAAATTGAGTGGTCTTTCCTTAGTACCATGGGGCAAGGAGTTGAATAGATCATCTTGGTTGGAATACCACTTTTCTTGGGTAAGCTCAACTAAAACTCCCTTTAGGGGGGTCCTGGGCCTCTTCCATTTTGCAAGCACCCTTTTTCCATCCAAGTGGCTTTAAGAGCCTGAAAGTGCTAGTGACGAGAAGTGACTAATCCCTGATATTCTAAACTACATGGGGCAGTCTTCAACCTAACCATCGTGGTCTGCTAAGACTACTCTTCTTATACTGGTTGACACAGTTTCAGGATATGTTTTCCTGATTGGGATAACCTTCAAAACATTGTGGTGGCCAAGGCATGTTTTAATAACTAAAAATTCACCAATTAAATACATTTAAAGTCAACCTTTCATCAGTCCACCCTTCAGCCACGAACCGAATATTGAAGTTGTAAATACTATCCAAAACATAGTTGTAACAACTTGTAAAAAGGTTGTTCACTTCCTTTTATAGTCCCCTTTTTTATTTGACAATATTTTGGGATCACTTCTTGGGTCACCCCGGGGGGTATCAAGCCATTCTGGGATTGTTTCCCTATATTAAAAGATTCTAACAACTTTTTGTTCGCAATTTACAGCCATCTAAAAGGACTTGGGTGTAGATTTTAAGCTCACATTTCACCCTTGTTTTGCACTCTTTCACTTGTGGCATCCACTGGTTAATTATCTAGGACACCGGTTTACCCTGGGAACCCATTATGGGCCATTTTCCAATGCTTTAAGGGAGCGAACAACTCATTGTTTGATTTATTTAGTTTGCTGTCCAAAAAATCAGCGAGCTTATTTTCATCCTATTGTCCATAATTTTCACCCCTGTGCCATTTTGGCCATCTAGGAAGCTGAGGGAGGACAACACCCAGGGTGGGTGGTCCTGAGAAAGAGTTCTGGTAAGTATTTCACCTCTCCTTTTCCCCCTTCATTACCGCCTTAGTCGAAGGACCACTTGAGTTGCAAATAGTCTCTGCCTCGTTCTGAGCTATCAAAAAGGTTGGATCTGTCCCAATGAACAAATTTTTCTTATAACATGTCCCTTTTTTTGGCGACCATACTAGGGACTTGCAAACATTTTTAGTTTTTCTTGTATCCCAAACTTGTACTGAGCATTGGACCCAAATTCTTTAGGGTCCTTTTCCTACTTGTTGAAATTTTTTTGTGGCAAGGTCTTTCAGTGATCCTTTGAAATTTTCTTTGGTACTTGTTTTAGTTCAGTTCCCTTGAAATTTCTGATGCATTTGGGAGTCATAAAATACCATCGAGTTTTCCTTTCCTCTTACCTTGTCAGTGTCTGATTTTACTTGGTCGAACTCATGTGAGAAGTTTTAAATCTGTCATACTTTACCTTCCACTTCGAGAACAACAAAAACAAAGCTTTGTTTATAGTTTTCTTAATCTACATCGTTTCAGAAAGAGTGGGATTTTTGGTGTGATACATCTATTATACTCAAAGTAATTACTTCATCCCCTTGAAAGCTAGCAGGGCGGAAGTATCCTAAGACTAGGGAAACAATGTCCCCTAGGAATACAAGAAGTCAAAGTTCGCAAAAGAAAACAAGTAGTGAGACACATACACCTAGGAAACTAGGGAAATGCATTACACCTGTCATGTAAGCAGAGTCACCCTCTTCCTCTTCTCTTATTCAAATCCCCCTACTAAAGAAATATTTAGTCAATCCAACATCATTTACTAATCCTCATGTTGTTCCTCCCATAGCTACTCCGATGGAAATGCCTTGACAACCCGAGACTCCTTTGAGGTTGATCCGAACTCTTCATGAAATACCTATAGATGCCCCAAACAAGATTCCTAAGTTCATTAGCACTGGTACATTGAGTGTCTAGGAACATTTACAAAACTTTTATGATGCATTAACACTTATGGATATAACAATTCCTCATGTGATCATTATACTTTTTGTAAGAACCTTTGAGGATGAAGCAACAAGATGGTATCGTTTGCTTTCCAATGATAGTATCCCATATTGGGACACTATGATCCAAGAATTCAAGAAGCATTTCCAAGGGGTAGATGATGTGGCTTCTCTACTTAGGGATTTCACAACCATCTGCATCCATGAGGGGGAGCAAATTCGAAACTTTAATCAACACTTTACCTCGACCTTGAATAGGATCCGAACTACTTCCCAACCATTTGGGAACAATTTGTTCCATTACTACATGACCGCTATGAATCTAATTGTAAAGTATACATTGAAAGATCAATCAATACAAACTTTAGATGTGGCCAAGGCTAGCGCCTTGGAAATTGAGAGAAACATGGAGGAATCCGGTATGATTCCCTCACCTTTAGCACAACCCCATTTTAACAGGAGGTCTAAGAGTGAGGTACCTCGAAAAGAGGGTCCTCGGTATGAACCCCCACCTGCCCAAACTTAGAGTATTGAAGAAAGGGAGAGTTTTGAAACACTCAATTTGTTAATGAACATGAACAACCAAATACTTTCCCTTAATCAAAAGGTGAATGACTTGGAGTTTACTGCTCCTGCGAGGCCAAGTCCTCCTTTCCCTCCTACACCTCCTCCTAGGAAACATGTTGTTGAAGTGGATTGGTGCCACTTTTTCCAAGACTTCCATGCGAGTATTGTTACGTGTATACACGTCACCTGGAATTGTCTAAAACTGACAAATCCCCTCTACCTCTAGTGAAAAAAAATATTTCTTGCACTTCCCAAAATGACCAAGTTAACATGGAAGAATCTATTCCCTGCGATGATGATCCTCTGGATTTCAGAATATTTGTTGTAGAAACTAGGAGTCATACCCTTAAAACCAATCTGTAAGGGGTGGAGGGGACCGAAATCGATCCCAAGGACAATGAAAAAGGCAAACTTCCCGTGAATGGTAGATTACCTTCCCCTCCAAGGAACAAGGTTCCATAGACTCCAAACAAGGTAAATTTGCCTAGTAATCCATCACACTACTTCCCAACACTGGGACCTTACACTGTCATTGAATATCTAGCAAAGGTCCCCGCCCACATGACATTATTAGATGCTCTTAGAACAACTTCTTAGTTTGAAAACCTTTCACGTGTTCTACAAGCACCTCCTACTCCACGAATGGAATAGAGAGTTCCTCTTTCCAAAGAGTCCTCTTCTCAATCTAAGGAAGCATATGATGTTATTGATTTATACATTGGGGTTCCTCCTTTCTATATCTCAATTTTGATTTCTGATTTTTTGCTCCATAATTTGGTTGCTGACATAGGAGCGAGGCACAATTTCATAACCCTTCAAGTTATGAGGAGACTCGGTCTTGAATGCACAGGCCCATGTAAAGATTTGTTAGCCTTGGATTCAAGGACTATAGAAACCATTGGTTACATCAAGGACTTATCCATTACTTTCAACCAAGCTTTGGATGTGAGCATGCTCATAAACATGATTGTAGCAGATATACCTAAAGCATATGTCATGCTTTTAGGGAGAGAGTAGTCCACCAAAGTCAAAAAGGGTTGTTACTTCATGGAAGGAACCCACTTCACCTTTCCTCATAAGGGTGTTGAAGTTGTCATTAGGAGGGAACCAAAATACCGACAACAGGTTGTACCCACTTCCTACAATACAAAATGTGTGTCTTTTCAAGATATAGGGATGGGTACGTGTAGGGAAATTCAATTGCTTAAATTGTTTTCATTTAATTATCAACCAGGGATGCTCGTAAGCTTGTGATGATGCCAACAAAATATATGCAGGAGTAGGCATCTAACTCTAATCTAAGAAAATTGAATCGAATCCTAACTCTTTCATTCCACTTAATAAGACTTACTTGTTGTAGGAAAGAAAACACTAGCTCCCTTACAGGAGGTCCTCTCATGATGTTTCACAAAACCTATCAACAATCAAGATCATCAAGTAAACACTCATGCATTGAAAATAAATACACTTAAAAAGGCTTAGTTGTTGTAGGCATGAAAACACTAGCTCCCTTACAAGAGGTCTTCTCGCAATGTTTCAAATAACCTATCAACAATCAAGATCATCAAATAATTCTAATAAAAACAATAAAGCATATAAACCTATTCAAAGCATTAGAACAAGAAGAAAATGCTACTATGATCTATTTGGAGTGAGTTCAATTCTCCCAAGAACAAAGTAACACATAAACTAAAGCATTCTAAATCTAAACTAGAAAATGGAAACTAATGTGAAAAGAAAGCTCGATTCTTATTCATCATAAGTTGGACACAATGCTCCAAGAGTCCTCCCTTTGAAATGGAGGAGGCACTCATATTTATACAAAAATTTAAGATAACTTAGATCCACAAATCTCTCCTAGATCCACAAATGTCTCATTTGGTTACAACCATGTGCTCACACCTATCAAGTGATATCTCTACAAATCCTCTCAAAAATCTCTCTTTCATGATTAATCTCCATCCAAGATACTTGAGTAAATCTCCAAATCTTCATCAAATCTTCAAGGGGTTGAAGAGGATTCGAATTTGAGGCTTGATGGTCAAGTTTGATTTGGTTGGAGTCTTCAAATACACCTGTAAACATCATGAAACTCATCCCACTTTCATATATAAGTGTAAACATGTCATTTTCCCAATATTTATTCATAAATTCACTAAAAAACACTAAAATAGATGCATTGGAAAATAATATGTATAAAACCCATGTAATCATGAAAATGGTTTAATGTAAGGGTATGGGAAAGCGAAATATGTTTAAAAGTGAAGTGAAAGTGAAGTGAAAGGTTGGTAAAAAGATGTTACTTTGGCGAACCAACAATACATACACTGTGTTATCTGAGGAAGATGCACATGCCCCTCCTTTTGAGTTGGAAGAAATGGTTTGGAGCATGGATTTTGATGGTGGTAAATCCAAGCATGGATCTGGAGCAGGGGTCATTTTGTGTGATCCCAAGGGGAAGGAAATCCATTTCTCTTTTCGATTAGAATTCCCTAACACTAATAATATGGTTGAATATGAAGTGTTAGTTCAAGGCCTCCAAAAGGCCTTGGACTTAGGAATTCACCATTTATTGGTGAGAGGGGGTTTTGAATTGGTTGAGAATCAAATTAGAGATAAATATGAAGTTCATAACCCACGAATCAAACAATACCACCGAAGGGCTAAGGAACTTATTGAGAAGTTCTTGTCTTTCAACATTCAAGTAGTACCTAGGGTTGCAAACCATGTAGATGATACCTTGGATTTGGTTGGTTCTTTCTTCACTTCAGATTTCATAAGGTCTATCAAAGATATAAAAGTCCAAATTTTAGATAGACTTGTGTCGCTTGATAACTTTGACTCTTGGAAAGTTTTTGATACTGATGAAAAAATATGTAGATTCCTTCAAAACAAGGAGGAATTTGAATATTTATATATCATCCATGAGTTGGAAGAGGAAACCGAGGACATAATCCAATTGAAGACAAATAAGATTCCCCCTGGTTGGTCCATATTAGAATCCATGTTTGATTCCAATTATGCCACTACCTCTGCACATAGTATTGATAGTGAATCTATTAGGAAGGTGCGAGAAGCCATCCCTATAAAGCAGGGAATTGAGGAAGATCCAAAACTGGTCTATATAGGCTTGTAGTGTTCTCCTTATGAGATCGCTCAATTCACAAAACTCTTGACAGAGTTCAAGGATGTTTTTTCTTGGTCCTTCAAAGATCTCAAGGTTTTCGATATGTAGGAGATAGTCCATGCCATACCCATAATCCTTGATTTGAAACCTTATAGACAGAGACAAATAAAGAACAACCCTGCTTTGAAACAAAGTATTAAAGCTGAATTAGACAATATGGAAGCATCCGAGGTCATATACCATGTCCATTACTCACAATGGGTATCTAATTTGGTTGTCGTTAGGAAGAAAAATGGTGATATTCGTTTGTGTGTCGACTTTTGACATTTGAATAGTGTGTCCCTAAAATACAACTACCTCGTCCCACCAATGGAAGAGATCCTCCAACAATTCTTTGGGGCTCAAATGATGTCCCTTGTAGATGGTTTCTTAGGTTACAATTAGATAGCCCTCAAGCCTTCTGATAGTCACAAAACCACCTTCACTACCTGTTGGGGAACATATGCATATAACAAGATGCCTTTCGGCTTGATGAATGCTGGGAACACCTTTCAACGTGCCATGGCCATTGCTTTCAAAGGATTATTGGGTAAGATGATTGTTTTCTACTTCGACGATCTCACAGTCTTTTCCAAATAACGAAGTAGTCATTTTGATCACCCCAGGAAGGTTCTTCTTAGATCTCGTAAGTTTGGCATATCTTTAAATCCTAAGAAGACCATTTTTGATGTTATGGAGGGAAAAATGTTGGGTCACATCGTCTCTCGAGAAGGTGTCAAAGTTGATCTCGAGAGAGTGTTAGAAATATAAAATATTCCCTTACCTACTAATAAAAAAGAAATGCAATCTTTCTTTGGAAAGATAAACTTCTTGAGATGCTTCTTTCTCGATTTTGCTCAATCAAATGTCTAAATCAACTTATGAAGAAGGACATTCAGTTCAAATGGGACCCCTCTACCTGTTAGGATTTTGAATCCATTAAGTGAGTCATTGCTTCTGCCCTTTTTTAATCAGTCCTAATCCCTCTAAATACTTTGTCATGTACACTAATGCATCATAGGAGACAATTTCTACAATCTTATTGCAAAAGGATCATGAGGAAAATCTTAGGCCAATTGCCTTCATGAGCCAAAATTTGAAGACACACCAAATGAACTATTATACACTAGATAAACATGGTTATTGTTTGTATAAATCCTTGGAGCAATTTCGAAATTATATCCAAGAACACAGAGTTCAGGTTTTTGTGCCTACATCTCTCTTAGTCACTGCCTTGAATCAAACCGAATTGCATAGTAAGTGGTCCAAATGGATCATGTACATGCAAGAGTATGACTTGGACATTAAACCAACGAAAACCATAAGGGGTTCAGGGCTGGCTGAATTGCTAATGCAATCCCACCCCTTGGTCATAGTTGAACCACCTCAAGTAGATGAATTGATTGATTTCGAAGAACTGGTTAACGAAACTGAGTTAGCCTCACAACCATGGTATGGACCTATCGTATATTTCCTAACCAATGATGTGTGCCCACCGGACATGGATACTAAAGCCAAATTAACACTTCATTTACAAGTTTTTCGGTATGTTTTACAAGACCAAATCCTTTACCAAAGAAACCTTAATGGGTTTTTGTCACGATGCTTGACTCCTGACCAAGCCCAAATGGCACTTGAACAATGCCACTCTTGGGTTTTTGGGGGTCAATTTTCCTCCAAAACCACTGCAACTTTTTTTTACATGCATGTTACTTTTGGCCTTCACTCCACAAAGATGCCCATTTACTGGTTCAAAAATGCGAAGCTTGCTAGCGCTTCACTTGGAAGAAAAAGTTATCTCCCTTGCCTCTTAGGCCTATTGAAGTCCAATTCCCTTTCGCAAGATGGGGAATGGAATTTATTGGGAAAGCTTCACCGCCTTCCAATGCTGGTCACATATTCATATTAATAGCTATAGACTACTTTAGAAAGTGGGCTGAAGTAATTTCTCTTAGGAACGCTATGAGTCAGCAAGTGGTAGAATTTGTTGAACATAACATTTTATCCCAGTTTGGAACACCTTCTTAGATATTAACTAATAATGGGTCAACTTTCATGTCTGATGTCATGCTTCACCTTGGTGTCACATATGGCATCCAAATGTTTTGATCTTCCACTTATTACCCCCAAGGTAATGGATTGGCCGAATCAACAAACAAAAATGTGATTCAGATCCTTATGAGAACGGTCAAATATAACAAGTGTGATTGGCACACAAAGTTAAACTTTTCTTTATGGGCTGATCGTATAACCCCTAAGACAACAACGGGTCAAAGTCCTTACACTCTGGTGTATGGAGCTCCTGTTGTCTTGCCTGTTCATTTACAAATTCTATCCTTGAGTTTGGGTATTGCTGAGACAGAAGATGATTTCCAACCTTTACAACATCTTTTAGACACACTCATTGAACTAGAAGAAGTAAGAAATGATGCATTCCATCATCTCCAAAAGAAGCAAGACATTGTTAAATGTTCCTTCGATAAAAGAGCCACAATGGTAAATTACAAAGTAGGATATGATGTCTTAATGTGGGACAAAGAACATGAGGCCCCATCCAAACATCGCAAGTTTGATTCTTATGTTTGGGTCCTTACATAATCTATAAGGTTTTAGGGACAAATGCTTTCAGATTAAAAACCTTGGATGGTGAACCACTTCAATTCCCTGTGAATGGTCATCACCTAAAGTTCTCTTACTCCTCAGAGACCTGGTCATCTTGTACATAAGTCACCACTTGTTCATTTTCTATTTGTATGTATTTGGTGTTTCCATTTTTATGCTTGTATATATCTCCTTGGTTTCAATTTTGAGTCTTTTTGCTTGTTTGATTTTGATTTTGTGTATAAGCCACTCTTTGTTTTTTCCCTTGGTTTTAGTCTTTTTCATTTTAATGTCATAGGTTGTCTTCTTTTTTGGTTCACCTAGTGATCAATGGGAAGGGTATTGTTCTTATTGTTGTATGGATGTTTGAAAAGAATGATCCCTTTTATCATTCTTGACATTTTGGGAAACTTTGTCTTAATGTCATCTTAAATGGGAGTAAAACTGATTGTTATTTAATCAAAGTGAGTGGGGAAAGTCTAAGGAGGTAGCATATCATTCTCTGGTGAATCTGAAAACCATGATGGCATGATGGCTTACATAGCTATGTGATTGCAACTTCACTTTACCTGACCACTTACAATCTGATTTTTTCCAAGCAACGGTCATTTTGCCTAAAAAGTTCCATCACTTGTGAGCACTTGATATATCAGCACCTACTACCAAAGGTTTTTTATATTTCTTTACTCCCTTGTTTGACTGGTTTGCATGCTAGTTTTTCTCCAGTGGGTCACTGATTTCAAAAGATCCCCGTTTTCTTGTTTGTGTGTCTAGAATTGAAGGTATGCATGAGACTTTGTGTTGATCCAAGGTTCACCTTAAGCCTCTATTCTCATAGTTAAGCCATAATCTGGGTGAGGGACCCGTGTCACTTGGGACACATTGCTCAACAAAACCCGGGTCATTATTCCCATTCTTCTATCTTATGTGAATCTAAGTATAAATTATGTTGTATATATTTACTGCACCACTTTCATTCTTTGGTTATCCCTAATTTAAAAAATGGTCCTTAGACTATAGTTGAATTCCCCCCCCACCCACATCTGTCACTTTGAAAGTATAAATTTCCACTGAATATTCCCACCTGTCACGAGGGTGATCCCGTTGTTCTACATGATTTGGAGTGCATTTCACCTCTCGTGCCAATAATGTTGACCCAAAAATATTCTCTGGGCTCAACATGGTGTTTTACACTTTCATTCCTCCACAAGCATCCCGTTGTGCTATGGTTCCAGTCGAAGACAGTGGCGGCAGTCATAGTTACTATGGCCTATGCCCTTGAAAGAGTATCATTTGTCTACCTTCAGAGGGTTTTGAACCCCCCCACATCATAATTCCTCATGTCAAGACTATTCGGTTCAAGTTTCATGAGCTAAGCACACAGTCTACAAAAACTTTTAACTTTGGCCCCATTCGCTTGTCACTAGGCGAGTCCCTTGGGGATGGGGTCATTTATCAAAAGGATAAGATGAATTCTGGTCACATTTTGGGAAACAACAATACTTCCATATTGTATGTATCATGATAATCTTTCCAACGGGCTATTGTGAGTCTGATTCCGATTCTGTATGACCCTGTATGGAGGGTGCAAAATTAGCATCACCTGAATGGCCAAAACCAATAGCTGTGACTTCCTGGTCTGATTCTGTTTGGTTTCCTATTTCAAAAGGAAAAAAAAACCCATACATTTTGTAGGGAAGTTCTATACATTTCCAATGGTATATCCCGTGCTTGGTTTTAACGCTCGGTTGGTAAGAACGAGCTTTCACAAGTTCATGACCAATTTCAGACACCAGATTGGTTGCAGTTCTTCGGGGTTTACAAATTGTTGTTAACATTTTTTAAATCAGTGATTCAATGATGCCACATTGAAATAGAGTCAAATAAATTTCCAACACCTCCTCATTTTCCTCATTCCAACCTCGAATGGCCCAGTTACAGTTGTCACAAGTTGGTCAATTATTTCAGGCAAAGGGGGGCAAACAACTCGTGTAACAAGGTTTAATGATAGCTAAAACAACCATTAAAGGCCCCAACACACAAATATATGGCCACCTCATTGAATTATTCATCGATACCTTTTCGATGGTACCTCATTTTCCTTGATTGGATATCGTATGGCGATTTGGCGCCTTTCTCAAGATTGGGTGCCATGTGGGCCCACCAACAAGTCAGGGGTTTTAAGCGGCCATTCTTCTAGGACGAAATTGAGGGTTGAGGTGGAATTATTTCAGATTGGTGATGAAATATTCTCAATGGGCTCATCGATACCTTTCCAATGACATTCCCTATGTCCAATTCTGACTCTGTCTCATCTGGCAGCCTTTTTGGGGCTAAGTCAACAACAACAAGGTCAAAGTCAAAGTCAAACTTTAACTTGCATAATTTTCGAGGAATACTAAAA
Organism: Picea engelmannii; assembly: GCA_009831015.1. Taxonomy (NCBI): domain Eukaryota; kingdom Viridiplantae; phylum Streptophyta; class Pinopsida; order Pinales; family Pinaceae; genus Picea; species Picea engelmannii. Next base: position 216,866 of record ML782382.1, on the reverse strand, counting down.
AATAATGAGAAGAAATTATTAAAAAAATCAGAAATTTTGGAAAATCAAGGAGAGGAAACACAACCTCCCTCATGAGATATTTGGGAAATTTGTTTTTTGGAAAATTAGAAAATACAAAACCACCCCTCTCCCCTCTCTCAAGTCATTTTGGCATTTTGGCCAAGGGGAGAGGGAGCTCTGCAACATGCTTCAATGGAAGAAGGAGGATTCCTGGCAGCAAGTGGAGGTATTCATTGAGCAACCATCCATAACCATGCATCAAACTTCAAACACAGAGCCAGGTAAACCCCCGTCAATCCCAATTCAAAGGAAAAACTTGTTGGTTGTGGTGAATTGTTTTGCATGGAAGAGTGTTATTTCTGCCTTTAGAGTGATTCTCTAACTGTTGGTTCATATTTCAATTTGATTGCTGGCCCATGTTTTCTAGTTGGTGAATTCAGTTGTTTTTATGTGTGAAAAAAATTCAAAGGGTAGGAGATTTGAACCCGTCTTGGGCACCAGGCCCAAGCCTCCGAGGCTCCTTTAAAGATTTGACTTTCTGAGTTTGGCTGAAATATTACAGGCTATGCATGGCCATTTGTAAGGATGGGATTTGAACCCCATCCCCATCCCTTTTCCTCCGCCCAGAAAGGCCTAGAAATATCTCAGAAATCAAATAGGAGGGGAGGGGGTTTGAACCCAAAACCTCCCTCTCCTAAACTATGGGAAAAAACCCAAAAAATGTGAAAAAATTAAAAATTAGTTTTGTGGTGGTTGGCCACCTATCCACCACCAGGGAAACACCACCACCACCACCACCACCACCAAGCGTTGCTCGACCTTGCCCTCCTCTTCCTCCACCTCTTCTAGCCCTTTCCTCCATACCCTCCTCTCCTCCCTCCTCTTTGTGCAGATCCCTCCCCTCCTCTCCACTCCTTTCCCATGCCCATTCCCTCTTCCCCACCACTCTCTCCACTCCTCTAAACCCTTGCATGCAAACCCAACCACCTCCACCCTCCTCCACTCCTCCGCGTGACCTCCAACACCTACATCCCTCAACACTCTCCTCCCATATCCCTCTATGCATGGTCACATCCCTCACAATCCCCTCTTCCCCATTCCCTCCCTCCTCCACTCGCGTGCTCCAACCCCGACCCCTACCACCACTCCACCCCCACACAACACTTCCACCACCGCCTATCCTTCCACTCCACCCCCACACAACACTTCCACCACCGCCTATCCTTCCACTCCTCCAAACCACTAGCTGGTGGGCTCCATTAGGTTCCGACCTGGTCATATGGAGACCAGGGGTGCCAGGGGAAGGGGGTTTAAGTTTAAAAATTATTTTAGTTTTAATTTTAGATTTATT
>ML782382.1:180131-206566 GCA_009831015.1 Picea engelmannii | reverse complement strand
ATGCTCACTAGATGTTCAAACATTTAAGCCATCTATTCCTCTAGATCTCCAAGGGATCATTGATAAGCATTCCAAAGTATTTGAAGATATTCCCAAAGGTCTTCCACCCACTCGAAATCATGATCATGATATTCACCTAATTCCTAGGAGTATTCCTCCTAACGTCAGGCCATACAAATACCCTTATGCCTAGAAGAGTTAAATTGAGCACATGGTTGAAGAAATGTTAGAGGTTGGCATTATTAGACCTAGCCAAAGGTCCTACTCTGCACCGGTGGTAATGGTATTCAAGAAAGATGGCTCATGGCACATGTGTCCAGATTATAGAGAGCTCAACAAGATCACTATTAAAGATAGGTTTCCCATTCCTGTCATTGATGAATTGTTAGATGAACTACATGGAGCAATCTATTTCACAAAGTTGGATCTTCGTTCAGGGTATCATCAAATTAGAATGAAGGAAGAAGATATCCCAAAAGCAACATTCCAAACTGATGAAGGCTATTATGAATTTTTGGTCATGCCTTTTGGCCTTACAAATTCACCTTCCACATTCCAAGGGTTGATGAATTCCATTTTCAAGCCCTTCCTTCGAAAATTTGTGTTCGTATTTTTTGATGATATACTAATCTATAGAAAGTCTTGGGAGGATCATGTGCGACATGTTGACAAGGTGCTACACCTACTAAAGGAGAAACAACTATATGCCAAACCTTGCAAATATTTATTTGGAGTGAAGGAGGTAGAGTATTTGGGTCATATTGTATCTCATGAAGGTGTCAAGGTATACCCTAACAAGATTAAGGCCATGATGAACTGGTCGATTCCCAAAACATTGAAGAATATTAGAGGGGTTTTGGGTTTGACAGGTTACTACCGCAAGTTTGTTCGACACTATGGAAGAACAACATCACCTTTAATGACACTAACTAAGAAGGATGCATTTTCATGGACTCTAGAGGCAACTAAATCTTTTGAACAACTTAAAGAGGTGATTTTAAAAGCTCTTGTCTTGACCACTCCAGACTTCACAAAAACCTTTATTGTGGAATGTGATGCCTCGGGAAATGGAATTGGTGTTGTCCTAATGCAAGAAGGAAGGCCCCTGAATTTTGAAAGTCGAACACTCAAGGGAAAGGACTTACACAAACCCATTTATGAGAAGGAAATGATGGCAATAATACATGCATTGAAGAAATGGCATCCTTACCTAATAGGTAGGCACTTCAAGGTCAAAATAGTTCATGATAGTCTTAAATACTTCTTGGAACAAAGACTATCTTTAGAAGAACAAAAAAAATGGGTAACCAAGATATTGGGTTATGATTTTGAAATCGTCTATAAAAAAGGGAAGAAAAATGTTGTGCAAGATGCACTCTCAAGGAAGGATGAATATTTTGAGGCCTTTCTCTGTACTATCTCGATCATCCAACCCAATTGGATAATAGAAGAAAGGGATGAATGGAAGAATGATGAAAAGGTGTGGTCTCTCATTCAAAGGTTGCAACAAGATTCTAGTACATCAGATACATTTACATGGAAAAATGATTCACTATGGTACAAAGTTCACTTATATTTATGTAAGAAATCCCAACTCAAACAAAAGGTACTATTGGAATTGCACACCTCTCCAGTAGGAGGGCACTCATGATTTTTAAAAACCTACCATAGGGTCAAGAAGGATTTTTTTTGGATGGCCTTAAAAATGATGTTCAAAGGTTTGTGGCAGAATGTTTGGTTTTCCAAAAAGGTAAGGTGGAAACAATTAAGATCCTAGGTCTTTTACAACCATTAGCCATCCCAAGTCAGCACTGGGAGGAGGTTTCAATGGATTTCATCATAGGATTACCGAATTCTGAAGGAAAGAGTGTCATCATGGTGATTGTGGATAGACTGACCAAGTACACATACTTTTGTGCACTCTCTCATCCCTTCAAAGCTAGTACAGTTGCCATCACATTCATGGAGACAGTTCAAAAGCTACATGGGAGCCCAAAGATTATTGTAAGTGACAGAGATCCCATCTTCACTGGACATTTTTGGACAAAATTGTTTTCTTGTTTGGGTACTCAATTGGCTCATAGCTCATCCTATCATCCTCAATCTGATGGAAAAATCGAGATAGTGAATTTTTTTTTGGAAGGCTACCTTTGTTGCTTCATCTATGATAAACAAGCATAATGGTTCAAATGGTTACCCTTGGCAGAATGGTGGTATAACACTTCCTTTCATACTGCAACAAAAATGAAACCATTTATGGAACTCTATGGATACCACCCTCCTTCCATCACTTATTCTCTAAAATAAAAATATAAGGTTCAAGTAGTGGAAGATCACATCGAGCATCAACAACAAGTTCTCCAAATATTAAAGGACAACTTGGCCATGGAACAGAATCGTATGAAACAACAAGCAGATCAACATCGTAGTGAAAGAAGTTTTGAAGTAGGGGATTTGGTGTTTTTAAGACTACAACCATACAAACATATGTCCCTCAAGCAAGCCAAGAAGGATGATAAATTATCACCAAAGTACTATGGCCGTTATAAGCTATTGCAAAATATTGGTACTATGGCATACAAATTGGAATTGCCTGCATCTTCACGAGTACACCCAGTTTTCCATGTTTCATGCTTATAGAAGGTTATAGGTGACAAGATCCCAGTTCAAATTATATTACCAGAACTTGATGAGGAAGGAAAAATCATATTGGAGCCTGAAGCCATCACTGACACAAGAATTCGCCAGCTAAGGAATAGATCCATTTTAGAGTATCTCATTAAATGGAGGAAACTACCGGCTGAAGATTCCACTTGGGAAGATGAGTCTTTTATATAGAAACATCTAGAGTTACTCAAGCATTGCGGACAACCCTTGTCTCAAGGGGAGGGGCATGTTAAGCCCTAAATAGTGGCTCATTACCCCTTAATTGGGGCATATTATATTAGTAATGTTATTTTATTTATGTCGGCTTTAGTCCATTAGTTGTAATTATACCTCCTAGTATCCTATATATACTAAGGATACATTTTCATTTTGAATCATCTTGTAATTGTACATTTATGTGGGCATAAGGAGTTTTCCCCCTCGAAGAGGCTTATTAGATGAATTTTTCTCTTTTTCAAGGCATTAAGGACTTATTCTAAGGTTTTTCTATGCTATATTGGTATTTGGTTCTTAACATCAACTTCGATATTCCTATATTTGAAGGTCATATAGATGCAGATGTGGGAGACAATTGGTTGAATCTACTAGAAGGTTATTTTTATGTCCATAACTTTTTGAATAGAGAAAATATTACTTTTTCACTCCTCAAAGTCGTTACCCATGTCAAATATTGGTGGAAACAATTCTGTGAGCAAAAGGAAATAGAGGAACTGTCATTCTTTATAGTCACGGCCACTTGGGAATCCTTTAGGGATGCTATTAAGGAAAAATACTACCCTGTTGGAAGTTATGATGACTTGTATACCAAATGGAGCACACTGCAGAAAAAAGAGACCAAGCAGTGCCATAGTTCACAAACATCTTCCATACCTTGCGCACCAAGTTGGGTATCAAATATTCAGAGCGACATCTGGTGCTCAAGTATCGTGGTGCTCTCCATAGATACATCTAGACCGAAATGGAGTTTCTGGACATTTCGACCTTGGGCACGACCTACCGATATGTCGTCAAAATCGAGCAGAAGCTCAAACAAAAGACACAACAATTTGGGCCTGGGAACCCCTCATAGCAAAAGCCAAGAAGGGGCGACCCCAACCCACAGAACAAAGGACAGAGCAAAGATGGATAATATCAGGACAACCAGCCCAAGCCACAAGCAAAGAAGTACACCAAAAAGACAAATAAAGATACCAGGAAGTGGTACGACTTCCACAAGAGCCCTTGGCATAACACTATTGATTACCACTCAAATCAGTCGCTGGTGGCCAAAGTGAAAGCCTGTGAATCAAATGTGGGTTCTGACTCTAATTCAGAACCAGAAAGGGGAAGATGGATCATTGATGTGGAACCCAGTGCCACCATTGCTATGACCAAGCTCCAGCCTGGTGAACCAAACAAACCAGAAGAAGGCGAGAACCTCTTCCATTCACAGATGTGGGTGAAAGGCACCACGCTGCACTTAATCATTGATAGCAGTAGCCAGAAGAACCTCATTTGAGAAGAGGTCATCAAGTGGATGTCCCTATCGACAACACCACACCCACAACACTACACCATTGGATGGCTCTGCCAAGAAAGTAATATTCGCGTCAGCCAACAATGTCGACTGTCGTACGGTATCAAGCCCTTCAAAGAAGAGGTATTGTGTGATGTTTCTCCTCTCAAAGTTTGTAATGTTCTTTTGGGCCAACCTTATTTATGGAAACTTCATGATGTATGTTGTTCCTGAGTCTGTACTTAAGGCTTAAAAGTACAGTGTCAAGGCATCCGAAAGTGGGTAAAAGATGGAGAAGAGAGAAACGTCAACCTTCGGCAAAGGAAACAAGGGAAGATTTCTACATTGGTGTTGTCTAGCTTCCAACTGTTCCTAGATAGTTATATATTGTTCAATGGACACCCATGAACGTTCAAGCTCGACCTGATTAGTAGCAGTTTTAAGAATTGTGTCAAAAAGGTTTAAAGCAATGTGCATTTGGTCCGGTAGTCCGGGTTCGATATTAGGCTGTGTTGGTACAGGGACAGTCATGGGGGAACAGTAAAAGTAGGAAAGACTTCAAAGAGAGATTAAGTGCTGTCTCGATTTGGTCGAACAAAAGAGAATTTACGGTTTTAGGAATAAAATAGGAATGCAAATCAAAGGCTCTTTCCCGTAACTGTTTTATATTTTAATAAAAGGTGTGAGGTGGGAGAAAAACATTTAGCTATCTATAGTGTAAGGCTTCTACCAGAGGAGAATCTCACGAATAAACAGAAGAGGAAAATATAAGGAAATAACCGATGTAGCAGAGAATATATGTAGAATTCTGAAAATGCAGATTGGTCTTACACTCGTTGATAGCTGGTGCAGAGGAAAGACAACAAACAATTACAGAAAACGAAAATTCATTCGCTATAGTAGTGGTCGTACTAAAGTATAACGAAGCACATCAATTATGAATGTGAAATGAAATGAAATATGAAATACAAAGAAACAAACTTGTAACACAGTCGTGACGGAATTGAGAATCTTCAGATTTGCTTGTATTAACTTCTCAAATGTAAAAAACTCTGTTACAATTGACACAAAAAGGTCCAGCCCTGTTTACTTCTTTCTCCAGTATATTTATACAATCTTACAAATAAAATAGAATCTCAATAGTCACAAAATTTTGGTTATGATAGGGAGGAGTGCAATCGCTCCATTTCTCCTGCTCTATCCTCATTTGGTGCCAGATGTTTGTCGTTGCGTGAGCTCGATACGAGTGATACATCTTTCCACCAGCTGAGATATAGTAGCCACGATGGTTCTGCTTGACAGCTGGCTTCGAAGAAGTAACATTCTCGGGCTAACTGCTACCGCCTGTCCTCCATTTGTCCATTGATGATGTCGATGGCGCATAATTGCGCGCTGGGTTTGATCATGCATTTATCCACTTGGACTATGTCCACCATAGTCATCTGAGAGATATCGGCCAAATCTCTTTCTTCTTTATCCTTCAGATCAAGCAAGATCTTTTCCACATTCATTTGCATTAACGTTTCGGCATCGCACCCATTGTCAATGCCCAGTAGCTCACCGTCTATAGAATTAAAATCTTCCTCCAAGGAGTTTGTTATCTTTTGAGCTTGTTGCTTGCCTTCGGCGATGTTATGCTCCCATTCCTTTAACAAAATATTTCCTCTAGTTTGTTCTGCAATGGTGAGCCTGGGAGAACCTGCCAAAACCTTGTTGTTTGTGTCTATCATCGCCTCCTGGAAGGAGACCCGAGACGCTCCGACATCCCTTTCTCTGGCAGATAAGTTCTCGGAAACCTGATCGACCAACAGTCAGTTTTCCCGAATCGCTTCCACCTTGGCGAGCAAATTCTGTTGTGCCGTAGAGATTCTGCTCCAAATCTCGATCGCCTGGGATTTGAAAATCCCAATGTCTATCATTCTGTTCTCGACGATCTCCACCCTAGCTTGCAGTTGCTCGATCAAATTCCTCTGCTGGATCGCTTGCATCCTACCATCCCGGACTACCAGTTGTGCTTGCTCAAGCTTAGTTTTGAGCATCTCTATTTCATTTTTATCGGCCAATCTGGCCTGCTCTATTCCCACGCTCGCCTGATCTTTATCATTCTCTACTGTTGTGGCCAGTCTGGCTTCAAGGGTCTTAATTAGGCAATTTTTTCTTTTGAGTTGGTCTTTTAGGAGACCAACTGAAAACTGATTCGCTGAGGCATAGGCTCCTAGCATGCCTGCTATCTCAGTGGTGAATTGCTCATTTTTCTTGTCTTTTCCATCAGTTATGACCTTATATTTCTTGGCAGTCGACTCTCCTTCTTGATAGAATTCCATTTTCACTACTGCCTTTCTCTTTTTCTCGAAAAAAAATTCATTAGGAGGGAGTTCTTATACTCTTATGAGCCTTATCTCTTCATTGAATATCCAACCCTCATTGATATTTCCCTGCGTCGACTGCAAGGGGGTGACTAAAGTGATGGGCACTCTGATCTGTTTCTCCAATTTTCCTGGAGTGTCTACTAGAATCTGCTTCTTTGGCGGTTCTGGAGTCTTTACTTCTGTCTCAGGATTTTGTTTCTTCGGCAAGTCTGGGGTCTTTTTCTCTGCTTCTAGATTCTTCGTTTGTTCTCCCTCATCCTGGTGTTTTCCTTGGTCGGGAGTTGCATCCTTAGAACCTTCGGCATCCTTCTACTTTGTCTCTAAAATACCTGGACCCTCGCCTCGCAACACAGCGGGAAGACAACTACATTGATATTCCTAGAACTTCAGGACATTAGCTCTTTCCTCAGGTGCCAATGATTGAATCCGGGCTAGAATTTCTTCATAGGACCTCGCTCCTCGGAAAATGTCATCCAAGGGTGAATTCTCATGCTCAAATCTTTTAAGCCCGCAATTAGCTAAATGATTGCTCACGATCCTCTGTGGATCATGCTTCTTGTATTCGATGGAGACCAAATTTAGGTCTTCTAGAGCTGCCGCCTCGGCTTTGGCATGCCCGAAATCTAATAAAGAATAAGAATTCAATCGAACAGGAAATGATGGCCATACCTTTTTCAAATACCCTTTAAGTTATTTGCTCACACTGCCAATTACTGTTTGCCGGGCAACCTCGCGACAAGCCATCTTGTTTGGAATGAACAATGGTAGCGCATGTGGGGGAACAGAGGCCCCGAAAACTCTGAGGTATGAAAATTCAGCTTCTACATACCAGTCTGTGATGCTGCTCAGATTTGTTACTATGTTGTCCAAGATCCGGGGTGGCAGGTGACCAAAAATGGCGACATGCAGGGGCACCATCACCTAGTTAAAAATTTCATATGCAAAATTTTCCGCTTTGTTTTCCCATAACTTTGCATGATATACATGTATGGGTTCGTCTTCGGCTGGATTCCAACTCTAACTCATCAATGGAAATGGTGTCATAGAACAAATTGTGTCCATAATGTACGCGGACATGAAAAATGACAACGCCTTCCCATTTTCCTTCTGCTCCCGGTACTCTGTGACCCGATTGGTCAAGCTATCTGAAAGCATCTTTGCCCAATTAAAGGAGCAACCTTCTGCGACCCGAAACATTAGAGGCACCCACACAAGGAAAAAATGCGATGTGTCCTCTTTCCCATATAACCGGCATGTCATCATGGCCACATATTTATACTGCGGTTCTAACGAAGCGATTGAATAAATGTCGTGGTTATCAGCTCCGAACTTCGCGATGTATGAAACCCAATCCTTTATCAAACTGGACATGGTTTTATCATACTGTTCGCACTCCTTCTCCTTGAATTCCTCCAAGAACTCAGCTCCATATGTGTAGTCGGACGTCGTGGGTAGCTTATACATGGTTTGCAGATGTTTAGGCCTAAAAGTCCTGATGGTGACTCTCTGCTCGTCCATGATAGTCCTGGTCAGTATGTCCACATGATCCAATGCCCATCAGACCATGTCATAATATGGAAGAAATCATGGCCTGGCTGCTACTCTATGCATTTCGGATTGGACGACTTTTTTGTACTTGGTGGTTATATCATCTCTTTCATTGTCGTCGGAGTCGTCGAAATAATCCACCAATTCTGATTGCAGAATGTCTGAAACAAATGACCAGTTAGGGACCGAGTCGATACTTCAGGGCGAAGTATCAGAGATATTGTCTGAGACTTGTCCTGAAACCTCAACATTCACCTTTGCTGCTTTCCACGGAGCCATGGTTGAAGCTTGCGTTTTAGCTCTTCTGCGATAGAACTGCGTATACATACAGAAGTCAGTTTACTCAGAAGTGATGAGCTCTGTGTGCTATGAAAATGCATTTGTTATAATAAAACGCAGCTCTTACATATATTTGAAAAATCGGTACCTTTCAAAACAAGCCTGTCCAATCATATTTAGAAATAAATTATTGTCGTAAAAATCCGATCTTGTATTAATAGATTTACCCTATTTCCTCATTAATGTCATAAATTTTGGCGGTTTAAAAGTCACTTGGCGTATGGAGAGAAAGGATTCCTCGTGAATCGTGCAAGCATCGAAACGTGGGATATGTCTTGATTTAGCTTAATTAATCCAATCTCACCAACGTTAATCAATATCTCGCTACTCGTTTTATCGGGTATTTTTCTTTAACATTTTGAGTCTTTAACACCCGAGACTAGGAAGAGCGACTTTGGTTAATAAAAGGTAATCGTGATTTGACGCTTGATTTATTTTATAATTATTACTTTCACCATATCGCGATTCAGAGCTTCGAAGATAAGTTTCTGGGAGTTTTACATGCCGAGCCGTGAAACCGTGAGATTGCGATAACATGACTTAATTAAAAGGAAGATAATCTTGGATTAAGTGATTAATTAATCACGTTATAATTACATCGTGACTTCGTGAGTCGGGGTTTAGACACTATGACTTTCGAAAAAGATAGTGCCGAGTGGCGAAATGTTGAGAACAGCTTTTACCATGGTTAGTTTTTACCTTTAATATTTGACATGGGTTATCCAAAAGGACCTCGCGTTCTCGGCTCTCGGGGCTATGATGATAAAAAATTGGGTTTGGCGAATGTCGAGGCGCGAAACCCTGATGACGCTTAATCATGAGTTAGGGAAAACTTTACCCTCGTTACTGTCTTGAGTGGAAATTTAAAACCACTTCGCTGTTTCATGACTCGGGACATGTGAATTACATGAGTTATAGTATCCGACCTGCGAGATCCCAAAGTAGAACAAAAAGAGGAAAAATTCTTACAAAAGGTAGTACTTGTTTCGAGAGTAGAATAATCGTTTCTACTCATGTGACAAAGTTTCGGAGGTCTCAATATCTCGGAGGGAAAAAGAAAACCCTCTTTAGATTTCAAACATCAAAATGAAAATTGTGACAGGATAAAAAAACAAGGGCGGCTCCAACAATGTATATGAGTCTAGGACTTGTAGTGTTATTATTACTTTGAATAGGAAATTGTATAGGATACCCGAGGCAATCCCTCCTAGTGCTATTTCCTTGATCTCTGCTAAGCAATGCAGGAAGGTCATCTCTCAGACCGAGAAATTTGTCTTCTTCGTGATTCGCTCTCAGAGTGAGCGAAAGATCACAGCCACATCCAAGGCCTCTACGACTGATATATCCACACAACCAAAGAAATTGGATAAGGTCATGGAAGAATAATCAGATATCTTCTCCTCTCCTATCGAGGTACCTCTGCATTGCCAAGTCAAGCATCCCATCGATATGACCCTAGGCACACCACTACCCAATGGGCCAGTCTACTGCCGCTCTCTATTAGAAAATGAGGAGATCAAGAGGCATGTCCAAGAAATGCTCCACAAGGGGAACATACATCCCATCTCATCGCCTTGTGGGAGCCCAATCATGCTGGTGCAGAAGAAAGATGGGACCTGGTGACTCTGCATTGATTATCAGGCCCTGAATAAAATTACAGTCCAAAACTGATACCCGATTCCCCAAATCGACGACCTCCTTGATCAACTCATGGGGGAAAAATAATTTAGTAAGATTGATCTAAAGTCTAGCTACCACTAGGTCCCAAGAGAACAGATAGATGTATGGAAGACCGCCTTCAAGTCAAAATAAGGTCTTTTTGAATGGTTGGTCATGCCCTTTGGTTTGAAAAATTTTCCAACAATTTTTATGAGGATGATGGATGAATCTCAGGGATGATTTTAGGGGATAAATGTTAGCCTCTTTATCATATACAATGATTAAGTCTAAGTATACCACCTTTATTTATTTTACATACTAGGATATAGTTGTTATCCTAAGTGTGTTTCTAGATTTCTATATTGTCTCCTCTTACCTTATCTCCTGATGAGGTGTCGATGTGAGAACAATTGAGGTGATTTCATTATTGTATTGTATATTTGTATCATTAAGATGAATACAATGTTGAGAATTATGGCTTGAGGCCTTTTCCACCAATCTTCTTGTCCTAATATTCTTATGCTCAATTTCTTCAATTGGTATCAGAGAACATTTGATCTTAAGGGGCCTGATAATCATCCCATGATAGTGATTTGTGGATGCCATTAAAGATCCAATGATGAAGCTCAAGGATAAGAAGAATGTATGCTAATTTAAGCACATATGCATATACAACCATGAGGTTGCAGGAAAGTCAAGATAGTGGGAGAGGGTGTGATAGATTTCAAGCAAGGAGAAACATGCATCTCATCCACTATTCTCACCAGCAAATTACTCTGGGAATTAACAACATGATGGGACGAGTTGTGAATTCATGATGGAGTCATCCAAATCTGAAGCATGAGATCTAGGTGCTCACGGTGAGGTTGATCTGCCCAACATCTGATTTGATTTTTTTGGTTTTGAAGCTGATTGAAGTTGTTGTCAAAGAATTATAATTGTTTTCTATTATATCTGAGCGATAGATCTGCATGATAGATCTCTTTATTAATAAAATATGGAATCCTTAAGAGCTAATGCATTGTGGTTGTTTATTATATCTGGAAATGAAATTAAATATCTGCCTAGCAATTAGTGATCTGGGATCCATCTCACACAGATCTACAATCCCGTTCGGAGCCGAAGGATCCCCCCAGCATACCATTCATTGGAAAAAGGATCAGTCGACACCTCTGCTAGTTCATGGCCAATAACGTTGATCATCCCATCCACCACTACGTTGTTATTGGGCGATTTCAAAGGCTTGAACCCGGGTATGTACGAGGGGGCTACGAATGGGTATGCACAGACACCGGGGCACTGCATTCGTTAGTTCTATACCCAGGCATATGGAAGGGTCTTCCCCATGATCGAGCGATCTAGATCTATATTGTGGCTCTCGAATTTGATCACAAGAATTCCATTTTCCAAATCGTGCACCTATATTTGTTAAATGTATGAGTAAAATTGAAGGTTTTTGTGTAATGCGATGCAGCCACAACAACCCAAAAAGAGATTGGGTCTCTTTAGATCCATACACTCAGAAAATTTTGGAAGAGTCTCAACTTCTGCATATACATTGAATAAATCTAGAAATAATGTTTAGATCTTAGTGATAGATCTATGTGGTAGATCTGAGACATTCCCGATATTGTTTTCATCCCTCTGTTGATAATATCACCAGCTTCAAAAGCCAGCATAAATCCATGCAAATGGTAGCACGCGGTGGCCATTTGGTAGTTGTGTGAAGCTTATGGATTGATGTGCATGCAAACAGACTCGATGTTCAAAGATTGACACTTCTCAAATCATGGCATGAATCCTCCTTTCTGTAGTCAATGCGGCGACCTAAATCAAACTGAGTAAAATCTCATTAGTAAGAATAATTTTGCAATGATTTAAGTGCATTTATTCCAAATAATTACCATACTCTTGTCTTTTATTTGTGAGTTAATACTAGAAATATGCTAACAAGTGGAAGTGCTAATTCATAAATATTTGGTGGGGCGGATACTTTATAAGCTGGTGCACATTACACAATGCGTATTAATGTAAGTCTCATTTCATGTTTTTTAATCCCATAGCATAATCTTCTTTTATTACTTTTGTGGAAAAGTAATAAGATAAAAAGAAAAGTCTTTAGTGTTTTTTGAGAATTTATATGGTTTATGCCAATAAAAAGAAAGTGGGATATAAAAATAAAAATAAAGTAGAAAGTATCCTTTTAGAAAGAAAAGCAAGAACATATTCATGATCTTTTTTAGACATTTTTGTGCCCTTTATATAAAGGAGGAGATATAAGGAGGAAAATGTTGTAAAAGGAGTTTGGTGATATACTTTGAGAGGAGGAAAACCTTTGTCTTTAGATTTCGCCACCATTTTCATTGTAAAAATGATAACATAATAAAATCATTTTATTTGGTTTTTGTGTCCAAGATCCGCCCAAAATTGAATAAGGGGATCTTAGGTACACCTTGTGTAGTGTGTGTTGGTGGTTTTTTCATGGTTTATTTATGTGATGTTTAATGTCTAGTTTTGACATAAACATAATTGTAACACATTACACATGAAGTACACAACAAGTCAAGGAAATGAAAGTTCACATAATTGAAGCACAATCAAGCACATATGATTGAACATTTACAAGCAATCAAATCATATTATTCAAGGCAATAAAATCAAATTAATCAAAGGGGAAATCACATCAACAATGGACACATCAAGCACCTAATATTCAAGGACTCCAAACGTCATCAAAGTAGTCAAATTTGAAGATCAACTATAATTATTTTGTAAGTTTCCAATCAAATCAAGTTGAATTTTTTTGTAATTGGGTGCATTCTCGGTTGAGCCTGACACCCAAGATTCATTGTAATTTTGAGTGGAAATTGACAAGGTTGAGTAGATTAACTCAAGTCATTGTAATCACAAGTTTGGGTGCATTTTCGGTGGTAACCAACATCCTCAACTTCCTGGAAGCAAGTACAAGCAGGCGTGAAACAAAATCAAGTGAGCGTGAAGTTCAAGTGAGCATGTTCAAATGGAGCGAAGACATGAATTATTAGAGTTTCTGGACACTCTAATAAACACCACTGAATATAACACAGTAATATTGAATAAAACAAATCTTCAATTAGTGCTAACTTGTTTTCAAGTGACACAAGCTAAAGTTATACTTCTTCAAGAACAATCCCAACTATTGAATGACGAGTTGACAAATCTCAAAAATCAACAGCCAATGAAGTTTTCTGAACTAGTTTTTGTTCAGAACAACCCTCTCTATAATGATGATGATGATAATGATGTGAAGGAACAAATCAATAAGCCAACTTCAGAAGTAAATTCCAATGAAGATGAATTGCAAGAAGAAGATGCCAAAGCACAAAGTGATACAACAAGTATAAGTGAAAGTAGATGTGAAGCACGTCATCAAATACAACGTGATCTTTCCAAGAGGATCATCAGACCTTGGGAAGAATTACACTTCAATAGAAATCAACATGGATTAGTATATGAAAATCAAAATAGTTTTCATATTCCAAATTACTCCAAACCAATTTTGTTTGTGAGTGTTGGATTCCTTCAAGAAAATTCAACTTCAAATGTCAAAAATCAAGATGTTAAGTTCCAACATTGCAATTGAGTTGGTCACATGGAGAGTCAGTGTTTTTATCTCCATCCTTGTCATAATTTTGGCAAGACAAATCATGCATCAGATAAATTTTAGAAGAGTAACAAACCCACAAGATTGAAGTTTCACTATGAGTGGATTGATCCTTGGCAATGGTCATCAACAACCAAGCAGCTATATAAGTCTTACTGAAGAATTCAATCTCGAGTAAAGACCAATCTTGTGTCACATAACATTTTCGTACCTCACATAAGTGGTCCCATTATGGTGTAGATTTCGAGCATGGCCCTCACGGGATGAGATAACATGTGGTTAATTCCACATGCCCACTTTATGTTGTACTCAAATGAAACAAGTATGGTACTCTCTTGAGCATAGAAGGGGGGAGTACAATGATGGAACTCTCATGCACATTAAGGGGGGGAGTTCAAAATTCTAGTGATGATGGTTCATGAAACCACTTGTGGTCTCTCCTTTCAGCTGACAAAGGGGGGAATTGATGATGAAATTTATGATGGAATTGCAGATGGTTGTCAGACTGAAAGTTTCGACAACAAATATACCAGATGGGCATCAAATTTGCCAAATGGGCAACTGTAGTCTGTAGATGGAAGACTTTGGCAGAATGATGTTTCTATATTGAATCATACACAGGTATGTTGATTTTGAGAGAAATGATGTTTACATTTGGTTCACCTAGATGGTCATTGGACCTAGCAAAGGATAGCTGGATCCTACTGCATTGCAACATGGCATTGATTGAGTTGTTAGTCATTTTTAGGGATGTGGAAGACTTGCAGTTGATTCACTTCTCTTTGTTCACTCTCATCATATTGGATTTCACATCAGTGAACACAATTGTTGGCATTTTGTCTCACATGACTACACAGTGAGGTTTTCCAGATTTCTCAGCATCCATATTTGGCGGTTTTTCAAGTAGTTCTTCATTGTGGCTCAGCTCAGGAGTTTCAACATGAAGACTTGGAGATGTACCAGTTTATGCACCTTTTTTGCTGGTATTATTGTTCAAACTTATGATTGAGGGGGGGAATGTTAGCCTCTTTATCATGTACAATCATTAAGTCTAAGTATATCACCTTTATTTATTTTACATACTAGGATATAGTTGTTATCCTAAGTGTGTTTATAAATTCATGTATTGTCTCCTCTTACCTTATCTCCTGATGAGGTGTCGATGTCAGAAAAATTGAGGTGGTTTCATTATTGTATTATATATTTGTATCATTAAGATGAATACAATGTTGAGAATTATGGCTTGAGGCCTTTTCTGCCAATCTTCTTGTCCTAATATTCTTATGCTCAATTTCTTCACTAAATTTCGCTCATGGGCTAATTTTCCATGGTTTTTCCAAAAATGAGATTCGCTATTTTAAAAATTATTTTCACAAATTTTATAGGATGAAATTATTTTACCTTAAAAATCGCCAAAATTTTATAAAAACTATATAAAATCATTAGAAATTTGAATATTTTTACAAAAATATTGGCAAACATTTATAGTTGGCATATGAAGGATTAGTAAGATTCACCAAGGTTTCTACATTTAAAATAAATTTCCATCCTTAAAATCATCCATGTGGATGATATCCTATGACCTTTCACCAATAATTTTGTAGTGGTGTATTTGGATGACATCGTCATCTACAAAAAGACTTGGGCGGAACACTTGCAACATATTCAACAAGTTCTTCACACCCTGTGGCAACACAAACTATATGAAAACTTGGAAAAATTCTCCTTCGGCATAGACAGGGTCCATTACTTAGACTACATCATTGATCGACATGGTGTGCATGTGGATCCATCCATGATCTAGGTCATCTGTGATTGGCCAGCCTCAACCACACTCATTGAACTTCAGAGCTTCTTGGGCCTCGCCAATTTCTATTGAAGGTTCGTGTTGGGATTCTCTCATATCGCATGGGCCCTCAGCCAAGTAACTAGGGGTGGGGGTAAGGAAAAATTTGTGTGGGGCCTATTGCAAAAAAACACCTTTGATGACTTGAAGAAGCGTTTCTGATCATCCCCAATACTTTCATTACCGGACCTGCAACATCCCTTTGATATCGAGACAGATGATTCAAAATATGTTGTGGGCGTCGTTCTCACTCAACACAACCACCCCATGGCATATCATAGTGAGACACTATCAAATGTTGTCCATAAGTAGCCTACATACGACAAAGAAATGTACTCCATTGTGAAAGCTTGCCGCCAGTGGAGACATTATATTCTTGGGAAGGAGACAATCATCCACACTGATCACAAGCCACTACAGTTCATGCAGACCCAAGGAAAATTGCAGAATGACCACCATCATAAGTGGTCCACATACTTACAACAGTTCCACCTCAACATCAAGTATAAAATAGGAAGTACTAACCGAGTTGTTGATTGCCTCAGCTGACCTCCAGTCGTGACACTCACCATGGTGCTAGACTCTTGTATCCATGAGACCTATGGATGCCCCCACCTCTATGAGATAGACCCTGACTTATCCACCACCTACCAAATGTTGGGTGCCAACTCTGTGGACACTAATTTTGATCTTAAAGATGGGTTTTTGTGTCATCTGGGCCATCTCTATGTTCCATCAAGTGAGCGTGCGAAGCTGATTTGGGATGCTCATTACATTTAGGTGGCATGACACTTTGGCATTGAAAATACAATTGCAGTGCTACAGAAACATTTCTATTGGCCGAAACTTCGACAGGATGTCAACAAGTATATTAGGTCTTGCACTTCCTATGCTATTGCCAAAAATACCACTAAGAAACAAGGACTATACACCCCTCTTCTTAATTCTGATAGGCCATGGGGATCCATCTCAATGGACTACATGTCGGGGATCCCATCCACCAAGAGGGGAAATGATTGTGTTTTTGTGGTTGTTGATCGCTTTTCCAAAATGGCGGTTCTAGTCACCTGTACGAAGAACATCACAGTAGAAGCCACTTCCAAGATATTATTTGAATGAGTATGGGTAAATTTTGGGATCCCACAAACCATTATATTAGATCGTGACAGTCGATTCCTCATCACTTTCTAATCGATCCTCTGGTCACTATTCGATACCAAGCTCACCAAATCCACTGCCTTCCACCCCTAGATAGATGGCCAAACTGATATCGTCTATCGGATGATCATACACATCCTACACATGTAAAATTAAAAACACCCCCACACATGGGATGAGAGTCTTCCCTATGTCCAACATAGCTACAACCAAGCCCTGGATAGCTCAATTGGCTACATCCTCTTTCAGGTGGGGTTGGTATTCCAACCATTGGGCCCCATGGATGCTTGACTACCCCTGGTGACCACCTCGACCGACTCGTCCCTTTCTCCACTAGAATCTGACAAAGCCACCCATTTCATTGAACGGATCCAACACATCTACCAACAAGTTAATGATATTCTAAAAAATTCTGATGCCAAGTACAAGTAGTGCCATGATCAACATCGGGTGCCACATAAGTTTCAGGTGCGAGACAAAGTTTGGTTGCACTTGCAGAAAGAATGCCTTACAGGACCCCATCGGAAGATTTTCCCATTTCATTATGGGTTTTACACCATCACCAAGGTTGTGGGTGACAATTTTTTTGATCTCAACATTCCCCCTTTCCTTGGCCTGCACCCAATCTTCAATGTGGCTCTCCTTCGACCATATTTCCCACCATTATTGAACACCTCCGAGATAGCAGAGCATTTGCAACCCACAGAGCTCAACCCTGAATGCATGCAAAATGCATCCAATGATCATATTGTGGACACACATATCAAGGGCACTTGACCACAAATGTTCCAGCTTTATTGGGTCGTCAAAGCAGGGAAGCTCCTGCACCAAGGCAAGTGGCTCACCCGGGGCCAAATTCAGCAGAAAATTCCTCATCTGATGGGGGAAATCAACGCAATGGAGAAAATTGATTTGTAAGGAGGGAGGATTGATCTAGGTGAATATCGGTGGACACCCACCTTTTCCAAATCACTCAAAAAACTTTTCTGGCAATTTTGGCAATTTTGGCAATTTACTATTTTTAGCAGTTTTTAACTTCCGGGGCCATTTTGAGGGCCTAAATGAATTTTTTTAGGGATTGATATTCTCAATGATATCCGAAGGATCTAATTGAGCCCCCAAAATGAATATCCTCGATGATTCCTTTCCAACGGGCTATTGTGCACCTAAAACATAGATCGTATGCAAAAGTTACTCCCCCGGGAAGTTGATGTACTAACTTACCCAAATGGGGCCCACATGAATTTTGGCGCTTCATCTCCTAGGGTTAGTTTTTTGGATGTCTAGGGTGTTTGACATTCCTGTTTATTGTAAAAATTACTTCGGAGCCTCATTGTAATCATATTCTTGCGAATGAGCACAATTGTCACATCTCTTCTCAAAGATAAGCCGCCACCATTCCAACAAGCTTGTTTTCCGCTGCATTTTATAGTTTCAACTTATTTCCTTATTGAATATAAAACTAGTTTTACTGTATCTCTATTATTATGTGTTAAGTATATTTTAATAATCTGTATTGATTTCATTATTCTCATAAAATCCAGATCAGATCGCCCCCTTGAAATGGGGTTAAACTATCACAGGATGTTGTGTCAGACCTAGTAGCTTGTGCTAAGTTGATCTAGAGAGAAGAAGATCTTGAAATCTCTAGAGATTGTATAAGGTTGGTACAAGAAGTACAGTTAAGGGTTGAAACCACATTTTCCTATTGCGTTATGTTATTAAAATGTCTAGTTGGTAGAATACTATCCATTGTGGGAATCATTACTTGTCATGCATAAAAACATGGAGAGACTTGCATCTAGCAGGAGTGACAACTTGCAAGAACATCTGCCAATGGAATATCGTTATTAGGAATTGGGTAGGTTTTTGTTGTAACTAGAAAAAAAAGAGACTCATGTGATTACTCTAGTTCTTCAAAGTTTCATTTGATTCTAAGACTTGAGGTAGCTTTGGCAAGGTGGTTTCCCTTGGATGACATTTCAAGTAGATTTTAGCCTACTTTGGAAAAATTTAAGATAAGAAAAGAAAAAATGGAGAGACTGAGAACCACATTACTGGACCAACATGTTACATAATCAATATGATATGTCAAAATTACTCGAAGGAGAATATTGAAGATGAAAAAATAAGTTATGGATATGACTTGTAATTGCAGTTGCGGGAAATGATTAAAGATGCTACCAAGCATATTATAAAAAATGGAAGGTAGGCAAAAGTAACTATTTGAAATCTATGCAAAGAAACTTCACACTACAATGCATGGTTCATAAACTAAGAGAAAACCCATGTTCTAAGGAGACAATTTGACCTCAAAAACATGCACACTTTATCTCTTGTACAATGTGGATGTGTCTAGGATATTATCTATGAGGGAAAGCAATGAACCTAACACACCTAACACCTTGCAAGTTAATTCTCTCCTAGATTTCATGATTGCATGGTTGATTCATTGTATGGTTTTGGGATGTTTACAAGGTGTTCAAGAATTTAAAAGGTTGGTGACCTTACCAATATTGAATATGTAGGTTGTCCATTCACATAATAAATTACTTCCTTAATGAGGTTTGTTTTGGTGTCAAAATAAATTGAGTTTTCTAGTCAAGTTTAAAGTGAATGTTCCAATTTGTATCAGTGGTAAAGTTAATTAAACATGTGTTTTATGGGTGATTGAGTGACCTGAGGACATATTGACATTGGATTTTGACCCTCATCAAGGCACATGGGATCATAAGGGTAAAACCCTCAAAACATAGTTCCCACCCTCTCTTAGAAAACACCCCAATGTGCAACACTAGCGACCAAATTTATTTTATTAGATTATGATTTTTATTTTAAAATGAAAAAAGAAAATCCTAAACTATGAGCAAATCAAATAAAACATAAAAGTGAAACACAACATTTCATCAATGAAATAACATGCCTACACAATAATACATAAATCATACAATATTTGAGAATTCATTAAAGCGACAAGTTCATTGTAAACAAAGTAATTCAATCCTAATTCCAAAACTAGGTTATCAATTAAATGAAAGCGAAAATATGATCAATGGAAGAATTCCTTAACATAAACTCATTAGAAAAAAATAGAAGTCACTTGTGATGTAAGAGAACTTTATTAACTACAATGTCATTGAAAATAATGTTAACAACACCTCAAATCTTTGTTACAAGATGGCTAACGTACAAGTCCTTGGACCTTGTATTCTTACTTGCTTACATCTATTTAACAAAACAAAAATAATTGATAACCTTCCAACTCCCCTCTAAAACCTTTTGGATTCCTTATCTTTTCAACTTCTAAGAAGTTGACCAACCACATTATCTTTGACCTGGAACAAAGTGATTATGCTCGAGGAACATCTAATCATTGTGCATAATTAAGAGTGAACAAAATGTTCCCTAGATTTTTTTTGTCTTTGGGAAAAAATACACTTTTCAAGTCTCAATTAAAAATCAACACTTTTCTTATCTAATTCAAGAATTATGCTTTGTAGTAATTATTGTTGCTCGGTGGTACCTACAAGGTGTTCAGACATGGAAGCTCCATTGATGATTTCAATTGCTTGAGCACATGTTGTATTTTCTTTAATGATTTGATGCACTTTCCCGCTGAATTCTCAAGTGATTGGACGTCTTCCTCCAGATACTCATGCTTTAGGGTGTTGGATAAACGTTTTATCTTTTGGGTTTTTTATTGTAAATTTGGACAAAATTGTTAATTTTTGTTGTTTAAATTGCATTTTCTGAATGTATAAATAGATTTAGCATGCAATTTATAAGTTATGATGTGTAATGGATGGAAATAGTCTATTTTTACTCTAGAAAACCAATGATAAAATTATAAATCACTTTGACAATGACAACAAGGAACGTAAAATAAATCACCCATGATTATGTCATGATTGACATGATATAAAGCACAATTAACTTCATATCTCATGCCTCATCAAAATTTATCAACGGATCAAGCCACGAGATCTATAGCAAAGAATCTGTGCATGCACCAAGCTATCAAGATAGTGATGGATCATCACTCACACTTTTCACATAAGATTCTATAAGAGACTCAACCACTTTCAAAACTTCAATCATAAAACCTATCCCTGCCCCTAGATCAATTGAGAAAAACAACACTGCATAAAGGAAAGGAGCATCAAGAGTGCGACCACAAGATGCCAATTCTATATAAAAAAAGGGACATGTTATTGTCCGATTTAATGGTCTCATTAAAGTCCTCTTGAGGCCCTAAATGTGCTGCCACGTAGTCTAAGTGTCCACTATCACCTCAACAAAAATCCCCACTCTTGAATCCAACTCCTACTAAAAGATATGGGAGGATTCCCTAATCTGAAAACATAAAAACAAATCTTCACATGAGATAAGTAAACCAGTGCCTAGTATGAATGTCTAAGGTGAAGGTAGGATTTAATTGTCGATTTACTAGTATGAAATGATAAAACAAACTACAAAAAAAAGAAGACCAACCAGCTAAAATGACACTCAAACTACGGGGAATGACTCTTGGAAAAGCACAAAGTTGATTGTTAGATGCCTTTACCAATTGGGAGATTAATACCTTGATCTAGACCTTGGTAAAATACTATAAACATATTGCAATATCATTGTCCTACACTTCTAGACCCGCAAAATGATAAAACCATAGAAAACCATCAAAATAAAGGTGCATTGGTGGCCACCCATAAGTATAGAAATACACTAGATTGATAGATATAGGGGTGGGGAAGCTAGAGAAACTAGTTAATAACAATATTAGTGGCCAAAAAATTCATATCTGCAAGTAAAATGGAGTTTCCAACAATCTGGTAACTACTTGCATCAAGTGAGGTTTAAATCTCCCTAGGGTCAAAACCCAAAAATTTATTCCAACAATAAATTGTGATCTGTAATGGCTGGAAATTGTCTATTTTTACTCCAGAAAACCAATGATAAACTTATAAATCAAATCTAGAATAACAATGAAGGGTTACCAATGAGATATACTTTCTTGTTCAAACCCCTTAGTGAAGTTTCTTGATGAATCTGATGATAGATATATTGTAACAAACTTAGATATGGAAAAACACCTTACAATACCCTCGTAAAATATGTATTTTAAGTGTAAAAAACTAGAGGGTAAAATATCCTTGGATGAAAAATAAATATAGTATTAAAACCCCAAGGATTTATTAGCTATGGAGATAAAATTTCAAGCACAAGCTAGATAAAAAAATGGATTTTTTATTTTTTACAATGAGGAAAAGGAAATGAGATTAATTGGCTTTTAAATAAATGGATGGTCGTTGTGAGGTTTACCTTGGCCTTTCTCTTACCTTCCATAGCTTAGGATTGTGATCACAGCCCTCTCTTTGTCAGTTGTGTACTTTGGACTAGGGAGTGGGATTGGAGTCTAATGACTATCACACCTAGTATAGTCTAGAATAGTGATATAAGATTCTGAATTTTGCCAAGAAATCTTCCTCAAAGGAGATGGTCTCCAACCATTCGGTTGACTATGGCACCAAGTAAAATATTACCTTTGCTAAATGGATCCACAACAAGGATCTGTCCAACACTTGGGTTTGACTAGCACCCAATAGCAATAAAGGATGAGATGGAGACTAGTGTATCGACCTCTCCTTCCATGTGACTATGTATCCCCTTGATGGATCAATCCATTCGTCTTGCAATAATCCAGACACTTATGTGTATTCTATGAAGCATGCTTACAACAAGCTAAGAAGAAAAAACATACTAGAAGAATCAACACACAAATTGCACTAGAAAATAAAAGTTCTTATTGAATGGCATAAATGATCTCACGATTCAACCACAACAAATGAAAGGAGGGGGCTAGTATTATATAGTTTTCTTTGTAACATATAGTTTAACCACTCTCCCAAAATAAAAAAAAT
Organism: Picea engelmannii; assembly: GCA_009831015.1. Lineage (NCBI taxonomy): Eukaryota > Viridiplantae > Streptophyta > Pinopsida > Pinales > Pinaceae > Picea > Picea engelmannii. The sequence continues at coordinate 183,924 of ML782382.1, read as the reverse complement.
TGAATTGTCATCCACAACTTGAATACTAAGCCATTATAATAAAAATAGTTTTTTAAGCAATAAACTATCCCCACAAAGGGATTCAATTTGACTAGAAGAGGCAACGTCCAGCTCACATGAGGCTCAATGACTGATCTTGATGGATCAATTTTCTCATGAGGAACAATTGTCATTGCACCACTCATTAGTGCTACTTATTGAATCATCAAATAAACGAGGTCTTGATGGCAGCTCCAACTGCAACCTGTGAAAACATAGTTTCTCCTCTTGGTTTCATCTAAACACATTCACAAACATGTGGTAAGAAAACCAATGAAAGCTAAAAAAACATGGCAACATCTGACTTATGGTTGGCTGCTTTGGAGGATGAGGTTGAAAGATCATGAAATAGGTCTGGAATTAAACATATTGATGCCTACCCACCACTGTGAACATCAAACTCTCGTTGTGGAAAAGATATTCATACATTTAAAAGCCACAAATCAAGGATATCCATGGCTAGAAAATATCAGTCATATTTTGACTATGAAAACTTCTCTCCTGCACCTATAAATATACCTCCTCTGTGATTTGATATGGCTACTTGTGCTCCATGGAATAACCTTCACAATTTCTTAGGATGTTTGGTTGTCTATATGACCAAAAATAAGCAACCTAAAAACCATCATTGTCTCTGTCATAAATGGGATCACCATCAAAGTAAAAGAAAATTTCATCCCATGTGTGTCCTCCAAAATGAAGAAAGGTGTCAAAATGTTCGATCTCCTTCACAATATTCATCAAGGACAGGCTTGTTTACTGAATCATCCTCTTACAAACCACTGAGAGATGTGTCAAGAAGATCCAATGCTCAGAAATGAGTGTAGTATATTGAATTTGTCCTTTCATATGGAGGAGGAAGGGTGGGTTCTTAAATGACCCTGGTGTCAAGGCTCTCCTCGTATCTTTGTTCTTCAATTGTCCCTTGATCTTTGATGGAAGGATGAGAAGATTCTTCATTGTTTCTCCCTCCTATGGTGTTTTCATCTTTTGTATCTATATGGTTCGAGGTTTCTTCTTTCATATCAACCATAACCTTCTCATCCTCTATAAGATGAGACTATTCAACATTTCTTTCCTTTTGAGATAACGCACTAAGATTTATCATAAGGTCTTCTTCATCACTCACTTCCTTAAGACTGGCAAGGTAAAGTATTCATTCCTTGTCCTGACATGATTCCATATGTTATTTAGTTATTCTTTCTCCAATGATCTCTTCCACTGTTGTAGGTAAAGGGTGAAGGATTTCTTCCAAAAGGTTCTGTGCAACATATAACTTTTCTATTGCTTGAATTAAGGGAAACCATATTTTTGAATCACTATCCTAGCTTGCATAGAATGCCTCCAAAAATTATGCAAAATATGTAAGCATGCCTTTGCCAAGGATTTCATACCAAATCTGTGCAAACCCTTTCAAACCCATCATGTAAAATTTCATCATGACATCCTCATGAAGGAAACTATTTTTCTTGCAATATTCGATAAATGTAGAAATGTGCTTCACGATTGAATTCCAATATCCATAGAACATGGGTAAGTCTTTCGACAAGTCTTCCGAACCAACTAAATGATCATGGGGAAAACCCCTCATGCCTGAAAAGTAAACATGAGCATAACATTCTACTAACCATGAAGGGAGCTCCATCTTTTCTTTATTCATTAAATATAGAAGCAAGGTTAAATTGAAAATATGGGATGAAAAATATCTATAAAAATACCACAATGGAGTCGCCAATACATACCTTACCTCTTACTATGGAGAGTGGCTTGTTTTAATGTCCATATTTGTTTTGTATTGTTTGAGTGGAGTCACCATATGAGATCCTGCAAGTTAGTAATACTAATAATAATCTCACCAAGATACAAAAAACAAAAAACTCACCAAGATTGTGTCATTGGGAAACTAGGATAAACAACCTTATTCCTCAACAACGACGCCAAAAAATGTTACTGCATGATTTAGCAACCTCTTCAAGGTCCTATTGAGGCTCTAAAGGTGGCACCATGCATGATAAGTTTCCACTATCACCTCAACACAAATCCCCACTCTCTAATCCAACTCCTACTACAAGCTATGGGAGGCTTCCCTAATATGAACACAGAAAAACAAATATTCACTAAAGATAAGTAGTCTAATGCCTAGTATGAATGTCTAAGGTGAATGTAGGATTTAATTTTTGATTTACTAATATGAAATGATAAAACAAACTTTAGAAAAAAACATACCAGCAAGCTAAAATGACACTCAAACCGGGGGAAATGACTCTTGGAAAAGAACAAAGTTGAGTGTTAGATTTCCTTACCAATTGGGAGATGAATACCCTAATTTGGACCTTGGAAAAAGGTTGTAAATATACTGTTATCATTTTCCTACACTTTCAAACCCAAAAAATGATAAAATCATAGAAAACCAACAAGCTAACGGTACCTTGGTGGCCACCCACAAGTATATAAATACATTAGATCTAGAGATATAGAGGTGGGGAAGCTAAAGAAACTAATTAATAACAATATTAGTCTCCGAAAACTTCATATTTTCATGTAAAATGGATTTTCCATCAATTTGGAAACTACTTGCATCCAACGGGGTTCAAATCCCCCTAGGGTCAAAACCCCAAAAAATATTCTATCAATAAATTTTGGTGTGTAATGGCTGGAAATTATCTATTTTTACTTCAAAAAACCAATGATAAGTTGATAAATCAAATCTGGAATAACAATGAAGGGGTACCAATGAAATATATTTGCTTGTTCAAGCCTTTTAGTGAGGTTTCTTGTTGAATCTGATGATATATTTGTTATAACAAACTTAGATATGAAAAAACACCTTACAATAGCCTCGTGAAATATGTATTTTAAGTGCAAAAAAACAGAGGGTAAAATATCATTGGAAGAAAAATAAATCTAGTATTAAAACCCCAAGGATTTACTAGCTATGGAGATAAAATTTCAAACACAAGTTAGATAAAATATTTTTTTATTTTTTATTTTTTATAAAGCGGAAAAGGAAAGGAGATTAATTTATTTTTAAATAAATGGATGGTTGTAGTGAGGTTTACCTTGGCCTTGATCTTACCTTCCAAAGTGTTGTATTGTGATCACAACCCTCTCTTTGTCAGTTGTGCACGTTAGACTAGGGAATGGGATTGGAGTCTAGCGACTATCCCACCCTGTCTAGTATAGAATAGTGATACAAGATTCTGAAATCTGCCAGGAAAGATCCCTCAAAGGAGATGGTCTCGAACCATTGGGTTGACTATGGCACCAAGTAAAATCTTATTATTGTTGGGAATATTCCCGACAAGGATCTGTCCAACACTTGGGTTTGACTAACACACAATACCAGCAAAGGACAAGATGGAAACTAGTGTCTTGACCTCTCCTTCCACATGACTATGTAGCCCCTCGATGTATCAACCTAATCATCTTGTAGTAATCTGGAAATACCTGTGTCTATTCTATGAAGCATGATTACAACAAACTAAGAAGAATCAGCCCACAAATCGCAGTAGAAAATAAAATTTCTTATTGAATGGCATAAATGATGATCCAGGTAGATATCGGTGGCCACCCACCTTTTCCAAATGGCTCAAAATAGTTTTCTGTCCATTTTGGCAATTTACTATTTTTAGCAGGTTTTAACTTCCGGGGCCATTTTGAGGGCCTAAATGAAGTTTTTTCGAGATCGAGGTTCTAAATGATATCCAAAGGCATGATTGAGCCCCCAAAATGAATCTCCTTGATGATACCTTTC
>ML782382.1:156071-175600 GCA_009831015.1 Picea engelmannii | reverse complement strand
TTATACTTTTCCTTCTAATTCTCTGTTGAGTTAGGTTAACTCCCAGGGTTAATCTTCCATTCTTCTGTTGAGTTATCTTTTACTCCTTTCCTTTTCCTTTCTTAAGTCAACTTAAAAATATAACTTTTAACTTCTTGACTTTTTTCCCCTCTTCAGTGTGAGACTATGACCTAGTGGGGGTGCCCAGGCCACTGAGTCTCCTCATTACCTCTCTAAGAGGTGGGGGACATTACATGGGCTCTATTTTTGTCATATTTCTCGGCCCAATAAGGTCAATATTTCACTAGTAATCTGTGTCCATCTATGCCATAAACCTTCATTAAAATTCATTTTTCACCATTATATATCTAGTGTAGTTAATACATCATTTTTCTATGTTTTTAGTGATTAAAGATGATTATATCATAGTTTTGTTGACGATGGTTCATGTTAAGAATTCTTGCAGGTCAAGTGTCTTATCCAAGTGATATTCAACATTGAAAGTGTTCTTACATTTGTAGTGGTCCTCGCCAAGCTTCCATTTCATGCATAGGCCACAATTATTAGTATGAAATAAAACTGAGTTCATTTCTTGTACCATCATGTTTGGCACTCTCATACCTGCATTTCTCATACCCAATATTGTAGCTTAGCTTATTGGTGCATATTCGGGTAAAAATCGAGAACATGAGTTTTCTTCGCAACAACATCAACACACTTTCACATGTTTCAGAACATGCCCAGGTCACATGTGTGGACCTTTAGCTCAAAAAAACACTTCAGCCCAAATTTGCAACAATTTCTAGAATACCAACAACGACCTTCAAATGCGCTTTCCAAGGCGATGAGCTTGAATCTCAAAAATCAGGAACATGGATTTTTTCCAGAAGGGTCTAAATTGGTTCCTAAGAGAGCGATTTTCCAAAATCATAAATGGTCAGGGAGGTATCTATGGTTTTCTAATATGGGTTTGCCTAGATTTATTTGGCAATAGTTTTCAAACTTCCAACTTCCGCTTCAATTTCCATGCAAATGAAGATAGATCTCAAAAGTCCAAGATATGGGTTTTGTCCATAATGTGATAAATTGACCAAAAATTTTAAAAAATAGTGACCAGGTTTCATTTGATATGAGTTTGGGGGATTGGATCTGATCCTTCCCATTCAATTTTTGTGTATAAATATGTAATCATCAAGAGGAGGGGGATTCAGTAAGTTGGTATATGGGAGAAATTCCTTCTTGTAATAGAGGAGCCATGAGTAGGGTATTGTAAGATTGTAATCATAATTTTGGTTTTAATAAAGAACTACTAAGTTTTGGTGCATCATTTCAGCCTAATATGATCTTTCCTAACAACGATGGCCACCTGGAAAGGGCCCTTTAGTGTGGGTGAGTGTTTCTCTCTTTTCTTAGCATAAGGTTTGCACATTTCATTTGATTTCATAAGTAGAATTCCTCTAATTTAATTGTGAGTTCTGGTTTTTAAATGTAGTCTTGCTTTGATTTTTTTTAATATACCTCTATATCCAATCTAACACTTCTTCATGAGTGGAATGGTAACATGCTTACATTTTAGTTCAAGTATTTCTTTGGTGAAGGACCATAATCATGGCAACAAACCATCTTGAATGGTTTCATTAATGAAATAAAATATAACTTTGTTCCACACATAACATTAGTTAATAGTTTGAACTGAATACATGATATGTCTCTATCTTGACTTCATTTGGTTTATGATTTTGTAGTCTATACAATCCTATTTCAATCCCACAAGTGACAAATATATATTTTCTCAGAGTTATAAAAACGAGACAACAGTTTGGTGTTAAACTTAGTTTGTGAATTTTTAGTATGTATAGATATAGCATATTTGATTGCGATGTACCTAGTTCACATTGTTTGGGGTCATTGAAGTTTTATGTGCAATGAGTGGATCAGTCTGTAGTTTTTTCATTCCTTTTCCCAAACTTTTAATTGATTTTAGATTGAAGTGTGTTTCCTTCAAACATTTAATGAGTCCCATGTGTTGAGATAAGTGACAAGAATCTATTTGAGTCATACTTGCACAGAGGCTAGATATCTGAATGCATAAGTGCAGAGCTACCTTAGAAGTTTGTCCTACCTTAACACATACAAGTAAGGATCTTTTGTTAGTCTCGTAGAAAACATACAAATGTTGCATCCTAAATTGATAAAACCAATGTTAGATCTATAGATCATAAACAATTTTTGAGTAACCTATTGTTGACCGATTTGGGACATTAGTTTAAGGGACATTTTTTTGTCATTCTTAGTAATAGATTTCATTTCTTTACAAACAAAAACTATTTATTTTGAACTTGAATCCACCCTTTTCATCGATAGCATGAACACTTAAATTGTAAAAATGAAAGATTGCATCATGAGCCTCGTAAGGGGATTTGGGAAGAGATTTAGTCTCTTGCACTTGAATTTGAATTCACATTGCTTTTATTTAATTTTCCGCAGTCACTATAGGAAACAATCATTAAAGGATTAGCATATTAGTTAGCTACTCTCACAAATTTGCATGAACGTCTTCATATAAAATATTGTAACTCAAAGCCCTTATAGAAGTCATTGTCCCCTGTTCCAATGATACATTCCTTGGTGTTTCTTTTTATTGCTTTTCCTTGCTTTTTTTTCTTTCCATGATTTTTCTTATAGTTGTCAGCATTAGGATAGTTGGCCTCTGATCATGCATTTCCTTTTCTTCCACCTCTAAGTTTAGGAACCCCCAGGTTGACATTAAAATGTAATGAAAATTATTACATATAATTTGCCCAACATTTTTAGCGTATTTGTCGAGGAGGTGCTAAAAGGATTAGAGCATAGGTAGGTTGTTTTAACAAATTCTTTGTTTTGTGTGTAATTTAGCTACATTTCCAACTTGAGGGAGGAGAAGAGTTAAGACACAAAGGTTCCCTTACTTCAGAATATTTGAAGGGGTTCTATCCCGATGCATTCACTTTGATGAGTTTCTCCGAAGCCTCGTTGTTGTTTTTTTTATGCATGTGTGTTTTATTTTAGTTTGATTCATGAAAATAAGAGAAGTCTAACTTGTATGAAATGATAAATTGGTGACAGGAGGATCGTAGTAGTACGGTGGCACTTCAATTACATGATTAGTTTTCTTGCATTTACTTTAAGTGTGTTTACTTTTCATCTCTTCAATACTTGTATGGTTTTCTTTTGGGAGTTGTAAGATCCACCATACACTAAACCCTATGCAAGAAAGGACCTACCATCCATCAAATGAAGGATGCTCAATATTCTGTTGAACAAAAGGGGAAATGTTACTCTAATAAATTTCTCAAATTCTAGTAGCAGCCAATGTCTCTGCCTCTCAAGAAGAACAAATCTTGAATGCAATCAGGAACACGCCTACCTATCTAGAAGTGATAGAAGAACAAAAGTTCCATGAGAAACATCCACAAGAATATATATAAGCCTTATTTGATCATCCTTACCAAATTGTTGAGTAAACCAAGGAATCATGGACCGCATTCGATGGAGAGTAGTCATTAGAACCTAAGATCGAGGAATTCTTGACACACCTATCATCAGATATTGTATGAATCCAAGAGACCAACCCTTTGACAGTAAAAGATATGCATGATACAGTAGAGGAGGATGTACAAACTGGTCCAAATGAACAAGTGAACCAAGAACATCATGACTTTATTCTGCATTGGTTTCAAACGACTATCAGGCAAAGCACCACTTTCTTCTTCAAAACATTCTTAGCATCCTATCATTCGAAGCAGCTGGTATCTCATGCTCTGGTATACATTAAAGAATATTTTTGAAATATGATTATGAGTATGAGTATGTTTGTAATCCTATTACGCACATGCCTTCATTGGAAGTAATCCTACACTTAAGCAAAGGGTTTCCTTTTTCAAGTAGGGTAGGACATTGTAATAAATAAAATAAATAGAATAGTAAAGAGAAAAATAAGTCTAGTTGTGAAAACTGGGTAACTGGCGCAACTAGACATGAATCTTGTTTGAAAACCAGGACTCCTAGTGGGAAATATTCACAATAATATCTGTAATTTGATGTTGGTTCAAATATTGTATTGTATTCTTCAAATCATTTATGTTTTGTACTTGCGTCGACTGATGTGGGATTCCTTAAGGCCCACCTTCCGAAAAATCTCATCCCATCAACTCCAACACATCATCAGGGATCGAGGTTAGAGAATGTAAAAGTACCTTGGAGTCTACATGCCTTAATGAAAAATTTCCTCATTGAAAATCATGGGAATACATCAATGTCCCTTGATCATCAGATCTTGCAGGTGACTCGACGTCGGCTGATGCAAGAGCATCGTAAGCAACCAACAAAGAAAATGCAAGGCAGAAGACAGTTGGATATGCACCAGCACACATTTTAAAAATGTGTTAAATTTAAATGAAGAGACATTAATGTAATAGCTGGGAGACGTATTTACATTTATGTTTTGGATATTGTAAACAGATCTTGAGCATTTCTCACATCTGCCAGATAAAGAGGCATTTATTGTAATTTAGGAAAAGTTGTTGTAGCTTTTATTTCAGATTAGATAGCTTGTAGTGTAGGAGGGAAAAACGGATAGAAAGACACCCTCGCTTGTATCATTGTATCGGTTGAGTAAGATGTAGAGCTGTAGAGAGTAAGAACACAGAGGAGAACCCATGTACAGGAACACTTGAGTTAATATATGAAAGCTTTGACTCAATTTTATGGTGTTATTGTGCTTAATGTTTGCATCTATTGAATGGTATGTATACAGTTTCTTATATTATTTGTTTATGCATTTGTTTCAATGTTGTGTTGTGTGTATGATTTCATGTTAAAGGTATGAAGTCTGAGAAAAGGGAAGAATGAGTTTCAATTGTTTCTCTTCTTGAGAATTCCTGCAAGGAGTGCAGTGAATGTCTGCAAGGTGTGCATTGATGGAGTTCTGAGTTTATCTCAAGAAAATCAGGAGAGATATTGTTGTTCTCATACCAGCAGAAGTGAAGGATAACATAGAGTCGTGCAAGGTGTGTGTAGGTGGGTTAGAGTCTTAGAATTTATCAATATGGGGGGAGGATTGAAGGATTGTTGTTGTCAGGAGTGCACAGAGTTGAAGGGTCAAAAAACTAGAGGTTATTTGCAAATGTCGCAAGGTGTGGGCGCAGGGATTCCTTAAAGTACGAGAATTTTAAGAGAATCGAAGCTCAGAAGGGATAGAACCTTTGAAGTGTTCAAAGGGAGATGAAGGTCGAGGTCACCCATAAGAGGGAAAGTTTAGAAGGGTTGATGCCAGGGTTTTTGGCGAAGGAGTGTTGAAAACAGAAAGGGTAGTGGAAATGCTTCCACAGGAAACGCCGATCTACTATGGGCCGTTGGATCTAGTTAACCAGCAAGGGAGATAAGGATGAGATTTTTTAGGTGTTAGAAGCTCAAGATGAATAGTGGTCATTGGATTAAGATCAACAGGAACCATTGATCTCGTGCTTGAATTTCATGTTTCGAAATTCAGGAAGTGGAGGAGGTTGTGACTCGGAGTTGAGAGTCGTGAACTCCCGATTCGCGAAGTCCTGAAAGGATCAGGACCGTCAGATCGTGGGGAGCCCAGAGCCATTGATCTATGGCTAGGGTTTATCGTGGTTTCAAAAGTAGGTGAAAGGAGTTACTACATTGCAAAATGTGGATAAGATAAATCCTGAGGTACCGAAATATTTGGGCCCCAGTTCTTAGTTAGAGGTCACATTAGGAAAAAGTCAAGGTAGGAGTCAGGGACCCGTTAGCTCTTTTGGGTTTTGAGGATTGATGAGACATGAGGACTCACATCTGGGATCGTGATGTTGTGAAACCTGAACTACCCTTTCAGGTAAAGGTTGTGATCTTATCAATGATCATGAGGTGAGAGTGGGTGCTTAGTGCTTGTGTGCACAGGAGAAATCATAAGGACCTGTGGATACACACTAGCGTGTGGGAGATTTCCTGCGGGGAATCAAAGAGTCAATCTGACTCGTGGGGAAGATTAAGAATGATCCTAAGACTGGGAGGTCACGCAGAGCCTGCTGAGGGAAGGGTGTTGCACCAGAGTGGTATCAGAGCCTACAATATTGTTTCTGTAGGAGAGAGGAGACATGAGGCAAGTTGTGATTTGGATTTTGCAAGGAACATATTTGAACAATGCCACCCAGAAGATGTCAAGATAGACCAATGCCTGATCCAGTTGTGGAAAGGAAAATGAGAGAAATATATGCTCGATTAGATGCTATGGAAACAACACAGAGACGGGCAGTTGATGCTGGAGATGTCAGTGAAGCCAAAAGAGAAAATGAGGCTAGAGCTGAAGAAGAAATCACAGCTAAGGACGCTGCAAAAGAATGTCTATTCAAGGTTGTTGCAAGAATCAGAGATAGAGCAAAGATGGACATTCCGATGTATGAAGGAAACTTAGACGTGGAAGAGCTGCTAGATTGGTTTAGAGCTCTGAACAAATACTTTGACTATGAGGATGTCAAGGAAGATAAGAAAGTCAAACATGCCGCCGCGAGAATTAAAGGGCATGTAGCACTGTGGTGGGATGAACTGCAGGCCGACAGGCGTTGAAAAGGAAAGAAAAGAATCAAAAGATGGGATATGATGGTTGCAAAAATGAAAGCCAAGTTTATACCCAGAGACTACCAGATCAATTTGTTTCAAAGAATGGAAATTTTGACACAGAAAGGAATGACAGTGAAAGAGTACACTAAAGAGTTCTACAGGATACACATTAGAGCAGGTCATCAGGAAAGTGATGATGAGAAGGTCACCAGATATGTGAATGGTCTGAGATATGACATTCAAGATGATATGAGCATGATGACAATCAGGAATGTCGAAGATGATTATCAAATGGCCCTAAAGGCTGAAGAAATATTAGCCCACAAGCAAGGTCAAAGAGGTCAAGGTTGAAGTCAGAGCAGAGGAAAAGCAATTGCCCAGGACAGAACTCAGAAGCCAAAGGAAGAAGAAAAGAAACCTCATACTCACCCTGACAGAGGAGGAAGTTCACAACAGAGACAGTATGCCAACATAAACACTTTTCCGTGAGCTAGAGGAAGAGGAAGAGGCAGAGGAGGTGAGATAAAATGTTTTGTCTGTGGAAAGATCAGACATAAATATTTCGAGTGTCTTGATAGGAAAGGGGAAGAAGGTGAAGCTCACATTTTAGAAGCACAGAAGAGAAATGTTGAGGCATAAGACACAAAAGGCGGAAGATCCCTCATGATGAGGAAAATTCTTGAAGCCAGAGAAGGAAGTAGAGAATCCAGTCTAGAGGAACAGTTTGTTTCGAACTGCTTGCAAGACCAAGGATAGGGTATGCAAGGTAATAGTGGACAGTGGAAGCATAGATAATCTAGTATACACAAAAATGGTGGAGAAGTTGGAATCGGAAACCATTGCACATCCAAGCCCATATAAGGTTTTGTGGTTGAAAAAAGGACATCAGGTAACTGTCACTAAACAATGTTTAGTTGAATTTAAGATAGGGGGATATAATGATGAAATTTTATGTGATTTTATTCCCATGGATGTCTGTCACCTTTTGTTGGGGAGACTGTGGCAATATGAAAAAAAATTTGTTCATGATGGGAGAAAGAACACATACACCTTAGAGAAGAATGGAAAAACACATATGTTACTACCAATTAAAGATGAGAAGGTAAAAGCGAAATCTAGCAATACTATACTTCTCATGAGTGGGAAGGAACTTCTTGATGAAGTCAAGAAAGATGAAGAAATGCAGTTTGCGATGGTGAGAAAACCTAAACTCATCTTAACTAGTACCAAGATAGATGATCTACCTGAGGAAATTCAGGAATTGCTGGAGGAATTTGCTGACATAGTAGTGGACAAATTACCTTGTTCGTTGCCACCCATCAGGAGCATAAGTCATCATATTGATCTTATACCTGGAGCCAGTTTACCAAACAAAGAAGCGTACAGATTGACACCGTAGGAGAATGAAGAGGTTAAGAGACAAGTCCAAGATTTCATGGACAAAGGGTTGGTCAGAGAAAGTTTGAGTCCATGCGTTGTACCTACAGTGTTAAGTCCAAAGAAGGATGGTGGATGGAGAATGTGTACAAACTCGAGAGCTATAAACAATATCACCATTAGGTATAGATTCCCTTTACCTAGGATGGATGATTTGATGGATTGCTTGAGTGGAGCAAAGTTTTTTTCAAAAATTGATTTGAAGAGCGGATATCATCAGATTATAATGAGGGAAGGTGATGAATGGAAGACAACATTCAAGAAAAATGAAGGGATGTATGAATGGCTTGTCATGCCATTTGGTTTGACAAATGCACCCAGTACTTTTATGAGGCTTATGAACGAAGTCTTAAAAGATTTCATTGGAAATTTTGTAATCGTGTATCTTGATGATATACTGATCTTCAATAATATTGAAGGAGAACATCTGGAGAATTTAGCTGCAGTGATGAGGAGATTACAGCAAGAGAAGTTGCTGATCAATTTGAAGAAGTCATCTTTCATGAAGACATAACTCATTTATTTGGGTTTTGTGATCTCTTCGAACGCGTTGAAGATGGATCCTAAGAAAGTAAAAGAAATCAAGGATTGGCTGTCGCCAAGGAGTATCTTTGAAGTTTGAAGCTTCCATGGATTGGCTAGTTTTTACAAAAAATTCATCAGGAATTTTAGCGGGATATGTGCACCGATGATGGACACAGTCAAGAAAAGACACAAATATTTTCATTGGACAAAGGAAGCAGAGAGGAGTTTCAGGTTGCTGAAGGAGAAGATAACTGGACAACCAGTTTTGGTTCTACCAGATTTCAGCAAGACATTTCAAGTAAGGTGCGACGCAAGTGGATTTGTAATTGGAGCGGTCTTAAGTCAAGACAACAAGACGATTGCATACTTCAGTGAGAAGATGAATGAGACCAAGATGAAATATTCCACGTATGATAAAGAGTTCTATGCAGTCATACAGGCATTGAAGAAGAGGATATATTACTTGGTTCTGAAAGAGTTTGTCTTGTATAGCGATAACCATGATTTACAATTCATAACTCGATAGGAGAAACTGAACCAGAAGCATGAAAAATGGGTTGAATACATGAAATTTTTTACTTTTGTTATAAATCACATTTTTGGAACTACTAACAAAGTTGTTGATGCTTTCAACAAGAAATGTTTGATTCTGCAGGAGTTCAGAGTGAAGACCTCAGGTTTTGATAACCTTAAGGATATGTACAGGGATGATTCAGATTTTAAGAATGCTTATGAAGCATGTGAGAATCTAGTTCTCAGATACAGGAGCCAACGGATCGAATATTTGATTCAAGATGGTCTGTTGTTCTTAGGAAATCAATTGTGTATCCCGAAGAGTTTTATGCGGGAGAACCTTCTAAAGGAAAAACATAGTGGGGGATTGGTTGGACATTTCGGCCATGAAAAGACATTCAAGAAACTGAATGGGTCATACTATTGTCTATAGATGAGGACATATGTCAATAAATTCGTGAACATGTGTAGAATTTGCCAGCACGCAAAGGGAAAAAAAAAAGAATATAGGGTTGTATCAACCATTGCCAGTACCAGAGAGGCCATGGGATGTGGTAAGCATGGATTTTGTGTTAGGACTTCCAAGGATGCAAAGAGGGCATGACTCAATCTTTGTGTTAGTTGATACATTTTGTAAGATGTCACATTTCATTCCATGTCAGAAAACCAGTGATGCAACTCACATTGCAAACCTGTTTTTCAAAGAAGTTGTTAGACTTCACGGCTTACCTAAGAGTATTGTATCAGATAGGGATACCAAATTTGTTGGTCATTTCTGGAGGACCCTATGGAAAAATATGTGGACTAATTTATCTTTTAGCTCATCATATCACCCTCATATGGATGGACAGACTGAGGCAGTGAATCGAAGTTTGGGAGATTTGTTGAGAAGTTTGGTAGCTGAACATCACAGCCAGTGCGATCATATTCTACCACAAGCGGGATTTGCATATAATGATTCACCAAACAGGAGTACATGACAGAGCCCATTCCAGATAATGTATGGAATGCATAAAAGAGGATTATCTGAATCAAGGGACTTGGATCAGAGTGAATTTCGAAGTGTTAACGCAGAGGATTTTGCAGCAGCGATGCAAGAGCTCCATAGTAAAGTTAGAGAGTGATTAGAGAATTCCAACCAGGAATAAAAGCACAGAGCAGACTAACACCGGAGAGAAATTCACTTCGAAGTGGTTGATTTAGTTCTGGCGCATCTCAAGAAAGAAAGGTTCCCAAGGGGAACATACAATAAGTTGAAAATGAAGAAAATTGGGTCTGATAAGATCATAAGAAATTTTGAAGAAAACACTTATGAGATTGAATTACCGGATGGAGTAGGAATATCGCCCATATTCAACATAGAAAATATGTACCCTTATATAGCTAATGAAATAGGAGCAGAAGAGAATCAGAAGAAAGTTCAATGGGTTAAACGATTTCCTATAGCTGAAAAGCCGCAAATGGAAAAGATAATTGACCAGAGAATCGGAAAGAAGACCCGAAGGAAAACATACTTTGAATATTTGGTCAAATGGAAAGGACACCCGATTGAAGATGCCAGTTGGGAGCATGAAGAAAATATCCAAAGACATGGAAAGACCATGTAGGAGCTCATGAACAGGAGTTCATGAATTTTTCAACCAAGGGAGTATGATGCTGGAGCATCGTAAGCAGCCAACAAAGCAAGCACAAGGCAGAAGACAACTGGATATGAACCAACACACATTTTTAAAATGTTTTAAATTTAAATGAAGAGACATTAATGTAATAGCTGGGAGACATATTTACATTTATGTTTTGGATATTGTAAATAGATCTTGAGCATTTCTCACATCTATTGGATAAAGAGGCATTTATTGTAATTTATGAAAATTTGTTGTATCTTTTATTTCAGATTAGATAGCTTGTAGTGTAGGAAGGAAAAATGGATAGAAAGACACCCTCACTTGTATCATTGTATAGGTCGAGTAAGTTGTAGAGCTATAGATATTAATAACACAAAGGAGAACCCATTTACAAGAACACTTGAGTTAATATATGAAAGCTTTGACTCAATTTTATGGTGTTATTGTGCTTACCGTTTGCATCTGTTGAATGGTATGTATACAGTTACTTATATTCTTTGTTTATGCATTTGTTTCAATGTTGTGTTGTGTGTATGATTTCATGTTAAATGTATGAAGTCTGAGAGAAGGAAAGAATGAGTTTCAATTGTTTCTCTTCCTGGGAATTCTTGTAAGGAGTGTAGTGAATGTCTGCAAGGTGTGTGTTGACAGAGTTCTAAGTTTATGTTAGGAAACTCAGGAGAGATATCATTGTTCTCATACGATCAAAAGTGCAGGATAACATAGAGCCATGCAAGGTGTGCATAGGTGGGTTAGAATCTTAGACTTTATCAATCTGGGGGGAGGATTAAAGGACTGCTATTGTCAGGAGTGCACAAAGTCGAAGGGTCAAATAACTAGAGGTTATTTGCAAATGTTGCAAGGTGTGCACACATGGATTCCTTAAAGTCTGAGAATTCTGAGAGAATCAAAGCTCAAAAGGGATAGAACCTTTGAAGTGTTCAAAGGAAGATGAAGGTCGAGGTCACCCATAAGAGGGAAAGTTCAGAAGGGTTGATGCCAGGGTGTTTGGAAAAGGAGTGTTGAAATTGGAAAGGACGGTGGAAATGCTTCTAGGGGAAGCGTCGATATACTGTGGGTCATTGGATCTAGTTAACCAGCAAGGGAGATAAGGCCGAGAGTTGTTAGGTGTTAGAAGCTCAAGAGGAATAGTGGTCGTTGGATTCGGATCAATAGGAACCATTGATCTCGCGCTTGAATTTTGTGTTTCGAAATTATGGAAGTGGAGGAGGTTGTGACTCGGAGTCGAGAGTCGTGAACTCTCGATTTGTGAAGTCCAAATAGGATAAGGACCATAAGATAGTGGGGAGCCCAGATCTGTTGATCTATGGGAGAGGATTGTTGTAACAACCCTAGTAGAATATATGTTTAGGAAATTATTAAGTAAAATTTATTAGGTAATTAAATTTTCTAACATATTATTAATTAAACAAATATTGGTATAATGATACTAATTAAATATTTATTAATTAATTAATGGTTACAATTTGATTAATTAATTGATTAATTAATTACATGTTACATTCATTGACATGGGTATTAAATTAATAGGGTTAATAAATTATAAGTTTAATTTGTTAAAGACTTACGTACACGAAAAGGGATAAGACATTGAACATAAAGGGATAAGATATTAATTATAAAGGGATAAGATATTAATTATAAGGGGATAAGGTAATAAATGTGTAGGTAAGGAAGTAAATGACAAGAAGGCGGTGAAGGAGGGATATGAAGGGAGGAGGTTTACGAAGGAGGGATCATTCTACGGGAAATTTTATTTTTGGGGGCTCTCTTGGATTTGCAGAGAGGAGAGTTGAGTTCTGTAGTCGGGAGGATTAGTATAGGGGGCACCGGTTTGCTGGGGGTTTTGGGAACGGGGGCCAGGATATCCATATGGTATCCTGGAGCTAAGTAGTTGTCCTAGTTGGCAGGGTGGAAACTCGGTTTTGGGCAGAGTTGGTCCGTGGCTTCAAGTTGGGCAAAGAAGAAGCAGGAAGGTCAACAAGGCAAGTGAAAAGCGGAGGGTTGGAATTAGACCAAGGTATTTTAAATTACGTATTTGTTTTATTTCTTTTATGGAATCATTATTTGTTATGATAAATTTATATGCATATGTGCGTAATTTATAAGAAATTACTGAGTTACTAAAATCAAGTAGAAATTATTGTTTCAGCTTATGGAATTAATGGATGCTAAATTTATTTGGATACTACACATGGTATCATAGTTTTTTGTTTAAAATTTGGGCCTGAGGGCCAAAGCTCCAAGCTCTAGCTCCAGCTCCTAACCTGCAAACCAAAAGCACTATTATTTTGATTATATATAAACAAATATAAATATAAAAGAAATACATATTGAAAATGTAAAAACAAATTTACCAAAGTAAAACAAGTGAAATATGAATACAACTAGGGTTATTACATCAACCATCTATGCATCTCCTCCCGTGTTTTATGACGATGGACAAAAATATAGAAAATTCATGGTTAATTCAGATTATGAATTTGAATCGTCTTCACTCAGGATATTACTAGTAAAGGATGAAAGTTGTCATTTTGGCTAAGGGGAAAGGGGTAATGTATCTCAAATGAGATTAATGACACTAAAGAATTACACAAGTAGGGTGAAGCACATGGGCAAGAATTGCAGTTCAAGAAGTGACTGTCTCATCATTTTTCATTCAAAAGGATCAGTTATTTCTATTAATCACTTTACTTCACACATGTACTTACTAAATCCAATGATAGAACTAGACTACTAAATACTGCTATGAAGGACACTCTAAACCATATATTTATTTCTTGCTATAATACTTTTTGGATATAACGTTGTAACCCTATATTTCAAAGAACACTAAGACTCTAAACCATATTAAATAAGATACTCATGTAGAATCAGACCAAAAGAATTTGCATTATTTGTTTGATGCGTCTTCCATATGCCTAATTTTGTCGCTCTGTACATAAATACATAGCTTTGGCATCCATGGATCGACAGGAAATCAACTTGGTGGGTAAGTTAGATGACTTTCTATAATATAAAAGACATGAAAGAAAAGGATTCCTCTTTAACCACCAGGTTGAACAATTTGAAAAAATA
Source organism: Picea engelmannii (assembly GCA_009831015.1). Classification (NCBI taxonomy): domain Eukaryota; kingdom Viridiplantae; phylum Streptophyta; class Pinopsida; order Pinales; family Pinaceae; genus Picea; species Picea engelmannii. The sequence continues at coordinate 161,816 of ML782382.1, read as the reverse complement.
AATAAATGAAAGGTGGTAGGTATCAAGAGTCCATTTTTAAAAGCTGAACAGGTTATGTTTAGAATAAACCACCACTACATGAGTATTCAAATAGTTATATTCCCAATATAAACTGCACTGGAAGTTTAAAAAAAATAAAATCTGAATATATTACTTAACGTCCACCACAGATTCCAAATGCTCTTTCCAGCTGCATGTTGTCTTAAAAATGAGAAAATAAAAGGGAAAAGAGGCATACCTTCATCATCAAGTACAGAAAGACTGAAAAACAGATCCACAAATGAAAAATTCTGAATTGGTCGGAATATTCAGACTTAACGATTGGTGTGTTGATTCCTTTTCCCCGACGGATGCTCCAGAGTTGATTGTGATGAGGGGCAGCAGTAGCCACCATCCAACACACAACCTAAGAGGGCCACAACTATTTTTTGATCACTGGGCTAGTCATGAATCTGCAAGCAGCAAATCCATCGAAGAAACCTGCAGAGGCAACTGCTACTAATGCCTACTATGGAGAAGCAACTGTCGTTAATGCTTATGCTCTAGGTTTCGAGTTTGATCAAATGTGGTGGAAGGGAGGGCAATGTCACATGCATACGATTTTGAATATAATTTGTGACATCCGGACACGAGTAACACATGCACAATTGTGGTTAGTTAATTAATTACAAATTAGATGGAAAGTGAAATTAATTATACAAACTAACCTCTAAATCTAAATCTGTCATGGCACCGTTAATTTAATTACACACAAATTAGTTACATCTAAATTAACCCAAATACATGTCAATCAGACCCAAATTTGTTGGCTGCCACCTGTATACCGTGCTGATGTCCGCGTAGCAATGGAATGGCAACATAAGCAATGTGTACAGGGTGACTCAGAAATAAACAAACATGGATTTTCTCTTCGCATCTTGCTCCTAGTATCGGGCTCTAAATCGTATTCTTCTCGTTGTCGTACAAAGTAGTTCTAGGGCCTACAATAACGGTTGATAGCAACCTCCAAGCTCTGCAGACTCAAGAAAGGAAGGACCTGAAGCTGAGGACCTATTCTTGAACTTGAGATCGCTGTGGAAGCATCTAAAATGAACCAGCCATCGGGAGAAGACATGGAGAAGAGATATCGAAGCGAGCATGAATGAGATTCTGTTTTTTACGATAGAGTAGGTTATACTTATTGTTGATTGAATTAAGAAGCTTGAAACCCCTCTCACTTCTGGTCGAGCACGGTTCCTCTTCTCTTCTTTACAAAATAGCCAACCATCTTATTCTTGCACCAATGCCATTATGAGACTACCACAGAATATAGCCCCCAATAATCGCAAAGAGACTCTTTTGGTGGTAGGGGTAAGCATAGATGGATGAGTCAATAGCAATGGATGGCTCGATGGAGTAGAAATACCCACGACATATCCCTTTCCATCCCATTCATGGCTTGAGCAAATCTAGTGCTAGTCCCCAATTCTTTCAACTTTAATAGTGAACCCGGCCCACTCTTCTCCTATTCTCAGCTCAACCCCCCAATAGCTCAGGAATCAAAGCCCACAAAACTTAAAAACAAACAAAACAAATCCCAAACGAAAATTATCGCAGATTACCCCCAAAAATCTCCAGAAAGTATCTAGCTGTATCTCTGTATATATCACTAAATTGTGAGGCTTTGAAGGACTGTCTTGATCACTAACAACTAGACCAACACCAGCGCCAAGAGCAGAGGGACAAAGCAGAGGCGAGAGGTGGTAGAGGAAAGAGGTAGAAGTGAAGGAGTGTTAGGGTTAAGGAGGAGCTTAGGTTTTGGTGTTGAGAGCCGGGGCCGGTCACATGGGCCTCATGCCAGAAGCCCGACCTTAAAGGCTGCCAAATAATGCCTCATTTCTCATTAAGTATTAAGCACATTAAAATCTCACCGAATTGAAAATAAGATTTTTTTTTGGTAATATTAATTCTAATTATATTTATTTAAAAAAAAAAAGCATTAATACTACTACGTAAATTTAAATTATTTAAATTAAATTAATTACCTTATATTAAATTAAATTTGATAATTATTTAAATTATTTAAATTTAATAATATATGCTAAGCTTAATATATGCTAACAGAGTCCTGCCAAGGATAGTAGCTGCAGGGATTTCAATGGTAGTGAGTGCAGCATCTCATTCATTGCCAACGGCATAGATAGGTCCATGACTATCTCAGGGAACAACGAGTAGGGGCAGGGGTTCCAAGGGAAGGAACTCATTTAAGAGACAGTCACATAACAATGCACAAGTTCAATCTCGTGTTACCTATTAGGGGTGCGAAGGACCCCATTATCAGCGTGACTTCTCAGAGTTACAATCAGGTTTTGTGCATAGAGAAGGAAAGGCACCGATGGGAAGATCAAGTAGCAGCAACCAGATTTACGCAGCGGTTAATAACCGCCAGGCCGAACATCAATCCATGGTGGTGGAGTCATCAGGTACGCTAAATCATATCAATGTTGATATTTTGTTTGATTCTGGTGCGACAGATAGTTTCATTTCACCATCTGCATTAGAAAAGAGTGGGCGTATGACCTAATCATTGGAATGGATTGGCTAGCAACTCACCGAGCCATGGTAGATTGTTTCACCAAGAGGGTGCTTTGTGTCGACGATGAAGGAAGGCTAGTAGATATCCAGGGTGTACAGAGAAAAGTGTCATTACACTTTATATCCACTATGAAGGTTAAGCGATGCTTGAGACAAGGGTGTCGATTGTATGTAGTGGAAATAGTGAATGAAAGGAAGGGACCCTCATTGGATCAGTACCCGATATTGTCAGAATTTCAGGATGTTTTTCTAAATGAGTTACCAGGGTTACCTCCTGAGAGGGAGCTTGATTTTACTATTGAGCTAAAACCTGGTGCAGAACCAATCTCCAAGACTTCATATCGAATGATAGCACTGGAACTTTGTGAATTGCAAATGCAGTTGAAAGAGTTACTGGACTTAGGGATAATAAGGCCCAGTGTTTCACCCTGGGGTGCGTTGGTAATTTTTGTAAAGAAGAAGGACAGATCCTTACGACTGTGTATAGACTACAGGGACTTGAACTGTGCTACAGTGAAAAATAGGTACCCGATGCCGCGAATAGATGACCTCTTCAATCATATGAAAGGAGCAGCGGTATTCTCAAAGATTGATTTGTGATCAGGGTATCATCAGTTAAGGATTAAGGAAGGTGATATCCCAAAAACTGCCTTTCAAACTCGGTTTGGACATTATGAGTTTGTTGTAGTACCTTTCGGATTGACCAATGTGCCAGTAGTATTCATGAGCCTCATGAACGGCGTATTCCGAAAGTACTTAGACTGTTTTGTACAAGTCTTTTTAGATGACATCCTCATCTATTCCAAGAATGAAAGAGAACATGAAGAACACTTGCGAATAGTGTTGTCCTGCCTTAGAGAGAACAAACTGTATGGGAAGCTGTCGAAGTGTTCCTTCTTCCAGAAAGAGATCCACTATTTAGGTCATATCATTTTCAGCGAAGGAATATCTGTGGACCCAGAAAAGGTAAAGGCTATTATGGAGTGGCTAGTGCTGAAAAATGCCCATGAGGTGAGAAGCTTCATGGGGCTAGCGGGTTATTACTAGAGATTTGTAGAAGGATTCTCAAAAATAGCGAAACCCATCACCACTTTGCAATGCAAGGGGGTCAGGTATGAATGGACAGAAGAATGTGATAGTGCATTCATTAAGCTTAAAAGGTTACTAACCAGTGCGCCAATTCTACGAGTGTCAGATATGAAAAAGGACTTCACAGTCTGCATGGATGCCTCGAAGAAAGGGTTGGGGGCCGTGCTAATGCAGGATGGAGGAGTGATAGCCTATGCGTCAAGGAAGTTGAAGAAACATGAAGAGTTATACACGACTCATGATTTAGAGTTGGCAGCTGTAATGCTAGCTCTGAAAATTTGGAGGCACTATCTTGTGGGGTGGAACTTTGAGCTCAAAACGGACCATCAAAGTTTAAAACATCTCTTCACTCAAAGAGATCTGAATGCCAGGAAAAAGTGATGGAGTGAGTTTATGAGTGAGTATGATTTTGGTATTTCGTACATCAAGGGAAAGGAAAATGTGGTCGCATATGCCTTGAGTAGGAGACCACGTATATTCTCCTTGGTAACCTTAAAGGTCAATTTGAGGGAACATGTGTTGACACAACTCCCAGGAGACAGTTGGTGTTTAAAGGTTACTTCAAACCTCCAGAGCGGGAGGCAGTTAGGTCCAAAGTATGAAGGATATAGTCTGGAAACAGATGGACTGTTAAGATATCGAGGAAGGATGTACATCCCTAAGAATGGGGATATTCGAAGCATCATACTGAAGGAAGCCCATAGAGCACTTTATTGTGCGCATCTGGGTGTGAAGAAGATGTACGCAGATATGAGGAAGCTCTTCTTTTGGGTAGGCATGAAGCGCGATGTAGTCCATTTCATCGCCAAATGCCTGGAGTGTCAACAAGTGAAAGCCGACTACCATCACCCGGTAGGCCTCCTACAATCACATGATGTTCCTATGTCCAAATGGGAAGTCATCTCTATGGATTTTGTTGTGGGGTTGCCACTCACATCTCATAGACACAATTCCATTCTTTTGATAGTGGATAAGTTAACCAAGAGTGCTCATTTTATTCCGGTTAGAGACACTTACGATGTCACGGATGTGGCATGTGTGTTTGTAAGTGAGGTTATCCATTTGCACAAGATACCTAAGAAGATCATTTCAGATAGGGACTCCAGATTCACTTCTAGGATTTGGACAAGTTTATAGTCAGCGTTGGGGAATCAATTGAACTTAAGCACAGCTTATCATCCCGAAACAGATGGGCAAACTGAGAGAGTAAATCAAGTCATGGAAGACATTCTTAGGATGTATGTCATGGATAATCAAACCCAGTGGGAGAAGTACTTAACTTTGGTAGAGTTTGGCTACAATAAAAGTTTTCATAGCTTCATCGGAATGCCACCCTACGAAGCTTTGTATGGGAGGCCATGCAGAACGCCATTGAGTTGGTATAGACTAGAAGACTGAGTAACAATTGGGCTAGAATTGATTAAAGAAATGGAGGAATAGGTGATTCAGATTAGGTAAAGACTAAAGGAAGCACAAGATAGGCAAAAAAGCTATGCGGATGCACACAAGACCGACCGAAGTTATGAAGTGGGAGACCAGGTTTTCATTCGTATCAGGCCTAATAATAGTACCTTATGGTTTGGGAAGGGGACAAAGTTATCGCCTCAATTTATAAGACCATTCAGGATCTAAGAGAAAATTGGACCTGTTGCATATCATCTCGTAATGCCACCCCACTTGCATAAAACTCATAATGTATTTCATGTATTTGTTTTACGTCATTATGTTGCTGATGATTCACATAAACTAAATTGGAAGGAATTGCAGGTATCGGACGTGGGAACCCTCATGGTAGAACCGTTACGCATATTGGACCATAGAGTCCGACAGCTCAGGAATCATCTGGTAGACCAAGTTAAGGTCCAGTGGGACAAGTATAGTCCAAGATTTGCTACTTGGGAAGACGCCGAGACACTATGACGGGACTATCCCTCACTTTTTGGCCACCTCGAGAACATGTTTCTCGAAGGTTGGGTGTATGTAACACCACCTTTTGACTTAGACAACCAGGATTACCTGAGGCCTATATACTTTATTTTCTAGTCACAATGAAACTATTAAGTGATACACCTAAACTTTAAA
>ML782382.1:144299-155271 GCA_009831015.1 Picea engelmannii | reverse complement strand
TAATGTTTTCCCTTCAAAAAAAAAAAAAGAGAAATGTGTATATATGAATATTCATTATTACGTAACTAAACCACAGTTGTTTAAAATAAAATTGTTGAACCGAATAATAGTAATTAAAGGATTTCTCAAACAATTGATTGTTTTGTTGTCTTTTATAAAAGACTAGTCTTGCTGACTGGATTGGATGCATACATAAATTACTAAAGGATGACAGTTTTGATTATTAGTACATGCACAATATTTGTATGTACTAGCCTCACATGCATTTCTTGTACATATACACTAGTATGTATGAGTTTTCTTGACTTACTTACTGATAATGTCGGATAATTGTTATGAATGTGTGAACCATGTTTCTTTTCCTTGTACCATAAGATACCTTAACTTCGGGATGAAGTTTCCTGAAGGGTGGGTGTATGTAACAACCCTAGTAGAATATATGTTTAGGGAATTATTAAGTAAAATTTATTAGGTAATTAATTTTTCTAACATATTATTAATTAAACAANNATTGGTATAATGATACTAATTAAATATTTATTAATTAATTAATGGTTACAATTTGATTAATTAATTGATTAATTAATTACATGTTACATTCATTGACATGGGTATTAAATTAATAGGGTTAATAAATTATAAGTTTAATTTGTTAAAGACATACGTACACGGAAAGGAATAAGACATTGAACATAAAGGGATAAGATATTAATTATAAAGGGATAAGATATTAATTATAAGGGGATAAGGTAATAAATGTGTAGGTAAGGAAGTAAATGACAAGAAGGCGGTGAAGGAGGGATATGAAGGGAGGGGGTTTACGAAGGAGGGATCATTCTATGGGAAATTTTATTTTGGGGGGCTCTCTTGGATTTGCAGAGAGGAGAGTTGAGTTCTATAGTTGGGAGAATTAGTACAGGGGGCACCGGTTTGCTGGGGGTTTTGGGCACGGGGGCCAAGATATCCGTATGGTATCTTGGAGCTAGGTAGTTGTCCTAGTTGGCAGGGTGGAAACTTGGTTTTGGGCAGAGTTGGTCTGTGGCTTCAAGCTGGGCAAAGAAGAAGCAGGAAGGTCAACAAGGCAAGTGGAAGGAGGAGGGTTAGCATCAGACCAAGGTATTTTAAATTACATATTTGTTTTATTTCTGTTATGGAATCATTATTCGTTATGATAATTTTATATGCGTATGTGCGTAATTTATAAGAAATTACTGAGTTACTGAAATCAAGTAGAAATTATTGTTTCAGCTTATGGAATTAATGGATGTTAAATTGATTTGGCTACTACAATTGTTGCGGTTTCAAAAGTAGGTGAAAGAAGTTACTACATCACAAAACGTCGATAAGTGAAATCCCGAGGTACCAAAGTATTTGGGCCCCAGTTCTTAGTTGGAGGTCACATCAGGAAAAAATCAAGGGAGGAGTCAGGGACCCATTAGCCCTTTCAAGTTTAAGGGATTGACGAGATAGGAGGACTCACATATGGGATCGCGAAGTCGCGAAACCCAATGATTTATTTCTTGTTCAACATCAAGCAAATCCATTTACATAGATTGAATGAATTGTGCCAATAGGGGATAAAGGACGAAGACTATAAGCTTCCATGGTATCAACAAAAGCTTGCATCAATTTGTTTTCTTGTATTTGCATATTCCAATAAAAGAATGCCACTCAGTCTTAAATAGTTTGCATGAGGAAATGAAAACCCTTGGGTTTGGGGGAGATATTCAAATCCCTTCCATATCTTTAGAGTCTCTTTTCATTATCTCCAACATCTTCAGCCAGTTTTTTTTCCTTTAGCAGGGTTCAGTTCATCCTCTTCATCTCTTATCAGCTTTAGTTCTTTCAGTAGATTCATCTCCCATCAACTTCAGTTCTCTCTCATATTCTCAAAAGTTCTCTATCTTTCTCAATCTCATCTTCATCATTCACTTAGCGTGCATCAGATCCTTCATTCCAATCGACAACACATCAAGATTCAAATCAAAAGTAACTTGAGGTAAAACAAGTATGAACCCCTTTAATTTACTAAGAATTCAGAAAACATGGTGCATAACCACTCCACACTCCACTACACATCACCACCACCTACAAAGTAACCATCACCAACCATTAATCCACCATTTACAATAAAATTTGTATTCTGATTATAAGACCATGGAAAGAATGAAAGAAAAACTAGTGTGGTATACAAATACAAAGCATCACCTATAATGTCTTCTCCTTGTACCTCATAAAACATTCCTAAGATATTAACTGAATGTTCTGCATAAGAGGATGAAATCATTGTTGCATATTCAACAAAAGCCACAAGTGCATATTGGTCTCAAAATGACAATAAATACTATGATCACAAGACCAAACAATAAAGAGAAAATCAATGGTATACAAGTACAAATAAAAAAGGCAACATTCATAGTATCTTCTCCTTATACATCATAAAAAAGTCCTAAAGGTCATAATCTGAAGGCTCTAAACAAGAGGATGAAGTCATTAGTGCCTATCCAAGAAAAAAACCACAAGTAAAATTTTGGTCTTAAGATGAAAGTCCACAACGTATAAAAGTGCCCAAGTTCATATTCATATTTCCACCATCTTCATCAACCACTCTCTACATTCATTCACCATCCCTCATAAAAGTGCCCAAGTTCATACTCATACTGCCACCATCTCCATCACTCATACACCATCCCTTATAATCCCATCTCTTGCTTGTCCTCCATTTTCATGACAATTTTTGTTGCTCCATTTTAAGGAAATCAAGTTGACATCTGTGTTTTGTAACAATATGATAAATCAATTGCAAAGAGTGTTGTTCCACAAGAATGAACACCTTTAGACTCTAGAGTGTTTCTCCACAAGAACCAACACTAGAAACAATGTCACAAATATCCACCCATATGAGATAATTAAACAAAGTATACAATGAACATTGAATAAAGATTTACAAGTTCTTGTTTGCATGAGGACATGCAAATCTTCGGGTTTGGGGGAGTGTTGGCCTTTTTTTTTTTCATATTTCTCTGCCCAATAAAGTTGGTATTTCCCTAGAATCTGTGTCCATATATTCCATAAACCTTCATTAAATTTAATTATTCACCATTATATATCCAGTGTGGTTAATACATCATTTTTCTATGTTTTTAGTGATTAAAGACAACTATATCATGGTTTTGTTGACTATGGTTCATGTTAAGAATTCATGTAGGTCAAGCATCTTCTCCAAGTGATCTTCAACATTCAAAGTGTTCTTACATTTGCAATGGTCATCGCCAAGCTTCGATTTCCTACATAGGCCATAGTTGTTAGTATGAAATAAAACCGAGTTCATTTCTTATACCATCATGTTCAACATTCCCGTACCTGCAGTTCCCATACACAATATTGTAGCTTAGCTTATTGGTGCATCTCTGGGAAAAAATAGGGAACATGGATTTTCTCTGTAGCGACGTTGACACACTCTCATGTGTGTCAGAACATTCCCAAGTTGCACGTGTGGACCTCCATCTCGGAAAAACAATTCAGCCCAAATTTTAAACAATTGCCAAAATAGCAGTAGCGACCTTCATACACGATTTCCGAGGCGACGAGGTCGAATATCAAAAATAGAGAACATGGTTTTTTTCTATAAGGGTCTTAAATTGGATATTGTGCAACCATTTTCTAAAATCTTAAATGTTTAGAGAGATATCCAAAAAAAATTAATCTAGGTTTTCCCAAATCTATTTGGCAACAATTTTCAAACATCCAACTTCTGCCTCCATTTCCATGCAGATGAAGACAGATCTCAAAACTCTAAGATATGGGTTTTTTTCCAGAATGTGATAAATTCAAAAATTTATGCTAGTTTTTAAAAATTTGGAATGGTTCAAGAGATATGGTTGGATCTTCAACGTCAATCTTCCCAAAAATGCATGAATTCACGTAAATTTCTTGTTATGACCATATTTAAAAATAAAAAATAAAAAAATGACCATATTTTATTTGATCTGAATTTGGGGGGTTGGATATGATCCTTCCCTTTCAATTTTTGTGTATAAATATGTAATCATCAAGAGGAGGGGTGTTGTCCCTTGACCAAGTTTTGGGATAATCTTAGTCATGTTGACCTATTTTGGGACTTCAACACCTTGTCGAAGGAAGAGCGCAAGATGAAGTAGAGATCACGGGATCTCGAACCACTTTTGGGTCCTTTTTGGGTTTTTGGGAATATGTAATGGGATTCGGATGTTGGCCTGTGGGTTTACCCATGCTTAGGCCCATTTTTTTAAAGTATAAATAGAAATCTAGGTGATGTATCTATCAATCGACATTTATGTGATGTATGCTAAGTGAAAGATCTATGTGATTGAAGGATTGTAAGTGCTCTGTGCCTAAGTGAGACTTGCAGAGCTAAGTGCAAGTCATTGTAAGAAGTTTTGGAAGACTGTGTGCTTAGATCTACTCGGGGAAGGAGGATCAAGCGAGCTGCGAAGATCTCGTGTCCTAGGTGGAGTAAGGTTTTTGGTGGCTCTGTGCTTGTAGCCTATTGAGAAGATAATAAAGAAGAAGAATTGGTGGATGTAGCCCCAGGGTGGGGGTGAACCACATAAACACTATGTTGTCTGGCTTTGTGCATTATATTGATGTGTTTATATCTTCTTTTGCTAAGTGCTTTGAGATGATTAGATAGATCTTCTTATGCTAAGTGCTCATGATGGATAGAATGTTAGATCTGATATATATGAATATGCTCAGTGCTTGATCTACCAAATCTAGTCTATTTTCTTATGCTAAGTTCTTGAATACATTGAGATCATTGTGAATGTGGAAAAGCTCAGTTTTACCAGTGAAGTGGATATTGAATGTGTATTAAGGAACTTTCGGTGCTAAGTGATTTATTCAATAATCATAGATATGTGTCACAGCTAAGGTTGAAAACACCTGAGTCTTGCAACCACCCCTGCCTCTACCTCGGGTGAGACTTCATCTTCTTTGCAGGTGTTTCCGAAAGGGACAATAGTTAGGGTTTTGTTGGTGTGCTATTGTAGTGTTGAACCCTGGGTCTGCCCCTGTGCCAACAAATGGTTCCATTGTCGACATTGAAACTGTGATTGCTGGGAAATGAGAAAGAAGAAAATCTTTGTGCGAAGATTCGATCTGAAAACTATGGAAACTCTGTGCATAGATCTGTTGCCCTAGTGCGCAGTGTTTTACTTGACCTGTGAAGCATTGTGCCAAGAAGAGAGGTCAGATATGAAGAAAAGAGGTAAGATCTGCAAGTTTTGTTCTTTGAGAAAGATAAAAGCGAGAAGTTTTGGTTGAAGGAGGTAAGATCTGTAAGCTCTATGCTTTGATAAAGGTAAGAATAGTGGAAAGTTTTAGATATGAAAGCCTTGTACTCTATAGAAGTAATATTGGTGAATTTTTTTGTTTCTAAAGAATGGATCTAGGTATGTTTGATAGATTATATCCTATATTGAAAACTAGGGTACTAATAGATGAAATAAGGTTTGATATGAATAGATCTAATAAGAATAGTAAAAAATATGTTATACCTATGCATAGAAAGAATGTTTGGATTAATCAATGGATGTAGGATCCTAGAAAGAATTTTTTGCAGGTTAGCTACCATGATCCTAGTGCGCAATACAGAAGAGGCCAGGGATCATTTAAAAGAAAGAGAGGATTAACTCTTTGTTACAGTTGCAGAAGACAATGACATATTGCTAAGGAATTCCCTAGAAGAAGATCTAGTTGTCTTTGTGGCAAAGCTATGGACCATGAAGTGTTGGATTTCCCTAGAATGATTGCTAATCTTGAAGGAATGAATCTGAACCAAGAAAACCCTAAGGAAGATCCAGAAACTAAGATTATGGCAGAACCCTAGAAGGAATCAGAAAAAGTATTGCTCCAGATGAAAGAAACCTTGAATGATCATCGACATGTCATCTTATCAGAGATCTTCAAATAGAAAGAATGCATTGAAGAGAGAATAGGAGACTTCGACATTGACTGTGTTCTAGATGAGGAAACACAAGTGAATGTTATGATAGAGAGAACTTGGGAAGCTATAGGAAGGCCTGCTATGATCCCTTCATTAGGAGGAATAGGGTTATTGAGAGGAAAACTGGTGAACCTATGTGGAAAGCTCGCTTAGATATCTATGAATGCCAATGGAACTTCGACCAAAGAAGACTTTGGGATTATTAAATTTATTGAGGACAGTGCCTCGTTCACCATGTTATTAGGAAAACCTTGGATTGATAGAAATCAAGCCAGAAAGAAGGAAGAAGAAGAATTTTTGGAGAAAAAGAGACAAGAGTTAAAATATTTTATGACTAGGAGGATCACACACTTGATCAAAGAACAAGAGCACATATCGAAGCTACTTAACACCAGAGACCTAGATGTCAAAGCTGCATGAACACTAGAGGAACCACAGAATACTGAACTACCTATTCCAGATAAATAAGAAGTATTATCTCGGAATCTTAGGAATGTTTCTCAACAACGCGAAGTGACTATGTCCAAGGAAGATAAGAATCAGAATGGAAAAATACATACGGAGACAAAGATCACTGGAAAGAAGGCTAGAAAGCTAAGTAAAAGGAGAGCTAAGATTGATAGGTTACAGAAGGTTCCAAAGAGAACCTTGCAGGAGGAAAATTCGCAAAATGAGAGCTTCGTCAGGATATCAGGACAACGACATATGGCACTTTGTCGTGGCGAAGCAATATAGCCATTGGGGATGATATATCCATTCGAATGACATTCCAAACGAGTCAGAAAATAAATTATGGGTCATCACTAGACCGTTGGACCACGCCATAATGGACAAAACAACGTTAATGGAAGCCCCATAGCCATTGCAAGTGAACCGTTGCCGAATTTCCTATTTAGTCCGTTGCGCCATGCACCGAGGACACTATTGCCAAGTGATAATTTGACCCCACATATTAAGCTTATTTTGCACAGTTATCATCGCCTTGTTTCCACATCTTTCATTGCAGTATCTAAATTAATCCCGAACCCGATCTAGTTAAGCCTGAGCATGTATGTCGAGCAAGCTCACCATTGCAGAGAAAGTTGTTGAATAATTTTTTATCGACTTGATGACCGAGAGAGTCATGTCAGAGTGAGGGTTATCTATAGTCATACATGCTTCATCCATGAGAACCGTGCAAGCATCACTGTCCACTGCCCAACCCGGTCCATCATGACCAATAGATGAAAAGAGAACTAAGCACATGGATGATCTCGCGAATGCTAAGTTAATTCCAAGTATATTACCTGCCTATCTACCATCCCTGAGCGGCACAATAAACCATGACAGTGTACCTAGAGAATTTGAGTACCCTTTGGTCACTACATACCTCCCGAAGGGGATATGCACAACTCGTGCAGATCAAGATAAACTTGCAGTGTTGAAGTTTAGTGACTTCAACCTTGGTGTCAGGATTTTTTATAGCATGATTTCTCCATACAAGTATCTCATGAAGAAGGAGGGAAAGGATTTGAATATCATCCCTCATTCATGGACCCAGAACCTCGCACATTCCACACTGCTCAACATGATGAAGATTCCTCACTTCAGGAGGCACTAGAAGGTGAATGCATGTGTCAAGTTACTGTTGTCATATTATCATGGAGGATATTTATGGTTGAATATTCACATAACAGTGGATCCGACGTTGATCAATTGGATCATGGGCTTAAGTATGCAAGGTCGTGACCCACAAGATTTTTACCCTGCAAAAAACACAGACAGAGCTTTAGCACAAAGGATCAAAGAAACATATTGTGATGTCGAGAAAGGAACGTGGGGCTACAAGTTATCCTCTATCCAGAGTGCAGCAGTGTGCCTCGCCTGTCAATTGATCGCAAGAAAGTTAGTTCGCAAGAAATTGCCCACTCGAGTGACTGGTTTTGTAGTTGACCTCGCAGGGAAGTGTGGAGAGGGCCTACAAATGAATTGGTCAAAGTACTTGGTAAACTAGTTAGAACTCGACTGCAGGGAAGCATAGGATCAAGGATATGAGTTCCACTTCAGCCGGCTTCTCATCCTGAATGCATTCGTCTCATGGGAGATGCCGAAAGGTGAGACCTTCCCAGACACCGAGCCTTTTGAACCACTAGACGCAAAGTTCAATACACTATGGTACTCGAATGACATGAATAAGCAATGGAAATAGAATGATGTGTTTCATACATATTACAACCAGTTGAAGCTAGCCATCTAGTTCGAACCGCGCATGACCCCGAATACTCTCCACAGGTTTCGGTCTCTGATGAAGTTCAGCGCTGACCGCCCTTTCATCTATATCACAACGTGCGCTAATGAGAACAAGCAACAACTGCAGTCATATTACAAATTGACAGAAGAAGACATCTAATATATCACCAAGGAATGGTCGATGGACCTCCTCCTTCCAATGAAACCTATGGAGCTATTCGATATAGAAATCCCAGAAACTGTGACGGATATACCAGGACCTAGCAAGACGAAGAAGACTGAAGAAGTTCATGAAGTAGATAATGCATCTGTAAGGATTGCTTCCATCACACTAGATGAAGGGGGTGATGGCAAAGAGGTAGAAGGCACAGAAGTTGAATAGAATAAAGGCGAAGTACCACCACCTATGGATGAAGAGGAATCCTTGAAGAAAAGGAAGGTTTCATCTTAGAAACCTTCCTCCCGAAAGAAATATAGAACCTCTATTATTGGTTGTAGAGCCTGATTATCTTCCTGATTCAGAGGTCTTGTGTTTTTCAGCCGTGTTTATACCCCATGAAGACTTTACACTCAATATGTACACTCTTCCACGTGAGGGAGTGCAGAGGGGGGGGTACCCCCTCTGCGGGGTCCAGGGGGGCTATCCCCCTGATGGGGGCAAAGCCCCCGAAGGAAAAATTGCCTTGTAAATGTATATTATAATTTCATTGTAAATCTGGACCATTCATTATAAGGCCGCAGATCTAATGGTATAAATTATTTTAGGGTTTTTTGCCCTAGAAGGCAACCCTTTGTTATGAGGGAAATGTATTGCAGCTATGCATTATGGCGAGTATTGTATTATGAGACAAGAGACTGTGAGAGAAAGAAGAGGAAGTTACAATGAGTTTGTTGTAGGTTGTATCCCTTCATATGCTGGATAATAATGAAGGAAGGACCTGAAAATTTCTCTGGTGGACATAGCCCACATTGGGTGAACCACGTAAATCTGTGTCTCTATTGTATTGTGTATCTTCTGTGTTTTGTTTCCACATTTGTTTTATTTTATTGCTCCACAGTCCTGTTTTTCTAACAACTGGTATCAGAGTGAAAGGTAACTTGTAGGAAAAGAGGGTTCCTTGTTTGAGTGGGAGCAATGTCGGAAGTTGGAAAGTTTAGGGTCGAGAAATTTAATGGCCAAAACTACCAGTTATGGAAGATGCAGATTGAAGATTATTTATATCAGAAGGATCTATTCCTACCATTGGGCGGAGTAGAAAATAAGTCGATGGCCATGAAGGATGAAGAATGGGAGATTCTTGACAGAAAGTGTCTAGGAACGATACAGCTGAGCTTGGCAGCGTCGGTGGATTTCAATATTTCGAAAGAAAAGACAACGAAGGATCTGATGGATGCATTGGATAAACTTTATGAAACCCTCGGTGTCCAATAAGGTATTTCTAATGAACATGTTATTTAATATGAAGATGTCAGAAGGTGGGTCTATTGGAGATCATTTAAATGAATTTAATACGATTACTAATCAACTAAGTTCTGTAAAAGTGGACTTTGATGATCAGGTTAGGGATCTTCTAATCTTGTGCTCATTGTTAGAAAGATGTAATGGCTTGGTCATGGTTGTAAGTAACTCTGTATTTGGTTCAAATACTTTAAAATTTGATGATGTTGTTGGTGTTATCCTTAGTGAGGAAATGTGACGGAAAAGCACAGGTGAGACATCAGGTAATGTGTTGAAAATGGAGAATAAAGGAAGACAAAAGGATAGAGGAAAGGGCATAGGGAACCACGGGAATTCTAGGAAAGGAAGATCCAAATCCATACTTGAAAAGATAAAGTGTTGGAATTGTGGGAAGAAAGGACATCTAAAGAAAGACCGCAGATCTCCAAAGAAACAAAGAGATGGACAATAGAAGAGAAATCAGGAAGCAAATGTAACATGTGATGTGTTACAAGATGCTTTGATTCTTTCTGCAGATAATATTTCTGAGGCTTGGGTAGTAGATTCAGGGGCTTCATTTCATGCCACACCCCATAGGAAACATTTTCTAGATTATGTTCAAGGTGATTTTGGATAGGTTCATTTGGGTGATGATGCACCATGCAAGATTGTTGGAATGGGAAAGGTAAAAATAAAGCAATGGAATGGAAACCAATGGTTGTTGAAAGAGATAAGACATGTTCCAGATTTAAGGAAAAATCTAATTTCAACAGGGAAGTTGGAAAGTGAAGGTTGTGTATCCATATTTACAGATAATACGTGGAAGGTCATCAAAGGATCATTGGTGATAGAAAAAGGAGAGAAGGTAGGTACATTGTATTTATGTACTAGTAATACTGACTCTTCTATCTCTTTAGCTTCTACAAGAGTGGATACAACACTATGGAATCATAGGATGGGACACATGAGTGAGAAGGGTATGAAGATACTTCACAAAAGAAATTTGTTTCCATATCTTAAACAAATTGATTTGGACTTCTATGAGCATTCTGTTTATGGAAAACATAAGAGAGTCAGATTTCTCAGAGTCGGAAAAGAAAAGAAGAATGAAAGGTTAGAGCTTGTGCATACAGATGTATGGGGACCAACTCATGTATCATATCTTGGTATCTCTCATTATTATGTTACTTTTATTGATGATGAAACTAGAAAAACTTGGGTTTATTGCATTCGACAAAATCTGATGTTTTTGATACTTTTAAGAAATGGAAAGCTTTAGTTGAGAATGAGACAGGAAAAAGTTTGAAGTGTCTCAGATC
>ML782382.1:114341-127123 GCA_009831015.1 Picea engelmannii | reverse complement strand
TAGCTAGTCTAAAATAACATACAGGATCAGAATTGAAATCAAATCAAATCTTTTAATGAATCAAAACCAATTTTCTTCCAATGATCATTTAAAATGAATCACTCAAGATTCAAATGATTTTATCATTCAACATAAAACAAAATCAAAAGTGATTCAATCGAAAACAAGGGTAAGAATACTCTATTTTACTGTTACCATAAAATCGGGTCGAACAGTAACAAGACTGTTTCATATCCAATTGAAAATATTAATGAATCATATCGTATGTTATACGATCTAATCCAACACAACCATTTTCTACTCGTTATAGCTATAATGATATAGCAAAAAATTCATGTCGTTTAATCAAATACACAGATGGAAAGACTGTTTCGATTATGTGTAAACGAAATCATACGTAACAGCATCAACCCAACCAATTTTGTGATAAATTTCGATCACTGATCCTTGCACAATCAACAAACAAGATCGATTAATTGTGATCGCAATCTTAATAGAATCGACAGAAATGATAACTGTAAACTGGGCAAATAATCGAAACAAATCACGACTAAGTCTAATATAGAAATAAATCGTGAATCCAAATATAGTCAATCTCTTTTTACAAATCCAATCCAAACAGAAAATTCATTACAATACGAATCCAACTGAATCATAGTCGAGCTAATAGTAAACAGATGCGAATTAACCGGCTGGGTTTTAAGCATAGTCGTTATGAATTGAATCTATTCACGATTTGGACATGTTTGTACAGAATTACATTGGAAGTGATCCGAATTGTATTCCTGTTGGTCGAAAGTCATATGGGACATAAAACCGTAACGATTAACCATATCAAAATTATTGCCAATCATAGCATATACATTATAACGAAATCAAAACAAAATGTGATTGTGTTCAAAATTGGATATGAGAAACACTCCCTGTTATGAATAGGTGAAAACAAATTTGATTAACAGCAGAGCATCCGTTTCAACTCCATCAAGCAAATCAAATCCACACCAAGATCAACAAAATCGATGAAAATCCAATCGAAGCTAAACTGGGAAAACTAACTTCCATTTAATCAAAGTAATGCTATGTATAGAATGCATACATTGTAACAGAGTCATTCAAATGAAATGATCAGAGCTATTTAAAACCAAATCGAATTCGTTTTATAAACCTGAATTATTTACAAAAAATGATTGATATCAAACATACCTATGTGATGTCGAAGCTCAAATTATGCCAACTTAGAATTCATGACCGCTGTAGCTGATTCCACATTTTTAAACAAGATGGAGCCTGTCGTCCTTTGTTTTTTATCAATGGCTAGTAGCTTATCCTTTTGACTGGTAAGCAGTGCAACTTGGTCCTCCAAAGAGTGAATTCTCGAATGTAGAATAGGAACATAAGGATAATATCTCTCTAACCACGAGCTGCATTGATCACAGGGTCGCACTGTAGATTTAGATAGAGCAAGAAAGGGTTTGGATGATTGACCGAGGGTTTCACAAGGCAGCTTAATGCCTGGGTAGTTAGGGTCGTCTTGTAGGCAGGGGGGTAGGTTCGACACAAAGTCATACGAGGTTTCGGCACACAAACCTTGGGAATAGGGGTATTCGCTTGCCAAGAAGCGCTCCACTTCTGAATCGGAGTCCTCACTCAACATGATAGGGTTTGGATCGACAAGAGGTTTTGGCTTATTTCTTTCCATACGCGAAATTAAACGTGCATTCCTTTTCCCTTTAGCATTTGTAGTGGGTTTCACCTTGTGCTTTTTGGCCGTAGGCTTAACAGTCTCAACACCCTTAGTCCCAGAGTGGGGTAGGTCGATAGGAAGGTCGACCGAGGGTTTTGGTAGCAGGATGCTGTAGGGTACTGGGGGTATAGACTTGTCCTCGCTCACCATAGGTTTGTTAACCTGTGGTGGGTTTGAATCCTCAAAATCATTCCGAGCAAGGAAATTGCTCCAACAATCTCCGTGTAAACTCAAACGAGAGACAACAATAAGCTTAACCAACCCATAATGAAAAAGGCTACTATCAGCCTGATTTCTTTTGTACTTTTTTGACATTTTAAACAGGCTTATATGCAAATAATAGGGCATATTGAGCTGATAACCCATGAAAACCATAAGCAAACACAGGTGATGTAGGAATACAAACCCATACCGACCCTCACAGGTGATAAACTGCTTGATTATCATCAATAAATCATGCCAGCGTTGTTTGAGCATGTTCACGGGCATACCTTTATCACATGAGGTAACCTTGCGCGACTAGAAAAGCAGTGTCCATGGGACCTCCTCTACTTTGCAATTCTTGGACCATCGTTGTCTAGTAGCAGGAAGACCCGTAGCATGACTGATAAACTGTTCATCAATTTCCAATTGAATATCATCGACCTTGGCTCGAAATCCATCAAAGGTCATGGCGAATTGTCGAACTACGCATAGGTTAAAACCCTCGAATTTTTTTATAAATGGAAGCCACCCATTTTCCTCGAGGTCACTGCGGGCACTGTCAAACATCAACAGAGCCTGCTTGCCATTTGGTTCAGCCCTCACGACCGAGGCCATGGTGCAGGCACATGGTAAGGGTTTGGGTCGAATACACTAACGCACAGGAGAAGAGTTGTTTGGTGTAACAGCAATGAACGATCAAAGGGGAAGCATTAATGTGCGCATGCGAGGGTGGTGGGGTTAATCACCACCATGCATAATAGTAATGGTAAAGTACAACCGGTGAATTCCAAATCTGTTCAAACAATTATTGCATAGTTCAAAACCAAATCGTTTGGCCAACCAAAGAATCAAACGGTAAGTGTTATGCCAACGCGCCATTAACTATAGTTTTTCAAACCATTGAATATTCAACGTGTAACCAACACCGATTGTTAACAATGCACCAATGTATAAATGTTTAACCAATGTTTTAAAACCATTGTGCCATTCAATACTCATAAAATTTACAAGCCAAGAGCCATAAAACGAATATTATAAGGATCAAATCATATATTAAAACAAGAATAAATCATAACCCCTATGCAATTCAATGAATCAATGAAGTATAAACCCATATGCTCAATGTCTCATAAACTTAATAAAGTCAAGTTATACAACCAAAGTAAGAATGTCCAAATGGGCATAGTTTGAAAATCCTTTCAGCCACATAACGATAAACCAAAGGTAAGTGCCATAGAAAATATCGATAAAAAGATGATGACAATTCAGATGGTGATCAAAAAGTGACCTCGAAAGGAGAAGTTTTCACGCTTACAGTCGTGAAAACTTAACGAAGACAATTTTGCAAGTGTCGCAAGAAATGAAAATATCATCTATTTGAAAAATACGATGACAATTTGAAGTTCATAAGACATAAGTGTAGGCATCTTATAGGACAATAGAAAAAATTGAATTGGCTGCCAACAATGGCGACACACTGGGAGAAGAAGTTATCTCTGTCAAAAGAATTAAATTCAGATTAGGACAGCAAAGAAAATTTCAACTCGAAATAACACCAGAAAATCGTACAAACATCATCATATACCATCTTTTCTAGTAGTGTTTTAAAAGACGATAACCAATAATAGTCTTAAGATCAACAAGTCACGATATTAAAGATAAAATCTTCAATACTGTTGGCATAGCCACTGCTGCCAGCAGGCGTCCATAGCCTCGACAGGGTTGCCATTTAACCCACTCTGACATCTGTATCCTGTCAAGAAGTTCTAGATCAGAATAAAGCACAATAAAGAGGTTTCTCGTATTTTTTTACAGATTTTCACGTACTCGACATTGCTTCGCTGCCAGTAGGCCTGTTCAGTACCCCGACGAAGTTGTCTTGGCGCCATGAATGCATTTACCCGCTGCCAGCAGACCTGTTCAGTATCCCAGTGGGTTTACAAGCACTTCCCACAGCTCTTATTCATAATTTTGTTTTATTTTTCTTTTGTAGATAGCTGAGCGGGGTGACACTAAAAGTCTTGACATTTTAACATATTTTTTTTTTTTTTAAAGACCTCATCAGAATTTTTTGGCACTGTCCTTTATTTAGTTCCAAAAATGTTTTATTTATAAAAGAAACTTCCTATGACAGGGAGACATCTTTTGAGTCATTCCTTTACGGAAAAGGGATAGCATAAAAAGATAATAGATGGTCATGACAAACTTTGCTCAGAGATTGAAATCAATAAACTTCTTTCAAACAACAAAATTTTTCCAACGTAGATATCAATCTAGCAATACATCATTGATGTTTGTACAAACTTTCAGAAGTTATTTCAGTGAAGAAATTATTCTATTTTCTTTGTCTGAATGGCTCAGTGCACAGGTATGCATAAAAATACAAAAAAATGATCGATTCAAATCAAAACAGAAAGCAAATGAAAAAATGAAAACCAAAACGAAATATTTACATAATATACAAGGGTAGTTATCAAGCAAAGTATCTTTTCAGGGCTTGGCCATTCACCGGGTAGGTGTCAAGTTGCCCTTCGAGATTCTTCAATCGGAAAGAACTAGGACCCAACTTTTCAGCAATTAGAAATGGCCCAAGCCATAAGTTTTGAAACTTGGTGTGCTCACCCTTTCCTTCGTGTGGTTTGTCCCACTTTAAGACAAGATCGCCTACTTCAAAATTTCTATCAGAAGAAGAATTAGAATCAAAATAGCTTTTGATCAATTTTTGATGTTGATCTAACTTGCACTTAGCTTGGGTTCTTACTTCTTCTAACTTCATCAAAGCGTTAATTCGGTTTTCAAGAGGGGGACAATCTTCTTCTTGGACTTTTTGTGACAACTGAAGTGAAGGAAGAAGAATGTGAGGTGGAAAAATTGCTTCTCTGCCATAAACAAGAAAAAAGGGGGAGTTACCTATAGTGGCTTTGGGTGTTACCCTATCAACCCATAGTGCACTCAGCGGTGCATTGTGACAATTCTTGTGATTTTCAGCCACAGTTCTCTTGATAATTTTGATCAAGTTCTTGTTTGTTGGTTATGCTAAGCCGTTGCCCTGGGGGTAGTAACTAGCAGAATACTTCAGCTTAATTCCTTTCTCCAAATCAAACTCGCTCATCTCAAGAGAAGAAAAGTATGAAGCGTTATCAAAGACTAGACAATCAGGGATACCGAAACGAGTGATAATATTTGAGTTTAGAAAAGCGATAACCTGACTGGTGTTAACAGTTCTTAGCGCAGCAGCTTCAGACCATCGTGTAAAGTAGTCTGTGGCTGTCACAATATACTTGTGTTGTTGTGAGGACGGAGGGTTTATAGGACCTATGATATCAAGGCCCCATTGCTGGAAAGGAGAATCTACGGAGACGGGTTGCAAGGCAAAGGCTGGTTTTTGCAATCGCCCTGATGCTTTCTGATAGATGATACATTTACAAAACAAGGCATGGGCATCCCTAAAAAGCGTGGGCCAGTAGTAACCGGCTCTTAAAACCTTATGAGTAGTGGTGTCACCACCGAAGTGACCACCAGCTTCTCCTGCATGCAACTCAAGAAAGACTTTTTCTGCTTTGTCTTTTTCGAGGCAGTGCATCAGTACGTCGTCATAATTCTGACGAAACAGTATACCATTAACTAGATGAAAGGAGGTGGAATTTAGTCTCAATGCTCTTCTTTTGGTGGGGTCAAGGTGACGTGGTGCTGATCCATGTTCAAGACAGAATCTAATATCATCGTACCAGGGACTAACGAGGTTTTGTGCACAACAAATTAAACTTCGATCGCATTGTTCTGGGTTTGACGTATCACTATCTTCTTGCTGTCCTATTTCTGAATCAACAACCAATTTACACAACCCTTGGCCTCTCACGATCTGAGCTGGGGTGATCTCTAAGTCATACTCCTGCAAGGAGGTGACCCAGTTGGCTCTCTTCTCTCCTAACTCCTTCTGCACTAACAAGTTCCTTATGGTAGGGTAGGGGACAATGATTTTCGTCCTTGACTTCAAAAGATATGACCAGAAGTGCTTAACTACTTTGAAAATAGCGTAGGTTTGCCGATCGACCATTGGGTAGTTAAGTTCAACACCTTTGAAAGAAGAGATCATAAAGGCAATGGGTACTTCGTTGTTCTCAGGATTCTTCTGAGTTAGGACTGCGGCACATGAACGATCAGAGGCAAAAGTATAGAGTGTAAAATCTTGAGAGAAGTCAGGGCTCATGAGAGACGGAGCGTCTATTATGGCATTCTTTATAGCATTAAAATATTTGTTTTCTGTGGGTCCCCAGTGATATTGGGTGTCTTTTTTAATCAGGTTTTGTAGAGGCCTGACCATTTCAGAGAAACCGGGGACAAATCTTCTCAGGAAATTAATCTGGCCTAGGAAAGACTACATGGATTTCTTGGATGTAGGTGGGGGAATTTTAGTGATGACTTGAGTCCTTTCGGGGTCAATAATCATCCCATCACTAGACACAATGAATCCTAGGAGTTTACCCTGTTCTACTGCAAAGATGGACTTTTTGGGGTTCAAGGAAATGCCGTATTTACGACATCGTAGCAGAACGGCTCGTAAGTGAGCTAGATGATCGTCTTTGTTTTTAGAATAAACGGTCACATCATCTAAGTAAACTACTACTGAGTGATTGATTAAGCCTCTAAAAGCAATGTCCATTTCTCTCTAAAAGGTAGCACCAGTGTTAATCAATCCAAAGGGAATTTTGCGATAAGCATAAGTGCCCCATGGGGTACGGAAGGTAGTTTTTAGTTGGTCTGGCA
Organism: Picea engelmannii; assembly: GCA_009831015.1. Lineage (NCBI taxonomy): Eukaryota > Viridiplantae > Streptophyta > Pinopsida > Pinales > Pinaceae > Picea > Picea engelmannii. The sequence goes on along the minus strand of ML782382.1, from coordinate 120,408 downwards.
GAGACATCATGACTTGGTTATATCCAGAGAAACCATCCAGTAAGGATAGTCTCTCGGAACCAGATACCTGTTGAAGGATCTGTTCCATTGGCGGGACAGGATAGTTGTCTTTGTTAGACGCTCTATTGAGGTTTCGGAAATCGACACAAAGTTGAATTTCCCCGTTTTTCTTCCGCACTGGGACGAGTTTGGAAACCCATTGAGTGTGCCTAACAGGAAAAATTATTTTAGCACTTAGGAGTTTATTCAGTTCTTTTTGAACGGTCGGTTCAAGTTTAGGGTGCATTTTCCTCAGCTTCTGCTGGAAGGGAAAGGTTTGGGGCTTCATTAGGATGACATACTGTATGATATTAGGATCGAACGTTTTGAGATCATCGTATGTCCATGCAAAGACATCCTTAAATTCTTTAAACAATTTAACAAAATCAGCTTTTTCTTGCTTAGAACATCCCAAGCCTAAGTTAATACACTGAGGATTTTCACTAGTTCCTAAATTGACTTTTTCATAAGACAAAGAGGAACTATTAGTTTTACAATTGACCGTCTTTTTAAATTTATCTTCAAAATCATAAAACTTTTCTAATCTAACTATGGATTTAGGTATGGAATTTACTATGTCCAACAGAGCTTCAAGAGATTTCGAATTAGGTATTACTGTAAAATCGTGCAAATTGTCATCATGCGTGCGTTCATCTATCACTGTGCCTTGAAAAGTTTCTTCCATGTGCAGAAAGTTAATGATCTGCTGATCATCGTTAAATACTCTCCAGTTTGTGATATTGTCAGGAACAGATGGTCGAAACAATAGCTCGACGGAGAATGCGTTTGGGGATAAGCCTTCTGCAGGAAGAAGTTTAGAGGCAACATTAGCTAGTAGATCTACTTCAGCATTATTTAATCTAGGAATGGAATTTATATTGAAAGCAGAAAATTTATTCATTAAACTCCATACCTCAGCCTGGTAACTCTTGAGATGCGGGGAAAGACAATGTATAGAGTCCCTTACCTGTCTGACCACTATTTCAGAGTCACCAAATACAACCAGGTTTTGAATGTCTATATCCAAAGCTTTTCTGAGACCTTGCAGTAAAGCCTCATATTCTGCGGTATTGTTAGTACATTCAAATTCTAGTCTACAAGCCATTAATGTCTTATTACCTGCCGGATCGATAATGATGTAGCCTGCACCAGCGCCTTCTTTAGACTTAGAACCGTCGAAGTATAGAGACCAAATTTGATTTCCATCGGGCTCATGAGACTATTGCATAGAAGCTGTTGGTTGCACAAATGCTATGATCTCGGACTGCTGTTTAGGATTGATGATAAGTGAGACTTCAGCCATGAAATTTCCAAAGAAAGTATCCATCCCTTGGACTTCGGGTGAATCAACAGGAGGTGTGTATGGTTCATTAGGGTCGTTCAAATCTGTGACCGTGAACTTGAGGTAATGCTCACGATTCAGCCTTATCTTGTTGGGCTTACCGTTCTCTGGAAGCCATAAGTGAGACCATTCTGTTGTGAAGTAACCATGTAGCTGCTCTGACCAGTGCCTGCTAAAAAACAGACCATACACTTCTGGGATATCCACCACAATTATATCAATAACCTGATGAACCTTTGGGTTAGATGATAATCTAATTAATACATTTTTTAGTTCGCCTATAACTTTAACATCTATTCGATCAAGTTGTATGATTTTTAAAGAAGATGGTTCTACTTCAGCATTAATCTTTTGGCAGACAGTCCAAGGCATCACATTAGATAATGCCCTTGATTCAACCATGCAATTATGCACATTTCTGTTGAAAATCTCGAAAGTTAAAAGAAAAGGTGGTACATTTTTGCGAGTACTAAGAGTAGTAGCTTGTGGCTTCTTACTCGTAATTTCTAATGCTACTTTATCTACATTATTTACATTATTTACAGGGGTTACCGGAAGGCTTCCTTTATCTTGAGGATCCAGATTGTTTTTAGTGGAAGTCTTCTGTGGAACTTTGCTTTGCACAACCTTGTTACCATTCTTGTCGTTCTCTGAAATATTTTGCAACATCTTCTGTAACAAAAATGGAAACTTCAATAACTCATAAATAGAAATGTTAGCCCTTAATTTTTTAAGATCTTCAACAACATCATAATCTAATTTGGGGCTGACATTGCTCTGTTTAGCTTCTGATGAATTAGATGGCTTTGGAGGTGAAGTTGTAGTGTTCTCGGTAGAAGGCTTATTTGTTGTCTTACTCCTGGTGTTATAAGGGTGAACAGTCTTGAAGTTAGCTTGGAAAGATGTTGTCTGAGAAATGTCCAAAAATGTTTGGAGAAGACTCTTCTTCTTGAACCGTTTCCTGTTCAACTACCTCCTGAGGAATATCAGGGGGCATCAAGTTATCTTGGGCTTCTAGAATTGTCTGAAGGGTACATTGCAAGCTTTCTAGATTTAAGCCTTCGGGGTTTGGGTTAGACAGGTTGGTAGGAAAAGGCTTTTGGAAAGGGGGTTTGTAGGGTCCCTTACTCGAGGAAGCTTCTTCAGTTGACCTTTTTAAATCTATAACTTGATTAGACAATTTTTGAACAACTTTAGTTAAATTTTCCAAATCAGAGTTTTCAGGTTGTGTTTTGCTTTGTGTGGGTCTGGGGAGAATTTCAATTTTCTTTTTGGAAGAAGAAACAGTCTCAGTTTCATTGCTAGAAGAGTCCTTAAGACTAAGTATGTCTTTTTCAATCTGGGTAGCCTCCTCAAAGGCTTCTAACAACATGGCCTTTTTATATCGTTTTCCCCAAATAGCTATAGTTTGATGTAGAGATTTAGTGTAGTAAGCTATTACAAGACTCTCAGCAGGCATAGAATCTGTAGGGATTCGATTTTTAAGCGTCAAGAATCTTTGATTAAAATCTTTAACTTTTTCTTTCGGGTTCATTTTTAGGCTTGAAAGGTCCATGACTAAGACTTCCGGAGGTTTTCCATCTCTGAATTTTTCCAAAAAGCATGACTCAAACTTTTCCCAAGACACTATGGTATAGGGTTGTTGGGAAAAGTACCAAGTGGATGCATTACCCTCAAAAGTGTAAGGGAACAACCTACAGACAACATCTTCATGTTCAACATTACGGAGTCTGATGGCTAACATAAATTTTTTGATATGATCTTCGGCTATCTGTTTTGAATCTGGATCAAACTTGGGAAGCCATTTCTCTGGGTGCTTAGGTAAAGGGTGTTGGGCTCCAAGTGTTACACGTCAAAATTGCTCAGCTGGATAAGTGTTGCATGTCCCTCTCAATCGTCATAAGTGTCGCATCTTCCCTACAACTTTTGCAAGTGTCGCAAGTTGGTCACTAGTGTCACAAATGATGTTCACACATATTGTCATGTCAACGACACTAAGGAGGCCCCTATAACATCTCACATGACTGATTTGAAGGAGGAGAACTAGTTTACTGAAGTCAAATAACTCTTGACACCTGAAAGGAACCTTGAAACAAAGGTTTTGAGGGGGAGCACTCCCCTACTTCAACCCTAGAAGTGTTGGTGCTCCCCTACAAGGCTTCATGGAGCGTTATAACACTCCCCAACCCCCTTTGAAGGAGCACTACTCATCTTGAGAGCACTGGCGCTTCCCTAAAGCTTACCAAGGAGCGCTACGGTGCTCTGATGCCCCTTCTAAGGGAGCGCTACCTAATCTGAGGCAATAGTTGGCCCGTTGAGGAGAATAAGGGGAGGATCTTTCGAGATTAGGAGGCATTTGTGCTCAAATTCTTGGTTTCATCAAGAGATCCCTGATCTAAGGAGAAGGTTCCCAACTTTTTCTAAAGATAACTCAAGAGGTTAAGCTCCTCTTAACCTATATAAAGAGGCTCTATGATGGTGGAAAGGGGGAAGAATTGAAGATATGAAACTTATGATCTTGGAGGAAACTCACAGTCAGCCAAAGGAGAGTGATCAGTGAAGCTGTTGTTATCTAGGTTGTGGATCTTTTAGGCAAGGGTTAGACGAAGGGGACTTGATGAAGCTGTCGCATTTGCATCTACAATTGTAAGTACTGTTGTCGTTATTCTCATCAATATGACACGCTTGGCCTGTTTCTTTATAGTTTGTGTCTAATGTCACATGAACTTATCATTAGTTGATAGATCTGTTTTCAAGCTAATATCAATAGAGTAGGGAGCAGTTGTATCTCATCTTGTCCGCAGAACTCAGCGAGGAACAAAGGATTGGAGCGCAACTCGGAGCGTGCAGGGACAAACGTCGATAAAAAGGTACTTATGTCATCCTTCCCTCTCATGTGTTAGTTTAGATAGATTTGAAAGGAAGTCAATGTCCATGTTAAGCATTTTCTGTCTAGAGTTAAGGTCAAGCTCTAGAGGTGATCTACATGTCCGCAGAAAGATTTTCCTACAACACCAGGTACAACTACAGTGTCCTGGTCCAACCAGGGTCTAGCAGGGTTGTTCTGATTTGCCATTGGGGTAGTGGGTGTGGAAGGCTAAGAAGGTGGATTGCCTTCGTCAGAAGAGGAAGGAGATGAGGGAGGTGGTGAAGGAGCTATCCCAGATCCTCCTGCAGCAGGATTTGTGTTTGGATCTGTAGGATTCACAGTGAGATTAATGTCACCTAATTGTTCTCTGATGTCATAGAAATCCAAAGGTTGACCCCACGGATGGTTTGGTCACCTTAAACTAGCTAAGGCACTATGTGTTTTGATAAGATATTGATGAACGATCTCTTGGATATCACCACCTGTAGGATTAGGGGTTGTTGGTTCAACTGTGATCTGTGGATCTTCGGTTGAAGTAGTTGTTGTTTGGAGGGGAATATTATCTTGTGAATGGCTTCTAGTCACTATAGGTGAGCGATTGGGGGGGGGAGGAGTCTTGCGACCACCTCATGCCATTAATTTAGTTTGGCCCTCCTTCTAGCACCATTTGTTGATGGGCGAAATTGACTGTCCGTCAACTGAGAGAGTGGAACCGGTCCGGGGTTGTCTAATAACCCAAGCCATTTGGAATGAACCACCCTGACGGGTTTCGCGGCTTTGTTGGCCATTCTAAGGTCCTAGGAAAACCAAAGAGAAAACTAATCTAAACGAACTAATCTAACTAACTATATAAAACAAACTAAATTAACTTAAAGAAAACAAACTAAACTAATAAACAATAAATAAATAAAACAAACTAATACACTAATCTAATTAAAACAAACTACTAAATAAATTAAACTAAAACTAAATATAAACTACTCTAACTATTCTATATACAAACTACTAATTACTATTACACTAATTCTAATAACTAACTATCTAATTACTAATTGAATTACAACTTATTCACAAATATACAATATCCACAACTTGCAGATTTGAATAAAACCTGTAAAACTCATTTACTTTCTGCCCTAAGACAGCTAGAGATATTTTTTTATTTTTATACTTTTATGAACAAGAAATAAAACTTACTGAAATCAAACGATCTAATATACTAAACACACATATATCTAACTAAAAATACTAACATATACTAAACAAATAAACAACAAACAGCCCTGGAAACGCTCCAGATTTGTCCTGTGTATGATGACTTTGAAACTGGTCGAAGGATAGAAACTCGCACCGGTTGATCCAGAAGATTTTCATAAATGATTGGCTGCAATGCTCTTTGAGTTGTTTACAGGACAAACGAGACATCAAAAATCATAACAATTATATGATTTATAAATCTCTGCAATAAGGGAAACCTGTTATGCAAAAACTTATATTTAATGATTCAACTTATGAAGAAGAGAAATCTGTCATTCACAAATTGAATCAAGTAACTGCTATATTTTTTAAATACTGGAAGAAATCAGATATGGATTATATTGTTGTTGGCGTTCGGAAGTCACTCCTGGATTGCTAGCAGGAGCAGAGCCCGAAGCCCATCAGATTTAATGTCATGGTTTGTTTTAAAGGGTGATCAAATGGAGGGAAACTCAAAACAGCGTCGTATCAACTCGGAAACCAGACCGGGCATACATGAAAGAGTGAGGTCCTGATAAACTTCAAACAGTGAGTCGTAGTAAAGGCGAGTAGGTGGAAGA
>ML782382.1:20335-104889 GCA_009831015.1 Picea engelmannii | reverse complement strand
CGGACCCCCCCCCCCCTCCGCTTAAAAGTAGAAAGGCAGGGGGGGTCCGACTTGATCTTTACAGCCGTTGATCCGGGCGTGCGCATCTGGGCCGTCGGAGAGTTGCACCCTCGAACTCGGACCCCCCCCCCTTGCTTAAAGATCGAAAGGCAAGGGGGGTCCGACTTTTGCTGTGCACCGTTGATCTGGGCGCACAAATCTGGACCGCCCGGTCTTGTTTACTGTTTACCCTGGGCGCATCATCGCCCGAAACTTTGGACAAGTGGGTTTTAACCCATTCTTTGATATCTAAACCCCCTAAGCAGGAAATATCGCTAACAATTGTTTAAATTATATCAATTGCAAAAGATTAAGATAGCAAAAGTAGTCATTAATCAAATACAAATTGATATACATAACATGAAACAAAATATTGATATCATGAGAAGCTAAAGCTGTAACAAAACACCAAATTCTGCCTCAGTCTGTATTAAAATTCCATATCCTTGTTCTCCCACGAATGAGGATGATTATTACACAAAAATAATAAGTATTTATAAGTCTTCCCATAGGATAAAACCTCCCTGTGGATAGTATCAAACTGTTTACATAATCTGGGAAGATATTCCCAAGATCAACTAAACTGAGAAATCAAAATGCAAGTAAAATATCTCAAATATCCTCTAACTGCTCATCAAATCCATTGCAATTTCGAATTCATCTGCAATAGACCAAAAATAACAAGTTAGAAAGATATTTCATTAACAAAACAATAAAAATCTAATCCCACAGACTTAGCTATAGAATCATCTGATTCTGTAGCTAGTCTAAAATAACATACAGGATTGGAATTGAAATCAAATCAAATCTTTTAATGAATCAAAACCAATTTTCTTCCAATGATCATTTAAAAGGAATCACTCAAGATTCAAATGATTTTATCATTCAACATAAAACAAAATCAAAAGTGATTCAATCGAAAACAAGGGTAAGAATACTATGTTTTACTGTTACCATAAAATCGGGTCGAACAATAACAAGACTGTTTCATATCCAATTGAAAACGATAATGAATCATATCGTATGTGATACGATCTAATCCAACACAAACATTTTCTACTCATTATAGCTATAATGATATAGCAAAAAATTCATGTCGTTTAATTGAATACACAGATGGAAAGACTGTTTCGATTATGTGTAAATGAAATCATACGTAACAGCATCAACCCAACCAATTTTGTAATAAATTTCGATCACTGATCCTTGCATAGTCAACAGATAGGATCGATTAATTGTGATCACAATCTTAATAGAATCGACAGAAATGATAACTGTAAACTAGGCAAATAATCGAAACAAATCACTACTGAGTCTAATATAGAAATAAATCGTGAATCCAGATATAGTCAATCTCTTTTTACAAATCCAATCCAAACAGAAAATTCATTGCAATACAAATCCAACTGAATCACAGTGGGGCTAACAGTAAACAAATGCGAGTTAATTGGCTAGGTTTTAAGCATAGTCGTTATGAATTGAATCTATTCACGATTTGGACATGTTTGTACAGAATTACATTGGAAGTGATCCAAATTGTATTCCTATTGGTCGAAAGTCATATGGGACATAAAACCGTAACGATTAACCATATCAAAATTGTTGCCAATCATAGCATATACATTATAACGAAATCAAAACAAAATGTGATTGTGTTCGAAATTGGATATGAGAAACACTTCCTGTTATGAATAGGTAAAAACAAATTTGATTAACAACAGAGCATCCGTTTCAACTCCATTAAGCAAATCAAATCCACACCAAGATCAATCAAATCGATGAAAATCCAATCGAAGATAAACTGGGAAAACTAACTTCCATTTAGTCAAAGTAATGCTATGTATAGAATGCATACATTGTAACAGAGTCATTCAAATGAAATGATCAGAGCTATTTAAAACCAAATCAAATTAGTTTTATAAACCTGAATTATTTACAAAAAACAATTGATATCAAACATACTTGTGTGATGTCGAAGCTCAAATTATGCCAACTTAGAATTCAGGACCGTTGTAGCTGATTCCACATTTTTAAGCAAGATGGAGCCTGGCGTCCTTTGTTTTTTATTAGTGGCTAGTAGCTTAGCCTTTTGACTGGTAAGCAGTGCAACTTGGTCCTCCAAAGAGTGAATTCTCAACTGTAGAATAGGAACATCAAGATAATATCTCTCTAACCACGAGCTGGATTGATCACAGGGTGGCACTGTAGATTTAGACAGAGCAGGAGAGGGTTTGGATGAATGATCGGGGGTTTCACAAGGTAGCTTAATGCCTGGGTAGTTAGGGTCGTCTTGTAGGCAGGGGGGTAGGTTCGACACAAAGTCATACGAGGGTTCATCACACAAACCTTATGAATAGGGGTATTCACTTGCCAAGAAGCGCTCCACTTCCGAATCGGAGTCCTCACTCAACACGATAGGGTTTGGATCGATAGGAGGTTTTGGCTTATTTCTTGCCATATGCGAAATTAAACGTGCATTCCTTTTCCCTTTAGCATTTGCGGTGGATTTTTCCTTGTGCTTTTTGTCCGTAGGCTTAACAGTCTCAACACCCTTAGTCACAGAGTGGGGTAGGTCGGTAGGAAGGTCAGCCGAGGGTTTTGGTAGCACGATGTTGTAGGGTACTGGGGGTATAGACTTGTTCTCGCTCACCATAGGTTTGTCGACCTGTGGTGGGTTCGAATCCTTAAAATCATTCCGAACAAGGAAATTGCTCCAACAATCTCTGTGTAAACTAAAACGACAGACAACAATAATCTTAACCAGCCCATAATGAAAAAGGCTACTATCAATCTAATTTCTTTTGTACTTTTTTGACATTTTAAATAGGCTTCTATGCAAATAATAGGGCATATTGAGCTGATAACCCATGAAAACCATAAGCAAACGCAGGTGATGTAGGAATACAAACCCATACCAACCCTCACAGGTGATAAACTGCTTGATTATCATCAATAAATCATGCCAGCACTGTTTGAGCATGTTCACGGGCATACCTTTATCACACGAGGTAACCTTGCGCGACTGGAAAAGCAGTGTCCATGGGACCTCCTCTACTTTGCAATTCTTGGACCATCGTTGTCCAGTAGCAGGCAGACCCGTAGCATGACTGATAAATTGTTCATCAATTCCCAATTGAATATCGTCGACCTTGGCTCGACAGCCATCAAAGGTCATGGGGAATTGTCGAACTACGCAGAGGTTAAAACCCTCGAATTTTGTATAAATGGAAGCCACCCATTTTCCTCGAGGTCACTGCGGGCACTGTCAAACATCAACAAAGCCTGCTTGCCATTTGGTTCATCCCTCACGACCGGGGCCATCGTGCGGGCACATGGTAAGGGTTTGGGTTGAATACACTAACGCACAGGAGCAGAGTTGTTCGGTGTAACAGCAATGAACGATCAAAGGGGAAGCATTAATGTGAACATGCGAGGGTGGTGGAGTTAATCACCGCCATGCATAATACTAATGGTAAAGTACAACCGGCGAATTCCAAATCTGTTCAAACAATTATTGCATAGTTCAAAACCAAATTGTTTGGCCAACCAAAGAATCAAACGGTAAGTGTTATGCCAACGCGCCATTAACTATAGTTTTTCAAACCATTGAATATTCAACGTGTAACCAACACCGAGTGTTAAAAATGCGCCAATGTATAAATGTTTAACCAATGTTTTAAAACCATTGTGCCATTCAATACTCATAAAATTTACAAGCCAAGAGCCATAAAATGAATATCATAAGGATCACATCATATATAAAAACAAGAATAAATCATAACCCCTATGCAATTCAATGAATCAATAAAGTATAAACCCATATGCTCAATGTCTCATAAACTTAATAAAGTCAAGTTATACAACCAAAGTAAGAATGTCCAAATGGGCATAGTTCGAAAATCCTTTCAGCCACATAACGATAAACCAAAGGTAAGTGCCATAGAAAATATCGATAAAAAGATGACGAAAATTCAGATGGTGATCGAAAAGTGACCTCGAAAGGAGAAGTTTTCACGCTTACAGTCGTGAAAACTTAACGAAGACAATTTTTCAAGTGTCGCAAGAAATGAAAATATCGTCTATTTGAAAAATACGACGACAATTTGAAGTTCAGAAGACATAGGTGTTTGCATCTTATAGGACAATAGAAAAAATTGAATTGGCTGCCAACAAGATGGTCGTAAGCCTATTAGTCTAGGTCGAGCCCTGGTTAAAGTAGACCGCAGTAGGGAGAGACCCCTCTAAGGATTCCACAGAGGACCCTAACTACAAACCTAAAACAACATACCTACCTCATAGCTAAAATCAAAATTTCATTCCAGTTTTGAGGCAGACCTAAAGGAAAAATTTTGAGGTATATTTGAGTCTGTTTGAGTAAAGTTTTTGAGGCATATTTAAACCTGTTCCAACGAGCTTCCTAAGGCATTTTCTTAGGCAAAAATTTCAAAGTAAATTTGTGCATGCCTCAGACCTGTTCTTGAGCAAGTTTCATATCCAAATGTGAGGCAAAGATCAGACCATTCTTAAGTCAAATCACATGAGGATAAGGCTGAGTTTTCTTGCATTTTTTTTTCAATGTGCGTTTCAGCAAGTTTGAAAGTCATAGAGGCAGATGCAACTCGACAGATTTAAGAATCTATTTGGTGTTGATCTGAGTGTGTGCTACAAGTGCATCTTAAACAAGCCACAGAGGATATTGAGGCAAGAGTTGGGCCTATTCTAAAGTTGTTATGAGGCAATGAAACTCTGAGTTATATTCCAAAAAGCTTATGGCTGATTTTTGAGCAAGATTATGACAGTTTTGAAGAAAATATAACGGTAGTTTTGTAACAAGAGTTGGGCCTGTTCCAAGGCTATTCCAAGGTAGCGAAAAAGTACATTTATAAGGAAGCAAATTTATTATATGTGTAAGTACTTGTTACAGAATGTATTGTTTGCATTGATGACTATTGACTGAGTTGGATGTTTCCATCAGATAAAAATATTTCAAAGGACCTATGGACCTATCTGTTGAAGGGATAGGCCAAAATTATTGCACATACCAATCTGTCAATTCATTGGAAATTTTATAAAACCAATCTATTGGTATTTCATCTAGTGATAACCTATAATCCAAAGCACTTAGCATATAATTGGGTTATATTCTAGTTTGGAAATGGGTGTGCTCCAAAGTAAGATGTGAAGATACGAGGCCAGGTGATAATTATGGGTGAGCTATGAAGATGATGTGATAAATGAGACATTTGAAAAATTATCAAACATGAAGTATTGTCCAAATAATGAAATCTTGAAGACAGTTGATGTGAGAGGTACGCTGCAGTATTCAATAATGATCCTTGATGTGACATTTGAGTGTGTACTATAAGTGCACGTTATTCAAGGATACTAGACTTGCATCTAGTAATGTGCAAAGAAAACAACATTAGCCACCTCAAGAGAAGTCAAGGAATGCAAGCAAGAACGACAGGGAGTTCTTCTCTATCTTAGCCTTTCTCATGAGGACCAAAAGAAAGATTGAGCATGATTGGAGACTAAGGTAAGTCTTGTACTAAATTTATTATTTGATTTCATTACTCTATAGTTGCTTTCATTTTGATAATGAAGGGTATTATCTGTGGTGTGGGAGCCCTCATAACTTGGACCATTATCCCTGGTACGGGAGTTCAAATTTTCTTGGTTGGTTATTATCCTAGTACAGGAGGCCATTTTGATTGTTATCCCTATGGGAGGTCATATTGGTTATTATTCTAATTATGAGAGGCTAGAAACATTTTGTAGAAGCAGTAGAGCACCTAAGAAGACATGGGATGTCTCCAGGTTAACAACACTAGAAAAGGAAGATGTTTATCCTCCCGACTTCATAGGGAGTCACTTTACTTAGAGCGAGACAGTTACTGATCCAGTTGACCCCATAGCTCCAATTGATGTTCCCAAAGACATTGCAGTAGGCCATAAAAGGCTTGCATAGGATCGACAAACTCTGCAGGAGGCAGAGAGAAATGTAGCTCCTCAAGGCACATTCCGAGAAAGAATGAAACCACAGATATTTTCAGGCTACATTTCAGCTATGAGCCACATCATTGATACCGAGCCTTCCTGTCATGGAGAAGAATTAGGTCAGAAGGTATGGAAATATGCCATCACAAAAGAGTATCAGTCCATCATGAAGAATGATGTGTGGGATATTGTTCTGAGACCAGAAGGGAAGTATGCAGTGACTTCCAAGTGGATCTATAAGATCAAGCATGCAACTGATGGAAGTGTCGAGAAGTACAAAACAAGATTTTTGGCCAGAGGATTCTCACAGGTGGAGGGAATTGATTATGAGGAGAAATTTTCTCTTGTATCCCGATATACTTCCATCCATACTATCATTGCACTAGCTGCATCCATAGGTTGGAAACTACATCATATGGATGTAAATACAACCTTTCTCAATGGTGATATTGAGGAAGAGGTTTACATCGAGAAACCAGATGGATTCATGATACATGAGCATAAATCCCATGTGTGCAGGTTGAAGAAAGACCTGTATGGACTAGAGAATACACCTCGTGCTTGGTATGAGAAGATGGATGGATTCCTAATGAGTTTGGGATTCAACTAGAGTGTTGTTGATCCAAACCTATATTACCATTATTCATTGTGATAACCAAAGTTGTGTGAATCTCTCAAAGAATCTTATGTTTCACGATAAATAAAAAAACATTGAGATCAAATACCATTATATTAGAGACATGGTGCAAAGGAAAGAAGTAAGTGTGAAATACCTTCCTACACATGAGAAAATTGCAGATATCTTCACCAAACCGCTTGCCAAGACAAAGTTCAAGTACTTCTGAGAGAGATTTGGCTTGGTGGATAATGCCTCCCTAGCTGTGAGGGAGTGTTGATGATTGTAGCATCAGGTGACATTCTCTAGGATATGTTCTCCTCTGTGACTAAGTTGAGTTGACCTATGAGAGAGCCCAGTGTTGGGCATGCCCATGTGATGGGGAATCATTCTCCTCTGTGTGAGAGTTGATTCATCCCCCAGTGTTGGGTGTGCCCATGTGATGGGACATTGTTCTCCTCAGGACTCAGTTGAGTCATCCCCCAGTGTTGGGTATGCCCATGTGATGGGCGTATCATTCTCCTCTGTGTGAGAGTTGAGATGATGTGGTACTTCAGATGATTCTCCTATGGACTTAGTTGAGATAGAGATATGTTGAGTATGACGTCCCTATGGCTAAGAACAGGTGGACGTGTCCCTAGTGGCTGACCACTAGTGGACTTGTGGATCCCTTCTGATATTGTCTAAGTGTAATATTTACTTGTAACCCTAATTGTGGTGTAAAGGGTGCAATTCACCCCTACCATGAAAAGATAATTAATATTGTTTAATTATTAATTGTATTTATTATATTATTAAGTTGTACAGGTCAGCCTTATTATGCCAATAGACACACCTTTTGATGTGTCAGTTATTGTATAAATAAAGGTGGATCCCCATTATGTAACTCACTCATTATTTTGTAATCTCATGATTTCATAAGTTGAGGTCTGAAATTATGAAAATTGCAGCTCACACTTTTCTAAGAGCTAGTTTTCTCAGTCATAGCAACACCCTTTTGTGTGCTAGGTTTGGTGGTGGTTGGGGGATCTTCTCTTGAGAATATAGAAAAGGATTGTTGGTTTTTCTTCCCTTGTGTATAAGGGTTTCCCAGGATATTTCTTGTGTTCTTCTGCATGGCTATTCTTCTTGTGATCGTGGTTTACTACAACTAGTTATTTTTGTTGCAGTCATTGTGTATCGTTCAAGTAATGCTAAAATGAAATTAAACCTCATGCTTGAGACAAAATTTAACATGGTATTAGAGAAGAATTGAAGAAAATCATTGCATGCCAAAGGAGGCAACTGTGGATAGTTAAAAGGGTCACAAAACCCTTACCGTTGGTATAAGAAAGGCATTGGACCCTTGCAATAAAATTTAGATCTGGCCGCAGGAATATTAGCCTAGGTCGAGCCCTGGTTAAAGTAGACCGCAGTAGGGAGAGACCCCTCCAAGGCTTCCACATAAGATCCCAACTACAGACCTAAAACAACATACCTACCTCAAAACTAAAACCAAAATTGCATTCCAGTTTTGAGGGAGATTTGAGGCAGACCTAAAGGCAAAATTTTGAGGTATATTTGAGTCTGTTTCAGCAAATTTTTTGAGGCATATTTAAACCTGCTCCAGCGAGCTTCCTCAGGCATTTTATTAGGCACAAATTTTAGAGTAAATCTATGCATGCTTCAGACCTGTTCTTGAGCAAGTTTAATATCCAAATGTGAGGCAAAGATTAGACCATTCTTAAGGCAGATCACAGGAGGATAAGGCTGAGTTTTACTGCAATTTTTTTTCAGTGTGCGTTTCAACAAGTTTGAAAGTCATAGAGGCAGATACAACTCGACAGATTTAGGGATCTATTTGGTATTGATCTGAGTGTGTGCTACAGGTGCATCTTAACCAAGCCTCAAGGGATATTGAGGCAAGATTTGGGCCTATTCTAAAGATTTTATGAGGCATCAAAAATGTGAGTTATATTCCAACAAACTTATGGCTGATTTCTAAGCAAGATTATGACAGTTTTGAAGAAAATCTAAAGGCAGTTTTGTAACAAGATTTGGGCATGTTCCAAGGCTATCCCGAGGCAGCGAAAACATACATTTATGAGGAAGCAAATTTCTTATATGTGTAAGTACCTGTGACATAATTTGTTGTTTGCATTGATGACTATTGACTGAGTTGGATGTTTCCATTAGATCAAAATATGTCAAGGGCCCTGTGGACCTATCTATTGAAGGGATAGGCCAAAATTATTGCACATAACAATCTGTCAATTCATTGGAAATTTTATAAAACCAATCTATTGGTATTTCATCCAGTGATAACCTATAATCTAGAGCACTTAGCATATAACTGGGTTATATTCCATTTTTCCAATGGGTGTTCTCCAAAGTAAGATGTGAAGATACGAGGCCAGGTGATAATTCTGGGTGAGCTATGAAGATGATGTGATAGATGACACATTTACAAAATTATCAAACATGAAGTACTTTCCAAATAATGAAAGCTTGAAGACAGTTGATGTGAGAGGTATGTTGCAATCTTCAAGAATGATCCTTGATGTGAAATTTGAGTGTGTGCTATAAGTGCACATTATTCAAGGAGACTAGACTTGTAGCTAGTTATGTGCAAAGAAAGCAACATTAGCCACCTCAAGAGAAATTAAGGAATCCAAGCAAGAATGACAAGGAGTTATTCTCTATCTCAACCTTTCTCAGGAGGATCGAAAGCAAGATTGAGCATGATTGCAGACTAAGGTAAGTCTTGTACTACATTTCTTATTTGATTTCATTACTCTATAGTTGCTTTCATTTTGATAATGAAGGGTATTATCCCTAGTGTGGGAGCCCTCATAATTTGGACCATTATCCATGGTACGGTAGTCCAAATTTTCTTGGTTGGTTATTATCCTAGTACAGGAGGCCAATTTGATTGTTATCCCTATGGGAGTTCATATTGGTTATTATTCTAAGTACGGGAGGCAAAAAAGTTTTGTAGAAGTAGTGGAGGACCTAAGAAGACATGTGATGTCTCTAGGTTAACAACACTAGAAAAGGAAGATGTTTATCCTCCGGACTTCAGAGGGAGTCACTTGACTCAGAGGGAGACAGTTATTGATCCAGTTGATGTCGTATCTCCAATTGATGTTCCTAGAGACATTGCAGTAGGCCATAAAAAGCCTGCCTGGGCTCGACAAACTCTGCAGGAGGCAGAGGGACATGCAAATCCTCAAGTCACGTTCCTAGAAAGAAAGAAACCACAGAGATTTTCAAGCTACATTTCAGCTATGAACCACTTCATTGATACCGAGCCTTCCTATAATGGAGAAGTAGTAGGTCAGTAGGTATGGAAAGATGCCATGACAGAAGAGTATCAATCCATCATGAAGAATGATGTGTGGTATATTGTTCTGAGACCAGAAGGGAAGTTTGTAGTGACTTCCAAGTGGATCTATAAGATCAAGCATGCAGCTGATGGAAGTGTCGAGAAGTACAAAGAAAGATTTGTGGCTAGAGGATTCTCACAGGTGGAGGGAATTGATTATGAGGAGACATTTTATCCTGTATCCCGATATACTTCCATCCATACTATCATTGCACTAGATGCATCCATAGGTTGGAAACTACATCAGATGGATGTAAAGACAACCTTTCTCAATGGTGAGATTGAGGAAGAGGTTTACATCGAGAAACTAGATGGATTCATGATACATGAGCAGAAATCCCATGTGTGTAGGTTGAAGAAAGCCCTGTATGGACTAAACCAGGCACCTTGTGCTTGGTACGAGACGATGTATGGATTCCTGATGAGTTTGGGATTCAACAAGAGTGTTTTTTATCCAAACCTATATTACCATTATTCATTGTGATAACCAAAGCTGTGTGAAGCTCTCAGAGAATCCTATGTTTCACGATAAATTGAAACACATTGAGATCAAAGACCATTATATCAAAGACATGGTGCAGAGGAAATAAGTAAGTGTGCAGTACCTTCCTACACATGAGCAAATTGCAGATATCTTCACCAAACCACTTGCCATGATGAAGTTTGAGTACTTCTGACAGAGACTTCGCCTGGTGGAGAATGTGTCCCTAGCTGAGAGGGAGTGTTGATGATTGTAGCGTCAAGTGACATACTCCAGGATACATTCTCCTCTGTGACTAAGTTGAGTCTACCGATGAGAGAGCCCAGTGTTGGGCATGCCCATGTGATGGGGCATTGTTTTCCTCTGTGTGAGAGTTGATTCGTCCCCCAGTGTTGGGTTTGCCCATGTGATGGGGAATTGTTCTCCTCTGGACTGAGTTGATTCATCCCTCAGTGTTGGGTATGCTCATGTGATGGGTTTATCGTTCTCCTCTGTGTGAGATTTGAGACAATGTGGTACTCCAAATGATTCTCCTATGAACTCAGTTGAGATAGAGATCTGTTGAGTATGATTTCCCTATGGCTAAGAATAGGTGGACGTGTCCCTAGTGGATGAGCACTAGTGGATGTGTGGATCCCTTGCTATATTGTCTAAGCATAACCCTAATTGTGATGTAAAGGTTACAAGTCATCCCCACCATGAAAAGATAATTAATATTGTGTAATTATTAATTATATTTATTATATTATTAAGTTGTGCAGGTCAGCCCTATTGTGCCAATAGACACACATTTTGTTGTGTCGGTTATTGTATAAATAAAGGTGGATCCCCATTGTGGAACTCACTCGTTACTGTTTCATCTCATGATTTCAGAAGTTTAGGTATGAAATTATGAGAATTGCAGCTCACACTTTTCTAAGAGCTAGTTTTCTCAGTCATAGCAGCACACTTTTGTGTGCTAGGTTTGGTGGTGGTTGGGGGATATTCTCAAAAGAATATAACAAAGGATTGTTGGGTTTTATTCTCTTCTGTAGAAGGGTTTCCCAAGATATTTCTTATGTTATTGTGCATGGTTATTCTTCTTGTGATCTTGGTTTACTACAACTAGTTATTGTTGTTGTAGTCATTGTGTATGGTTCAAGTAATGCTAAAATGAAATTGAACCTCGTGTTTGAGCCAAAATTTAACAGTGGTCAGCCTCTATTCCCTAGTCCTGTGTTGTCACTGCCCAAGGAAAAGGAGTACTAATAGGGGGCCCCCACAAGGGTAACATTATGTTCCCCACCATACTTAACACTTTCCATCTGAGAGCCTCTCATAGTGAACTAAACTTCGTTAATTGGTCATGGTCCATTATCTCATGAGAAGAAGGGGCTGAAGGTCCATAGGTTGATGCAACTACTATGTATCTATGTTATGCTATAAATGATAAAGTCCAGCATAAAAATATTCAGGCCAACTTGAGCTATACCCCCTCTAATGGTAATCACCCCTGACTGGATCTGAATGAATGCACTAAATTATAAAGGACTACTAACCAGTAAAAAAATGAATGAATGAAGATTGAAACCTTTTAAAGGGGACTTGCAAATGATAACTGGGTATAAAAAGGAAAATAAGGGGTTCAAAATGAAAAAAGTATCAAGGAAAGGGTATCTCAAGAAAGAAAGTGCTCCCTCTACAAAGGTGTTCATAGAAATGGATTCAATGACACCATAATCCATGAAGTAAGCCCTAAAACCATATCACTATCGCACTTTTGAAGGGTTTATTTATTTCTTTCTTCCCTTAGAACCTATCCCTATGCCTGGGTTCTTTTATTTTCTGTCTAGGTTGGCACACCTAATAGGGTTGGATGAAGGCCCTCTGATACTTAAACTTGTCAACTGACATGGAATCCTTGGTTGGTGTGATGCTTGAAGTGGATATTGAGGTAATTTTTTTACATGTCTTATATCTTAAGTTACAACTTACTTTGCATGTTTTAAGGACTAATGTTTCTTTGAACCTTGGCTAACCTTGTCTTATACTATGCTTTGTTTTGGATGGCCCTGACACGGCTCTTTGAGGGACATCATGGGCTTGTACGTAGAACATTGTGCCTTTAATATATGACTTGAGCATGTGTGATATATATTAGTGAGTCATCCAATGAATCACCACCTACATACATCAACTCTCAAATCCTTGGAACATTGGACGATGGACAAATGGGCTTGGTTTGAGAAAATTGGGTCATGATGGCACACAAATGGGTTGAAATCCCACAAGCTGGGTAGAGTACTCCCAAGGCTTATTAGCCACTGGATCAAGGATGTTGTAGCAACAGACAACTAGAGACCATGCGGATATGAGATGTAACTCCCTCTAGCCAGGACGTAGTTCCCTAAATCCCTAACGCCACCCTCCTTTGTCCATGAGATCATCTTCTAGGGTTTGGTAATGTTAAGGTTTTGGTGGAAAATTTGGGTATTGGTGATTATTTGGCATGACCATGATAGGGGAAACATGCCCTTTCCATGGACTCACTTCCAGATGATGCCACATGGCCTTTGGAGGCCCCCACCCTACATAGGAAGGCTTGACGTCTCACACGTGTGGCATTTTTCATGATGCCTTTTGCACTTTAGCATTTTGTAAAGGATAAATGAGGGGACAACCCCACCTCTATTTTCATGTTGACATCTTATGTGGACAAATATGCTAGGCTAGACTCCTATAAGAAGGCTAGCGCTAGATCTCTTTTATTCATCATCATTCCTCACCATTTTGGGGTGATTACTTCTAAAATTTTCATTCTTTTTGGGGCTATTGGTCATTCTATATCATGCACTATGCTTGAAGGATATCTCTTGTGGACGTTTTGTTGATTTTGGATGGATATTTCTGCAATTAGGGTTTTATGCACTTGGTTTCTTGGATAAAGTAAGTAATTTTTTGCAATTATATGGAATTTTGTTGATGTAAATGGTGAAATTGTTATTTTGTTGAAAAAAATCTTTTTACTTGAAACCCTAAGAGAGGAACATAAGTGTTTCTTCCTCTCATAAAGTTTTATTTGTCCAAATTTGTAAATTTTCCTTACTAGGGTTAGAAGCCTAAATCCCTATACTTTTGATCTTTGAATTAGTTGAAGCTACAAGAAGGGAAAACAATATCTAAAGCCCAAATGTGCTTGCACCCTATATATCTTTTATTCAAAGTCTAAATCCTAAGGCCCAAATGTGTTTTCACCTTAAGGTTTAAACTCTACCTCTTGGTTTCAATTAGATCAATCTTCAAGTGTAATTCATTTAGACTTCATAATCCATAGGATGATAGCGATATTGGTTTAGAAGCAATCTTGTGGTGAAAGTAGATGTTAAATTCCCTTTTCCTATTCTCTCAAGTGCTCTACTTGTTGAAATTTTGGTATGCTCATTTAACCATAGAAAATGTCACTTCATTGTCACCCAACCATAGGCATTTACATATGCCACCCCCAAGCACACTAACCTTTACTTAGAATAATTCTGGCAAGCCTAATCCAGAACCAACAGATAAACCCTAGCTGCTAACTGCAACAACAACCCAAGACAAGTATAACACTCCTCCAAGGGTAGCGCACAAGAGATAGAGTCTCCATATCTACAGAACAAGTACCATACACAACTGCAACAGCTGCAACTACACTACTCTCTCAAACTTGCACCATACTTAGCAAGAATATCACCAAGAATGTTACTAAGAGAATCACCAAGAATGTAACCAAGAGAATCACCAAGTGAGAGATCAAGACCAAGAGATGACCATGTGCCCCTATTCCTCCTTGTAGCTGCAACTGCATCTCTCCACAAGACTTTTCCTCAAACTAGGTGTGCAAATGATCCAAGGGATCAAAAAAATGCTCAAAAATCAAAGTGTTCAAAATTTCTCAAAAACTACTTCATTGCGTAGATCTCATCCTCATGATCCCAACACAACTTGAATGGGCTAAAAAAAAGTTTGTATGAGGGAGATATTGCATTCTGTCAGTTTTCCCAAACATGCAAAATTTTGATGACTGTATAGTCCATACAGGCTGACATGGAAGTTGATCGTATAGTCCATATGACCATACAATTGACATGGCAAGGTGACTTGGCAGGTGGTGATGTGGCAGGCTGACCATGCATTGGTATGACATGGACCAACCAGTGGTTAGCACGTGTTAGCTTACATGGACGAGTGAAAGGGTGCCATGTGGCCCAACCAGGGGCTTCCATGTGGCACCCCCTTTTTGTTGTGTAAAATTTTGGTTTGCACTCCACGGGGGTCGAACCCTTGACCTCCATGCAGGCGAGTGGACAGAGAGCAGGGCGAACTACCAGTCCACCTGTGGGTGGTTCTTAACTCTATAGTGCATAACTTTTATTTAAAGTTTAATTAAATGTTAGTTCAGGCAGAAAAGGGTCAGGGATTAGCCCCAACCCATAGACACAACTCTCCATACTTACCACAGGACCAAAGGAACGGTGACATGGAGGGGACTAGCACGATGGGTGTAAAATTCCAGCCAACACTTGGGCACATGGGGCATGCAACTCGGATCTTCACTGGGAAAGGTGCTAGCCATTCTAACGATGCCACAAATCCACCCATAATCTAGAACATGTGCAAGAGCTAGGTTTGGTTGCACAGAGTCCACGTTTTGGCATTGTGGGTGCATTTTGGTAAGCAGAGACAATAGGCTATTGGGAAAAACTTCTAGGAAGTGTATTTTCTTCAATTTTTTGCCAAACCAGGTGCAAAAATAGCCTAGCTAGGGGGTTTTGGACATTCTAGAGCCATTGGACCCATCTAATTTACATTATGAGCATTGTAAAGCACTGATTTTAACACTTTAAACATATAATGAAAATGATCCATTAGAAGTTGGACCAGGGGATGTATCCCAAGAGAGGGGTGAACTCCTTTATCATTTTGTTGTGTTATGTGCTTATTTTGATGGATGTTTATGACTATTTATGTTGTTCATTTTAAATAAAAAAATAAATAATTTTTATGTGCTTGCAACTTGATCCAATTTCCCAAGACACATACATTTTCCACTTGAAAATTTGTATACACAAACCTTTTCCATTTTCAAATCAACAAATGAGCTAAAATGTCCTCTATTTATATTAATTTGTCCAGTGACTTGACTTTCTGGTAATTATATTTTTTGTTTATCGTTTTCCTATGGAGTCGACTTGCCTTATAGGGTTTCTACACATCTATTTAATGGTTCTCTTGCTTTTGGAATATTCTATTCTAAGTCATAGGTTACACGTGGAGGTTAATACCTCCCGCAGCTACCAAAACATAAACACTACTAACTCTAATAACTCTAACCCTAGCAAACTTACAATATTTATTATTGTTGTTATAAAAGTTTGCTACAACCACTGAAAACTACTTTTATTTTTTGTATACACCTACTTACAAGTGGCTTAACTTATTCATAAATCACCTCTAACAATTGGATAATATGCTATTGGTTGAATGCTTACTTTTTATGGTCAATTGTGGTGTTTCTGAGCAATAATTCTTGTTGTTGTCGCAAAACATTTATTGTTGTTGTAAGGTTGTTTACTTCTATAATTTGCAATAGCCAAGTAAAATTTAATTTATCTAGTGTCTAGAGAGGTCATTGTTTCATACTTCATATTGGTAATTGTTATATATATGCCACAAATTGTTTCTTGTTACGGGAAGGTTCAACAATAACCCTTCAACCTCTCTTTATTTCCTATACCTAGGCCAACTAACAGGTGATCAAGATAGGGGGTGGTAGGCTTGGGGACTAAAATTGTTATTCGATCCCTTGAGGTCACCAAGGAAGCCTCCCTTGTGGTGGACCTCTTCCATCACTAAAATGAGGGAAGATCCTACTTAGGTGACAGTGATGGTTTCTTCCATAGTTACGCAAGATTTGGGGATCTTGTGGTGGGTTTTGCACATGTAAAAATCCTGCGATAATAGCTTTAAAGTTGTTGTTGAGGTTATCCATGGATTTCTTCAATGTGTTCAAAGGATGGTGTTGACTCCCACTGATCACTCAGAGATTTCCAAACAAATGGAGATATATAGGTTGGTTGCTGGGAAATTTTTTCATGAAATGGTTGTCCAAGATAAGACCACTGGGATGCCAAGTAAACTTCAAGTACAATTTGTTTCAAACTTTCAAATTTTAATGTCTTTCCTTTCTATCTATTTGTTACTCGATGGAAATTTAATTCATTGTCTTTCCTTTTAGTTTGTTTGTTGTCAATGTTTGGTGGGAAAACTATGGCAAAAGACTCTCAAAGTTATAGAAACATGCCATTTGAGTGCTCAATCAAACTTGCAACTCTTCAAGGTGCAAGTGCAACTAGAGTGTCTTTGAAAAATACACTCCAGAAAACGCAACAAGTCATAAATGTTCAAATTAAATTTTAATTTTTTTATAATTTCATCAAATTTAATTTATGTTCACCATCCTCTAATTACAATATGGCCCTCATAAAAGATACATGTCCACTGCTCTAATGACATGGTCCATGTCTACTACAATCTCATGCTATGGGTGAACCAAATTGACAAAGTTCTTGACACATATGTCATTTCATTGGATGAGATTGACACAAGTCCATGAAGGGTGGATACTGAAAGCGTTGTCATGGAGGAGGCACCTGAGTGGTTGGAGTAGGATGTCGATGTGTTGCAGGAAGAGGGAGAATCAAAGGAGGATGTTCCACTTCCAATGGAGACACATTTTGAGGAGGATATTGGGAGTGCGTCGTAACCACCACATCCATAGAAACAAAAAGATAGTAGAAGAAATCTCACTCTGAATTCCTCCTTAGCCCCAACACCTTCCACCTCAGCCCCAACAATTACACCTTCCTCCTCAGGATCATCCCCAACATGTCCACCTACTACTTCTATAGGAACAGTGGTGACCTTTGCCCATAAAAGGGGTAGATGGAATTGATGATTCCTTAGTGCATCTATAATTGTATTATCTAGATGCCTCATGATTCATCTCATGAGATACATTTATTTTTGTTTTGATGTGATTTTGTATCATCCTATTAGGACTTAGGACTCACAACAAGTATCATAATTCAATATCAACATGTGATGTACCATTTGACATCTTACACATCTTATATATCAGTTTTATTTTCATATTTATGTAGAAATGTGTTTGATTGATGTTCTTGTTTCTTTAGATGTTTCAAAAAGTGAAAAAATATGATTATTTTTGTATTTCTTTAATTTTTTTGATATTTTCCAATATTTTCCTTTGACATTGTCAATAAGTTATATTCTCGACCCTCGATGATATATTTGCCAACACAATAAATGTAACATTTCTCTAAACCAACAGACAACAACCATGAATTTTATAATATAGATAGGGCATTTGAAGAAGAAATAAATTTCTTACTAAAGTTCCCTTGTACATAGTCTACAAGTGGAATGCTCCCTTTTAAGTTGATGATATATCTCCATGTAAAGCTAATGGGAAAAAAAATTGAAGTTTAGCTAGAGGGATCTCGAGCTACAAAGTAACTACAATATAAAAAATCATTATAGTATAGATGACGTCATCTTTGATAAAAAATCATAGAGTATAGATGAGGTCATCCTTGAAGTGCATGTTAGTGTGGAAATAGTGATGAAGTTTTGGATTTCAAGGTTCTTTTAACTCAATCCATGAGGATTTCAAGTAGGCTTTGTGGATATATTCTCTAATACCTATATTAATATCCCTCTTATCCTAGACAAAGGCAAACCTCTCCCTGAGAACTTGTGGCTCTCAATGTTACACTTCTTTCATATAGGAATTAAGGCCCTCTAGGATATCTTCTCCTTATAAAGAAAATGTTATATTCCTTAGCCTCAGTTGAATCAAGTCCTATAAATTAAATAATGTTGACAAGTTATCTCAACCTTGCACTTCTTTCGTATAGGCACTAAGACCCTCTAGGATATCTTCTCCTTAAAACCAAAGGTTAGGTTCCTTAGGCTCAATTGAATCAATTCCTTTAGATTAAATAATGTTGACAAGTTCCTTTTCAATAAAATTCTGACTTTAATTTCTACTTGTTTATTGTTCAAGTTGGGGGCTCAACATCCAAAGATATTATGGAAGGATTGGTCCAAGCTATAAAAATATTACATCATCAAATACAAGCCAATGAGTAGCTGTAGATAGTTGAGCACAACCTTGATATTAAATCTACGACCCAAAACAATGCTCTATCAACTTCAAGCAATATTGAAATTACCTCCAAAGCCTAATTAGGCTATGCTAGCATGGAAGTATTCCCTTGCAAAGTTCCTTGTCATTTGGGTTTACCTCGACCTATATGTGATTTTTAATTGCATAATAAGACTCTTGGGCATATTTTTAAATATGAGAAAAGGCCAAAGTTGTCTAGGAATGGTTGGAGAGCTTGTGTAAAATTATGCACTCCTTCATAGAAAATATGGAATGTAGATTTGCTTGGTGTAGTCTAGACAATTGATTTTACAGTAGTAAGGCATGTTTTTAGGGTGTGTTGTCGCCTAATCCACACCTCATGTCACGTGGAATAAATATTTAATTCACAAGATGTGGCCTTTGAGGCAAGTCTCGACCCAGGTAGTTGTTTCCTGACACTCTATTCCTCTGTCTAGGATAGCTCCTAGCAAATCCAAGGGGGGTAGTCCATAATAAAATAATCTAAAGATGATTAAATCTAAGCACAATGTTATTCTAGGATTTAAATGAAATAAAATAAAATACAGCTGATCTAACAAATTAAATGTTTTTCGGTGCTTGTATTTATTTTAGGTTTATTTTAACTTGCTAAAATAAAAAGGAACACATGCAAAAGACAAAACACAAAAAATGAGACAATCCCCCCAAGGGTGGGGGGATGAGAGGCCTAGTGGGTTATCCCACTGTTTCTTGTGAGTTACAATCTTCTTAGAAGAGTGTTTGATGGTATTTTATCGATTTAATACCATGAAAAGTTACAAATAGAGAGAAAAATGATATTGAAAGAAGGTTAGGTTCCTTGGGTGATCCCGGATGCTCCAGGTCCTTGAAAAGTGGGTAGAGTTTCCCATTGGATGTTCATCAAACATGAAAAAAAAAACAATATAAAGTGGAGAAGACATGCCCAAAAGTGATTTTGGACAGCCTGCAAAAGGTGTTAGCTTTTTGCACAAAAAATACCAAGTGAAAGCTATGTGAAAATTTAGCAAAATCAGCCAAGAAAGCAAGTAGAATGCTAGCCTTATTAGTTTATTTTTTTTGTTGTTAAGGACAGAAAACAATAAGGCACTAATATTTCCAAATATAGAATTTAAATCTCTTAAAATTGAAACTGTCTTCTGGCCTTGAGATTTAATTGTAAAATACTTCCTAAGAAGAAACTTCATGTGCTAGATCTACTTGGATTAATGAAAAATTGTAATTGAAAACTATATCTAGCATGCATACAATGCAAAAGTAAGATCTACTTTTGATTCACAATTAAAATAAATATCTACTTATAAGTGCCAAATTAAAGTATCAAGAAAGTATTTGTTTTTTGAGAAGGAGAGAAAGAAGCTTGGTAATGCAGAATCCTTGGGATATGGAGTCTTTCGATGAGAAGCTGAGGGACTTTGTTCTCGATAGGCTTGAAGCTTGTGGAAGATTGAACTCAAATAAGCCACTTCTCCAAATATTAGGAGACATTGAGGTGCTCCCTACACATGAAATCTAGATAGTATGTTAATTAACTGAAATTTGCATGCAAATCTTTAATCGTATATGTAAAAAGACAAAAAGATCTAAAAAACAAACTAGCTAAGAAGATATTTTCCTATTGGGTGACAGCACCCGTTCAAAGGCCAACTTATGAAATTATAATGCAAATAACTAAGCTACGGTTACCTCATAAATTTAAATATGAACATCAAGGATCCACACAAGTAATGCAATCCACCATATTGACCTCCAAAGTCTTCTTTATTCCAAAAGTATAACAATACAATACAATCAACAAGCCAAATCCCAACTCTCATTAACCAAAGAGAGGAGAGGAAGGTTGCTTAAATAGCAAAGAAGGGTGCACTTCCCGAGGGAGGGTGCTAATCCCAAGATGGATGACCCATATGGATGGATAGATCTTTGCCACAAGGCAAGTAACTCAAGAAAGGCACCACCACTCAAGTGAAGAAGGGTATAGAGGGCGCCACCTCTCAATAGGTTGGTGCATCTCTCCTTGGGATTGGCACACTCAAGGAGAATGCACCACTTCTTGAGAGAGAGGGCGCACCACACATAGGGATATTCATTAACTCAAGAGAACTCACCACCTAACTCTCCCTTACTTTCAGTCGACTTTGACTAACAGTTAATGAGGCTAGGTGAATTGAAGACAATTCAAAAACATGTACCCAACATGTTTCCTTAATAATAGGGAGCTTATTTATTTGTCTTTTATTCACCTTTTTCAAGCAAAATTGTTTTTTGATGAGAAAAAGTCAAGTATTCTTCTCTGAAATCAGGTATATGGGTAAAAGGGGTATTCTAGGTTAGAAAACAATACCCCCCAAGGCATATAACTGTTGGAAGATTGGTTGTTGTCATTGATGTCAACCCTAGTCATGGGTTTTTGACTACGAGATTGATGAAGGTATTTGGACAAGAAGGAAAATGCACATCCAGATAAAACACCCATGGATGGATAGTATACATCATGTTTTTTCCGGTGGTATGTGGCACGTCACGTGGATCCTCATGGTTGAGGAGAAATGAATTTTTGAAGATGACAAAGTGAATTGTATATGTAGGCCCTGGAGATAATTACAGAAAATAATTACAAAATAAGAAAGTGTCAGGTCGGCCCTAATGTTAAAAGGAAGTGACATAAATGGTACAAATAAACATCATTATACATTCATTTTATACAAGTTGAATTTCAGATGGAAGAAGAAGTAAAAGAAGGCCGGATTTCAAGGGAGGATGAAGTCTTTTGGTGATGTGTTCCAAGGTATGTTATTTTCAGGTCATCTTACCATTTTTGCTATAACATTTTTTCTAGAATGATTCAGATGGTGAAATCGCTCTAGTATTGAGAAGACATATCAAGGTACCTCTGGAAAAAATTTCAGCTCTTGATTCGCTATAATTATGGAGATACACTATGTGGAAGATAGGGTTTGTGACCAGTCCTGAAGCTAGTCAATAAATAGGTGTTCCAGGTAAAATAGCCATAACTTCTTCATACATAATCCAAATGAAGTGGGACTACTTCCATTGGAAAGAGTATGGACTGTAGTTTCATTTTTGTGATTTTCAGAATTGGATGTTAAATATTGAGTGCGGGGCATGCTATACAAGTCGGGTCTTCTGAACAGACCAGAATTGAATAAAGTCTACCATTCTTTCTATAACCTCTTTTTGGCGAGGATTCAAGGAGTGAAAATTGGAGGAGTTTCAGAGAATAAATTGAGTAATATTATCTATAGGATCAGAGTACTCCAATAATTGAATAATTGCATAAATTGAAGAAGTCTCAGAAAGCATTATCAGGTTCTATGTGATGATTGGTTGATGGTGATGATTTAATGTAAAGTTTTATTATCTCTCATATATTCTTGGGTGAAAGGAAGGGGAAAGGATGGAGGGTTCAACTCTCTCTTGATATTGGAGGATTGTATCTTCCTCTTGGAGGTTTTTCCCTCCCTCTACATTTGGAAGCTGTAGCTACCTTTGGAAGTCATTACTTCCTTTGAACAATAAACTATTGATTATTTCTCATATATTGTGCATGGTGTATTATGGTGTATTGGTGTAACTCTTATACTATTGTTCATTTCTCATTGGATATAGTTGAATGGTTTAAGTATAAGTTGAAAAAGGTTTTAAATTGTACTTGATACTGATTCACCCCCCTCTCAGTATCAACAATAACACCTCCTAGTACAACCCTTTTAATATTACAAGGTAAAAATCCCATTTTACGAAAACTTTTACGACTTATTAAAACAATTAAAAAATCCTAGAGGGACCTAATGCATGTCCATAAGACTCTAGAATAATTATTAGCATGGTAATACATTATACACTAGACTCAGACAAAACAAAATAAGGCTTAACCATTAGTACACACTCCAATTTTGGAGGAATGAGTGAAGAAACTTAGAAAATTATAAATCGCTAAAAAGCAATATATAATTGACCAAGTGAAAAAAACACTCTAGAATATGTACTAATGACCAAGTCTTAGGGAGCTAATCCTTTTACATACTAAATGCCTCATACTAACTCATTTTATTACAATTCCCCCATGGGGGTATGGAACATGCATAAAAGAAGAAGAAGAAGAAAATTTAAGGGGCCATAATGCTCGGTTGGACTTATAAACTCTGATTTTGAGCAAGTGCCTTGTTCAATATTTGCAGATCATCATCAATATTGTATGGTGAAACTAGGGAGGTAACAATTGGCTCCATACGGGGACGTGTTCTTGATCTTTGGAAAGCATGCAAGAACGTCAGAATCTATGATCTGCACAATGAGCAAATGTCTCACCAAAAAATTATCAGTGGCACATGAACTATATAGAAATCATTAATAAAATACAAGCTACACACACACACACACACACAGAAAAAAGAATAAAATAAAACGTTGAAGAAATAAAAGTAAAATACAAGGAAGAAGGGTTAGAGTCAAACTATTTTACAATGGATGCCCCTTGGGTATCATATGTTATCATTGAGGAGCAATTTGAGGAGTTTCCCATTCACTAGTAGATTTAGCTTTACGTCGTCCAACTGGCTGAGATGAGTTTTCAAAGGACATCCTATATTTACCCTTTGGTTATAAAACACCATATTGTCCTAGACTGTTACAACAAGACAATCACATGACTTGATGAAGAAGGGAAACAAGGAAAGATTCAAGGCATTCTGAGAGCTATAGTTGTTAGAGATCTTTCAACTATGCAGTTAAAGAAGAGTTTTGGGAAGGGATGTCATATTTTTGCATCCCATATGGAAGATGCAACCAAAGATAAAGTGGAAATCATTGAATATCATCTTGTCCTAAGGGATTTTAAATATATTTTTAGAGAAATCCCAGAATTGCCACCAAAAAAATACATTGATTTCTCTATTGATTTGATTTCAGGAGCTTCCCTAGTGTCCAAGACACCTTACAGAATGGGTATGCCAGAATTGAAAGAGTTGCAGATGCAACTTGAAGAGTTATTAAAGAAGGGATATATACTCCCAAGTGTGTCACCTTGGGAAGCCCCAATTCTTTTTGTAAAGAATACATATGGAACCTTAAGGCTGTGTATTGATTTTAGACAACTGAATAAGGTCACAATAAAGAACAAATATCCTTTGCCAAGAATTGATGATTTTTTTGATCAGCTGAAAGGTGTAAGGATCTTTTCCAAGATTGACTTGAGATCAGGCTATCTTCAAGTATGGATAAAAGAAGAAGACATCAACAAGACAACATTCAAGACAAGATACAAACATTATGAGTTCACAGTAGTGCCATTTGGACTATCAAATGCACCATCAATCTTTATGTGTTTGATGAATGGAGTGTTTTGGGAGTACTTAGACAAGTTTGTGATTGTGTTCGTAGATGGAATTCTTGTATACTCTAAATCAAAAGAGGAACATGAGAAACATTTAAGAATGGTGTTGCAAGTTTTAAGAGAGCATAAATTGTATGCTAAGATAACTAATTGTATCTTTTACCAAAATAAGATTCACCACTTGGGGCATATAATTTCAGCAGCATGGGTAGCAGTGGATCCTGAGAAGATAGAGGACATTAGAGGATGGCCAATGACAAAGAATCTAAAAGAGGTTAGATCATTCATGGGGATTTTCGGTTATTATTGAAGATTCATAAAAGGATTCTCAAAGATTGCAAGTCCAATCGCTTCTTTGCAAAAGAAGGGAGTGAAGTTTGAATGGACACCCAAGTGTGAAGAAATCTTTCAACAGTTGAAGGAAATATTAACAAGTGCACCCATATTGAGGATTACATATCCAAAAAGAGATTTCATTGTATGCACTGATGCATGCAAGGAAGGGATTGGTGTAGTTCTTAGTCAAAAGGATCATGTTGTATGCTATGAATCGATAAAACTAAAAGAGCATGAAATAAATTATTCCACCCATGATATAGAGTTAGAAACAATTGTACATGCATTGAAAATGTGGAGGTATTACCTCTTCGTAAGAAATTCAAGATAAGGACAGACCATTGTGGACTTAAACATGTGTTTGGACAACCAACACTAAATGCTAGACAAACTAGATGGATGAAATTTCTGAGTGGATATGACTTTGAAATTAAGCATATCAAGGGAAAAGGAAATCAAGTGGTTGATGCACTCAGCAGGAGAGCACATGAAGTGCATCTTACAACCATCAACATGTATAGGACTGATCTAAAATATCAAATTCTTGCAGCAGCAAATTCACATCAGAATGATTTAAAAATAAAAGAGATATTCCATCAAGGTAGTTTTTAGCAAAAAATTAATTATTTTAAGCTGAAAGAGGATGTAATTCTCATGTACAAAGGTAAGGTGTGTTATAGCGCAATTTTTAGGTTTGGAAAATCCTAACTCAACCACAAAGCAATTCTTGCAACTTGGGAATCCTACACCCAATGTCACCTCAATGTAGGTCTCGCAATTCAAGGGTGACTAGGTCACTCTACGAAGGCGGTCTCGGTGACCCTAGGGGGAATGAGATGAAGAAAGATAGAGATGAAAGTGGATCCCCTAGAGGTCAAGTCTAAGTGGATTGAAAGGTGTGGAATTAAGTCTTGGGAAGGTCCAAGGATTGCCAAGTATGTTGAGTAACCTATGAATGGTGAAATACCTGCTCGAGACAGAAGAAAAAACACTTTGCAATGATGTATCTTAGTTGGATCAGCAAGTTAATATTGTTGTCCCTAATTTGCAGCAATAGATAATAGTGTATCAAAAATAATATGGTACTATAAGCTGCTCAATAAATGATAGAGATCAAGTAGAAAATAAAAGAGAAAGACTAGTTAATGACTAGCTAAACTCAAGAAGCAAAACCAATATTCTAGCATAAAAAGATAAGGTTGTTGTAAACACTTGTTTGCAACAAATCATATAAGCCTTATGGATTTAACATTCAATGTATTAAGGAAAGAAAATCATCCATTGAAAACCCCTCAAACTTTTCAAAAAAGTGCTCTAGACTAAGAAGAATAAGTGTGCAAACTTTGAGCAAAATCCAATGGTTGATAAGAGATTTATTCAAGCAAATGAGTGAGGTTTTATGCAGCCCTAATGGTTGAAGATGTAATTTTATAACAGAAGCAAGAACTAACCTCTTTATGTGGATGCCCTAGTGGCTGTGAGGTTCCCAAGGCACAAGGAATACAATCCACTTTGCAAGAAGTAAAAATGACCAAAAATCATGTTTCCCAATGCAATATTTTGTTTCTCCAATGAAATAATAAATGGCTAGTTCTCTTAATTATTGGGTTAATGGGGTCATGCAAATAAAGAGCTAGAGAAGCTACCTCCTTGGGGGTGTAAACCCTCTTACTTCCCAAGGAAATTTTATCTAGCTAGGGTTTGAGCTAAGAGGGTGTATGCCCTTATACTTCTCTTAGAAAACCCTTGTTTAACCAATAACATGAATCATAAATTGATGAAGACTATGGTGGGGTGTATTCCCTTATACTTCTCACCTATATCCTAGCACAATAACCTTGACTTGAAACAAATTATAGCATGAAAGTAAAAACCATACCAATTCAAGGGAAATGCCAAGATAATCCACCACAATAGCAAGAGATAATCCTTCCAAGGCTAGTGCATCACTTCCATCAACCATAAAATCAAGAGATAACCATAAAAATGAGCCAAGAAAGAAAAAATAGCCAAAGGTAGTGAAAATTTCAGACCAATACTTCTCACAATGAGGGAGAGTTATGATAAAATGAGATCTTGTGATCTCTTATTTATACAAAATGTCACCAAGGTGACTTGTCCATAAATTAAGGGGTAAGCCACAAGACTAGGGGTCAACAACCCTAATCTTTCCCCCTTTAACAAAGTAATATTGAACAATTCATTTAAAGTTTCACTTTTGCACAAATAAACCCTAATTTTACATGGATGTCTCCCCTTTTGATGCAAATGCGCACCCGCATGTCCTCTCCCACCAAGACCTTCTCTTCCCTAGGCCCGAAGAACTGAAATGCTCTTCAATCCCTTCCGGGACTCTGCCACCCACAGAAATTCTCCTTATGATATCCCGTTGTCCTATCGGGAAATCGGGCCTCACGTGATCGTGAGTCCTGCACTCACGAGATCAGTTCTTACAAATCCCCGAACCCCGATGAATATTCTTCGAATGCTTACCTTACTCCTATCGGGAATTTTCCCGTCGGGAAATCGGCCTTTGCACTGTCGTGATCCACTACTCTCACGGATCCCTGATTCCTGATCCCCGATAGCACTCACTGCACCTCTTAGCCCCCTCTAGCTCACTCTTTTTGCATGTGACCTGCTGGTCCCCAAGACCATGGTCCTTTCCCCTATCAGGATTTCGCAATTCGCGGAATCAAAATGCATAGAACTCACACCCTCGGGATTTCCAATTCTCCAATTCCCGATGCCACCTGTCCTCCACTGAAGTGCTAAGGCTGTGGGACCGTCGCGTTTCAGGATTTCACGACTTCTCCTGTCGTAATTTTCTCATCACTGGGAATCCCGATATGTCGAACCCCGATGCATGTGTGAAAGCTCTCCTCCACATCATTGCTTCCTCATCACTTTCTCGGGTATCGCGAAATTGAGATTTCTAATGCAACAAGTCTGTTGTATG
The DNA here is from genome assembly GCA_009831015.1 of Picea engelmannii. NCBI lineage: Eukaryota > Viridiplantae > Streptophyta > Pinopsida > Pinales > Pinaceae > Picea > Picea engelmannii. The sequence continues at coordinate 77,511 of ML782382.1, read as the reverse complement.
CGAAAACCCCGAAATGTCGAACTCCGACTCTCCGGGATCTCTTGCCATGTGTCCCTACTGTGATCAACAACTATGATCCTATCAGGAAATCACGGATCGCAATTCCAATATGCGAGAGTTCTATGTCCTCGAAAACCCTGATTCTCTGATGAGCTGAAACCCGAATCTTCACCGGATGTCTGACGTGTGTCTAGTCCAGATCAACGGCTGATATCTTTCCTCAGGATTTCGAGAACTACAAGGTCTCGATTCTCTTGTTCAGCAAAATCCTAATGACCTTGATATCCCGATGACTCCTCCTCTGCACACTAGGGCTTAAATCCGGCGCAACTTTCCCGAGATATGACGGCTGACGGGAAAACAACCCCTGATCCAATGGCTCACAGTACTCTGGGCTTAAACCCTTGGTGTGGCCATAACTTCTTCACTACTTCAGACAGATCTAGCGACTGACGGTATTTCCCCAATCTTTTCCTCAAGATCTCGACCGTCACTTCACCCTTCTTGAGGATTTCTTGAGAATGGCTAAGTATCCCTTCTCAGAACTTGCCCTCCAACGCCTGCGCTTGCAACTCTTGCTTGAACCTTCTATGGCACGAACCTCCTGTTCTCTCCTTTAACAATATCATGAAGGTGTTGTACCTCCTGAACTTTCCCACTCTGATTCTTTCAGAGTAACTTGCGCGCACTTCTTGCACTCGACATTGAATAACTTCCCAAGTGTTGAATCTTTCAGACTCTGTGCACTATTGCAGCAGCAGTCTTTGACTTCCCTTTGCTCAGATTCACAACTGAGACTTCTTCCTCAGCCTACACACTCTTTGCACAGCTTTATCAACCCACTTCCACTTCTAGGTGAATGAGAACAAGAGTTAAACTACTGAGCCTTCATCAACGCACTCCTTGTAGATGAATTCAACTGCACACTTTGCAGGAATCTCATGGCTCAGATAGAGAAACAATTGAAACTCATTCCACCTCCTTCAGACTTCAGTTTCAAACATGAAATCACACGCACAGTATATACAAAGCAAATGCATATCAAGAAAACAAACATTCCTGAGCAGAACATCAATACAGAGAGAAAACAATACAAACCATGTGCTTGAATCAAAGCTTCCTTCTATTAATTCAAATTATTGTACATGGGTGTTATTCATACAATATTCTCTGCATGCTCTTCTCTCCTTGCTCCTGAATGCTTCCACTATGTTACAATGGTACAGTGAGGGTGTCTATATCCGTTTTCCCTCCTCGAACTCTAAACTATCAAATCTAGACTTAAATCCTATCTACCAGCATTAACTAGATTAAATGCCTCCTATCTACTTCAGACAAGAGCGTATGGCTCGAGGTCTGGTACAATATACAAAATGCATTCCTTCATAAATGGTTCATTTAAGACTTGCACTACAATCCCAAAGCACTTTCAAAAATTTGGGTTTGTTTATCCAGCTGATCTTCGCTTGATGTGCTGGCTCGCTTGATGAGTTGGCGATGCTCCTGCATCATACTCCTCGGCTTGAAAACTTTCATGGGCTCCTATCCATGAGCTCCTGCACGGTCTGTCCATGATTTTGAATCACTACTTCACTTTCCTAGCTGGCATCTTCCACTGGGTGGTTCTTCCATTTGACCAGATACTCGAAGTATTGCTTCTGCCTGGTCTTTTTGCTCACCCTCTTGTCAAGTATACACTCCATCTGTGGATTTTCTGCAATCGGCATCTGCTTCTGCCACTGGACCTCCTGTTGTTCATTAATTCCAGCTCCTGCTTCCTCAGCCTTATATGGATATAAGTCTGAGACATTGAATGTCGAAGATATTCCGATCTCATCTGGCAACTCTATTTCATAAGATTTTTCTCCCAATTTCTTTAGGACTCTGCATGGCCCAATTTTCTTCATTTTCAGTTTGTTGTATGTTCCCCTTGGGAACCTTTCCTTTCTCAGATGTGCCAAAACTAGATCACCAAATTCGAACTGAAGTTGTCTCCGATGCTAATCCACTCTGCGCTTATATTCCTGGTTTGATTCCAGCAATTGCTCCTTCACACTGCTGTGAAGTTCTTCCATCACCTTTGCGAATTCTTCAGCACTTGCGCTCTTAGTTATTATCTGTTCTGAATCCCTCAGTCCAGAAACTCCTCTTGGCTGCCTGTCGTATACAATCTCAAATGGACTTTTTCCTGTGCTCCTATTCACTGAGTCGTTGTATGCAAACTCTGCCTGTGGCAACACATTGTCCCAACTGCTGTGGTGCTCTGTCACCAAGCTTCTTAATAAGTCTCCCAGACTCCTATTTACCACTTCAGTTTGCCCATCCGTCTGAGGATGATAGGCAGAACTAAACATCAATTTAGTTCCCATCTTCTTCCAGAGTGTCCTCCAGAAATGTCCAATGAATTTCGTATCCCTGTCTGAAACTATACTTCTGGGTAAACCATGAAGTCGAATGACCTCCTTGAAGAACAAATTTGCGATATGAGTCGCATCACTAGTCTTCTAGCATGGAATAAAATGTGCCATTTTGGAAAACCTGTGGACTACCACAAATATTGAATCATGTCCTCTTTGCGTCCTAGGCAATCCCAATATGAAATCCATGCTGATTTCATCCCACGGCCTCTCAGATATGGGTAATGGTTGATAGAATCCCGCATTCTGCTTTCGCCCCTTTGAATGCTGGAAAATTCTACATCTGTCAATGAACCTCTTGACATCTGTTCACATCCTTGGCCAAAAATATGACTCATTCATCTTTGCAAATGTTTTTTCATGGCCAAAATGCCCTGCCAATCCACCACTGTGTTTCTCTTTTAACAGATTCTCTCTCATGGAGCAATTTGGGATGCACAGTTGATTTCCTCTTAACAACAGTCCATTTTGGATCATGTAATCTATCCATGGGCTTCTGTCTCTGAGAAATGGATTCTCATCTGCTTCATATGCCTCTGCAAAATCTGTATCACCTGCATACATGTCCCTAAGATTTTCAAAACCCAATGTTTTGACTCGGAACTCCTGCAGCAACAAACACTTCCTGCTCAAAGCATCAGCCACTTTGTTAGCAGTACCTGAAATGTGTTTAATTACAAATGTAAAATTCTGCATATACTCTGCCCATTTAGCATGTTTCTGATTCAACTTCTCCTGTTGAGTCAAAAACTGCAATGCATGATTATCACTATACAAAACAAATTCTTTTGGGATCAAATAATGCCTCCATTTCTTCAACGCCTGTATGATAGCATAAAATTCTTTGTCATACATGGAGTACTTTACTTTTGCCTCATCCAGCTTCTCGCTAAAATATGCAATTGGTCTGTCCTCCTGGCTCAAGACCGCTCCTATGGCAAAGCCACTTGCAACACATTTCACCTGGAACACCTTCGCAAAATCCGACAACACCAAAACTGGTTGTTCTGTAATATTTCACTTCAACAGATTGAAGCTCTTCTCTGCTTCTTCAGTCCAATGAAAATATTTATGTCTTTTCTTGACGGTGTCCATCATCGCTACGCTAATTCCACTGAAATTCCTGATGAATTTTTGGTATAAACTAGCCAGTCCATGAAAACTTCTCACCTCGAAAACATTTCTCGGTGATGGCAAATTTTTAATTACTTCCACTTTACTTGGATCCATCTTCAATTCATTCGTCGATATGAAAAATCCCAAGTAAATGAGATTTGTCTTCATAAATGAAGATTTCCTCATGTTGATCAACAGCTTCTCCTGTTGTAGCTTCTTCATTACTGCAGCTAAATGCTTCAGATGTTCTTCTTTTGTTTTACTGAAAATAAATATGTCATCCAGATAAACAATGACAAACTTACCAATGAATTCCTTCAGCACTTCATTCATTAGCCTCATGAAGGTACTCGGTGCATTCGTCAAGCCAAACGGTATGACTAGCCATTCATACAACCCTTCATTGGTCTTGAAGGTTGTCTTCCACTCATCGCCTTCCCTCATGGGAATCTGATGGTATCTACTTTTCAAATCAACCTTTGAAAAAAATTTGGCTCCACTCAAACAGTCCATCAAGTCATCCATCTGTGGCAATGGAAACCTGTACCTGATGGTTATCTTGTTAATGGCTCTGGAATTAGTGCACATTCTCCAACCTCCATCCTTCTTTGGACTTAGTACCGTTGGAACGGCACACGGACTTAAACTTTCCCTGATCAGTCCTTTATCCAATAGTTCCTGTACCTATCTTTTGACTTCTTCGTTCTCCTGCGGCGTCAACCTATATGCGGCCTTATTCGGAAAACTAGCTCCTATTATGAGGTCTATATGATGACTCACACTCCTCATCGGCGGCAACGAATGAGGTAATTCTTCTACCACAATGTCAACGAACTCTTCCAGTAGTTCCTGAATTTCTTCTGGCAAGTCATCCACCCTTGTGCTGGTCAAAACGATTTTCGGTTTCATGACCACAAAGAATTGTGGATCTTCCTTCTTCTTTACTTCCGCCAAAAGTTCCTTCCCACTCATAAGTACAGTATTTCTCGGTTCTGGTTTTACTTCTTTGTCTTTTATTGGAAGTAGCATATGTGTTCTTCCATTCTTCTCCAATGTATACATATTCATCTTCCCATCATGAACTATGTTCCTGTCATATTGTTATGGTCTGCCTAGCAATAAATGACATACATCCATAGGAATAACATCACAGAGTATTTTATCATTATATCCTCCTATCTTGATGTCAACTAAGCACTGTTTGGTGACACTTACCTGATGTCACTTCTGTAGCCATGAAACTTTGTATGGACTCGGGTGATCAGTTGTCTCCAACTCCAGTTTCTCCACCATCTCAGTTGAAACGAGATTATCTGTGCTTCCACTATCCACAATAACCTTGCATTTCCTATCTTTGGTCTTGCATGTGGTTCTGAAAAGTCTGTTTCTCTGAGCCGTGTCCTCCACCTCCTTCTCGGGTGTTAAGAGAACCTTACACATCATCAATGACCTTCCGTTGTCTGCGTCTTCTGCTTCAGCATCTCGCCTCTGTGCCTCCGCGATGTGAGCTTCTCCTCCATCCTTCTTCCTTTCTGGACAGTCAACTGCTTTGTGTCCATTCTTTCCACACGTGAAGCATGTGATGACTCCACCTCTGCCTCTTCCTCTACCTCTGGTACGAGGAAATGTGTTATTATCAGCGTATCCTCTGCTCTGTTCTGTTTGCTTCCTTTGTTGTTCAGCGTGCTAGCCTCGCTGTGAACTTCCACCTCTTTCCATTCTATTTTGAGGCTTTTTCCAGTCGTCCTTAGATTTCTGGAACCTATCTTGGGCAACTGACTTACCATTTGGCTGGCTTCTACCTCTGCCTCGCTGTGCTGGCTTACGATTTAGCTTTTCCTCATCTTTCAATGCCATCTGATACGCATCCTCCACCGTTCTAATGGTTGACATACTCATCTCATCCTGGATATCGTATCTTAAGCCATTCATATACCTGGAAACGTTTTCATCATCGCTCTCCTGATGACCTTCTCTAATATTTAGCTTATAGAATTCCTCGGTATACTCCTTCACTGTCATCAGCTTCTGTCTCAGGTTTTTCATCCTCCTTAACAGTGTGATCTGATAATCCCTTGGGATGAACTTTGCCTTCATCTTCGCAATCATTCGATCCTAGCTTTTGATCTATTTCTTGCCTTTGGAACGTCTATCTGCTTGAAGCTCATCCCACCACAATGTTGCGTGTCCCTTCAATTTTGTGACAGCATGCCTAACCTTCTTATCCTCTTCGATATCCTCATAATTGAATTAGGTGTCAAGAGCTCTAATCCAATCTAGAAGCTCTTCTACATCCAGATTCCCTTCATAAGTTTGGATGTCCATCTTTGTCTTCGAACTCATCTGGGCGATAGCTTTAATTAATCGCTCATTTGCTACATCTTCGGCTGCAACTTCTCCTTGTTGTTCAACTTCAATTTCGCCTTCGGAGTCACTTAGATCTCCAGCACTGGCTGTGCATCTCTGCGCTACTTCCATGTCTTCTAATCTCGCTCGGAGATCATGTATCTGCCTCTCCATATTTGGATTCTTTGTTTTCCTCCCTCTTCCTCTATGGTTTCCCCTATCCTCTGGATCGGGTGATTTTCTTTCTCTCCTCGGTGGCAAGGTGAAATTCTCTCTTCTCCTCTGCTACAGAAAGAAAAGAGATTTTCTCTCTCTGATACCACTTGACGTGTGTATCAGAGTGCTTCTTCTCTTCTTCACTCCTCGTGCCTGAAATATATAAACAGAAATTAGCTCTGATACCACTTGACGCAAACGCGCAGCCGCACGTCCACTCCCACCAGGACCTTCTCTTCCCTAGGCCCGAAGAACTGAAATGCTCTTCAATTCCTTCCGGGACTCTACCACCCACAGAAATTCTCCTTATGATCTCCCATTGTCCTATCGGGAAATCGGGCCTCACGTGATCGCGAGTCTCGCGCTCACGAGATCGGGTCTTACAAATCCCCGAACCCCGATGAATATTCTTCGAATGCTTACCTTACTCCTATCGAGAATTTTCCCATCGAGAAATCGGCCTTTGCACTGTCGTGATCCACTACTCTCACAGATCCCCAATTCCTAATCCCTGATAGCACTCACTGCACCCTTTAGCCCCCTCTGGCTCACTCTTTTCGCATGTGACCTGCTGGTCCCCCAGACCACGGTCCTTTCCCCTATCGGGATTTCGCAATTCGCGGAATCGAAATGTGTAGAACTCATGCCCTCGAGATTTCCGATTCTCTGATTCCCGATGCCACCTGTCCTCCACTGAAGTGCTAAGGCTGTGGGACCATCACGTTTTGGGATTTCGTGACTTCTCCTATTGTAATTTTCTCGTCACCAGGAATCCCGATATGCCGAACCCCGATGCACGTGTGAAATCTCTCCTCCACGTCACTGCTTCCTCGTCACTTTATCGGGTATCGCAAAATCGCTATTTCTAATGCAACAAGTCCGTTGTATGCGGAAACCCCGAAATGCCGAACTCTGACTCTCCAAAATCTCTCGCCACGTTTCCCTGCTGTGATCAATGGCTATGATCCTATCGAGAAATCACAGATCGCGATTCCAATATGCGAGAGTTCTATGTCCTCGGAAACCCCGATTCTCCAATGAGCTGAAACCCGACTCTTCACCGGATGTCTGACGCGTGTCCAGTCTAGATCAATGGCTGAGATCCTTCCTCAGGATTTTGAGAACTACAAGGTCTCAATTCTCTTGTTCAGCAAGATACCGATGACCTTGATATCCCGATGACTCCTCCTCTGCACACTAGGGCTTAAACCCGACGCAACTTTCCCGAGATCTGATGGCTGACGGGAAAACAACCCCTGATCCAATGGCTCACAGTACTCTGGGCTTAAACCCCTGGTGTGGCCATAACTTCTTCGCTACTTCAGACAGATCTAGTGGCTGACGGGATTTCCCCGAGCTTTTCCTCAAGATCTCGACCGTCACTTCACCCTTCTTGAGGATTTCTTGAGAATGGCTAAGTATCCCTTCTCAGAACTTGCCCTCCAACGCCTGCGCTTGCAACTCTTGCTTGAACCTTCTACGGCACGAACCTCTCGTGCTCTCCTTTAAAAATATCATGAAGGTGTTGTACCTCCTGAACTTTCCCACTCTGATTCTTTCAGAGGAACTTGCGCGCACTTCTTGCACTCAACATTCAACAACTTCCCAAGTGTTGAATCTTTTAGACTCTGTGCACTATTGCAGCAACAGTCTTTGACTTCCCTTTGCTCAGATTCACAACTGAGACTTCTTCTTCAGCCTGCACACTCTTTGCACAGCTTCAGTAACCCACTTCCACTTCTAGGTGAATGAGAACAAGAGTTAAACTACTGAGCCTTCATCAATGCACTCCTTGCGGATGAATTCAACTGCACACTTTGCAGGAATCTCCTGGCTCAGATAGAGAAACAATTGAAACTCATTCCACCTCCTTCAGACTTCAGTTTCAAACATGAAATCACACACACAGCATATACAAAGCAAATGCATATCAAGAAAACAAACATTCATGAGCAGAACATCAATACATAGAGAAAACAACACAAACCATGTGCTTGAATCAAAGCTTCCTTCTATTAGTTCAAATGACTGTACATGGGTGTTCTTCATACAATATTCTCTGCATGCTCTTCTCTCCTTGCTCCTGAATGCTTCCACTATGTTACAATGGTACAATGAGGGTGTCTATATCCGTTTTCCCTCCTCGAACTCTAAACTATCAAGTCTAGACTTAAATCCTATCTACCAACATTAACTAGATTAAATGCCTCCTATCTACTTCAGACAAGAGCATATGGCTCAAGGTCTGATACAATATACAAAAGGCGCTCCTTCATAAATGGTTCATTTAAGACTTGCGCTACAATCCCAAAGAACTTTCAAAAATTCGGGTTTGTTTATCTAGCTGATCTCTGCTTGATGTGTTGGCTCACTTGATGAGTTGGTGATGCTCCTGCATCACCTTTAGGGGACATTTTTCCACTTGGAAGAAGTTGTTGGTTTTGGAGAAGCATGGGTAGGCCTCCAAAGGACACATTTCAAGCATATAGATAATATCTTCATGGTGAAGACCTTCTTCTCCTCAAAAACATCCATGTGTCAATGAGTGGCACCTCACCACCAATCCCTAACCACCCTAGGTGACGTCATGTCTCTCCTAAGAAAAATGTTTGGCATGTGGCGGATAGGATATATCATCCAAGTCATCCTCAAGGCCTTCCAAGTATGATATTTCTCATCCGGCATGCAGGCCCTTGGCATCCAACATGTGGGCTTGTAGCCCCATGGAAACCCAAGCTAGGCTTGTTCTCCCAAAACTGTCCACCAACTAGGTCCTGCAAAGACAAATGAGCACGCCTTCCAAGGAAATCAAGTCATAACATCATGATAAGTGAATCCAATCAATAAATGAGTCACCTAAGCATGTGCATCAAAGATCACTATATCAAACAATTAATTTCTCAAAGACACTATGCAACTTGTCAAGCTTGAATATGGTAGGGTCTACGAGGTGTCCTATTAAGTAGATCTTGCCTTAGATCAAGGAGAGTTTCCAAGAGATTCCTTTCTAAGCCATGTAAAATGGATGAAGTGGTTGGGGTGAAGACTCAATGGGCATAGGGATCATGACATACAAGGGGTTGTAGTGTCTCATTCTTGGGTGCCTTTGTAGAGGGTGTGTGGTACCTTCGTTTGCAATGCACTTTTTCCAAGCCCATTAATTGTCATTATTTTATTCTTTCATAATTTTAAGGAGAGATTGAAGGTCACCCATAAACACCTAGTGGAAATGAGAAGGTTGGATCATGATGACCCCCTTTCTCTCATCCATGCAACTGAGATCCATTACCTTGGTTTGGTGACCAAATGATGGCAATGTCATACCACTAGATATTCATGGACGTGATAGGTCGACTCGTGATGAAACCTACTATCCTTCAACCAACCTTTTAAGCATTGTTTATTATATTTTGGGTCCCCTTTAATCAAAGACAAGTGTTTCACTGCTTTCTTGGGTGATCCCTGGGCGAAGCATCTGGAAGGTTCATACAAGGATTTTATCTTTTACACAACATCAATCCCTCTAAGCCTTCAACCCCTTCTTCCCATAGAATGAGGGACAACCCCTTCTTGGGCCAATACACCCTCAAATCCCAAGAGATAAGAAAATGGAGGGTAATAATGATGGAAAGTGGTAAGTATGGTTGGGAACGGTATGATGGATCATTAAGGGATTTCCTAGTAGCAAACCCATCCCCAGGGGTCTATGCTATGTCTTCATTTTTTGTCATTCTAGACATATGGCTATGTAATTAGCCACTTCATTTTTCATTACTGGCCAAAAATATTGGCTTCTTACAGCTACAATTGTTTTTTTATATCCTAGGTTCCCGACATATGGCACATTATGCATTTCCTTCAAAATTGCAATTTTCAGCTCACTGGAATTTGACACATACACCTTGTTATCACACTTTTTGTGGATAAATTAGGAGATTATGTCTCGAGGCCCTCAAGTTGCAAATATAGAGTGTTGAGAGACTACATGACTATCAATACCCTTTTACACAGTTGGAAACCCCTCTCACCACCACAGATGGTCACAGATTTCCAGATGGAATCCAAAATCGTGAAGGAGCATGATTCCATCATTGTGGTGGTGGATAAATTGACTAAGGAAACATATTTTATCTCAGTAAATACTACACACAAGGCAACAAATATTGCATAAATATATATGAAGGAAGTTGCTAGGTTACATGGAGTGCCTAAGGCAATAGTTTCAAATAGACATCCCAAGTTTACTTCCATTTTTTGGAAAGGTTTGTTCAAGGGCTTTGGAACATATATAAATATTAGTACAATGTATCAACTAGAGTCAGATGAGAAAATAGAGAGGACTAAAAAAATAATTGAAGACATGCTTAGAATGTGTGTGATGGATCAACCATCAAAGTTGGAAGATTATATTCACTTAGTGGAATTTGCATGCAATAATTAGTATGATACCTCATTGAAAATGAGTCCATTTGAAGCATTGTATGGCAGAAAATGTAACACTCTGGAAAGTTGGGATAATCCAGCAGACAAAGCAATTGTTGGGACATATTTGTTAAAGGAAATGGAAGAGTAGATGACAAGGATAAAGAAGAATTTAAAGGCCTCCCAATATAGGAAGAAAAATTATGCAGATAAGAATAGAGTGTTTAGAGATTTTAAAGTGGGTGAACATGTGTTTTTAAAAGTCAAGGCAAAGAGAAGTTCACTAAGACTAGGAAGTTTCCCAAAGTTGGCAGCAACATATTGTGGACCTTTTGAAATATTAGAAAAAATAGAGCTAGTTGCATAGATGCTAGCATATCCTACATCCATGAGAGTACATTATGTATCTCATGTATCATTATCGAAGAGATATGTGCCTGACCCTAACCACATAATTGATTGGAATGTGATCCAGGTGGAGCATGAAGGGGATTTCTGGGTGGAAGTAGTACACATCCTGGACCGGAAATTCAAAGTGCTAAGGAACAAGGCCATAAGGTTGGTAAAGGTTCAATGGACCTATTATGATCCTGAAGATGTTCCATGTGAGCATGAAAAAAACATGCGGGAAGAGTACCCACAATTTTTTTGGCAATTTGAAGAAAATAGAATGCAAGACTCCATTTTGAGTAGCTAGAGTTTCGAAACCACATCTCAGATTCCTAGCCAACAACATTGGGGACCTTGATAAATGAATGGTTCATTCCTTGGTTTAGCCTTGATAAATGGATGGTACATACCTTAGGTTAGCCTTGATAAATGGATGGTACATCCCTTGGTTTAGCCTTGATGAACATATGGTGCATCCCTTGGGTTAACCTTGATAAATGAATGGTGCATTCCTTGGGTCAGCAAGTTGAAAGGAACATGAGATTATGGTTGGGACTACTGTTGGAGTTGTAAAATTGCATACTTTTTTATTTTCTAAGTATTATGATGTAAATTTTCATATATGTATACCGGCATAGTGTGCATCGAGGATGACACACAATTGTAGGGGAGAGGGAACGTAACATCCCCACTGTAATCTCCAATTTAATTAATGTTTATGTAGATATAACGTGGGTATGACCAAAGCAATTTAATATGTGAATTGTATTTCTATGTTTTAATAATAAAATGTGATGCCAAATGCTAAGGGGAAATGGACAAGAGATGGGGGATGAATTAATCTACAAGAGAGGGGAGTGTCTAGGATAATGTCCAAGAGGGGTTCAAGGGGGAATTGCCCATGTATATTAATTCAACCCATTTTCCTAAATTTTCTATTTGTATATGAACCTTCCAATTTCTGATTGAGTGTTCCCAAAGCCAATCATTGAATGCATGTAAGAGGGTGGGTGTGAGTGGTCACATTCCAAAATTATTGGGAACATGAGGGTTGAGTACAATCAACTTGGGGAAGAGTGTGAGTCAAGACAAGCAAGCCAAAGAGAGGAAATTCGTATGGGTGGGGACTGCAGTTTTACACATGATGTTCTTGTGCATGAGGAGCAAGTAGAGAGAAATAAAGAGATCTTGGAGTTGGTGCAGCCATGGAGGGAGAATTCTAGATCAAGTTGGAGCATATTGGAACGTAATTGGAGCTGGAAATTGAAGAGCCAGTTTGCCAAGCCTAAAGAGTGAATTCCTGAGCGATTTGCACTAAAAAAAAAGTGTTTATTGTTGTTTGTTGGTAGTTTTCCTAGCAGAAAGTTCCCTCAAGTTCCTAGTTGAGATATTCCTGGTTACATGTGCCAGGGAGACCCTAATAAATGAATAGGACGCCCGAGGGACTGGGATAAGTGAAGGGATACATTCCTTGGGTGATCCAGGAGGATCTCCACACATGAGAATGAATTTTACTTTGCTTTCCATGTTGAGTTGAAATTGATGACGCGGTGGTGAAAGGGTGAAATTATGCGTTTATAAGTTTTATTTTCTCATGCATTTTATTAACGCTTTGTGAGAAAAGGTCTCACGCATTTATTTTTATGCTTTTATGAGATGCTCATGCATTTAATTATGCTTTATGAGATTTTGAAAAAACTCATACATTATTATTCACTTTTGATGTAAAATGATTAATACTTGTGAGGGAAATTAGACTCACATATTTATTATTATATTATAATTTTGGAAATTGGTTTTTATGTGAGAAACCACCTCACACCAATTTGCCATTATTCTCAATTATGGGTTGAGACAACCTGGTTGAAGAGTCTTTGGGTGGTTTTGAGACTTTTGCCATTTTTTAGCCTGAGATAGTTTGAGATCCTACATTCATGGATCTTGTATTTCCTCCTTTGTAATTAGATCCTATTATTGTGGATCTAGGAATTAATGCTCTTTTGTTTGAGAGTGAGTGAGGAAAAACTATATAATTTCTTATGTCAACCATAGAAAGGGGGAGAGTAATGAAGGATTAATGAGTGGATTTAGAGGGCCATAGTGCTACTACTCCTAAGCATTGAGAGGCTTATTCATGTAAGGAATTATCCTTCTTGATGGATGGAGAGTTACTAGTCTGAGTAGTTTTCTTGAATCCTCATTGAAGGAGAAGGAATCTCTTATGTAATCACTTGTGAGAAGGTCCCAACATCTTTTGAAGAAGGAATGAAAGCGATTTTTATTCTAATTGAAGCGCGTCCGAAGATGTAGCTCGGGAGGGGCGAACTCCATTATCAACACCGGTTGTCTCTATCTTGTTTTAGTTTCATATGCTTTATGCTCTTTGATGTTCATTTATTTTATGGGTATAAGTTTAATACATTGTAATGAATGAACTACATCACTCTTTAAATCCCTTTGCATGCAATAGTTAGTAAAAGATTTTCAGTTGAAAACTTGCATAGAGTAAATACTCACCCATTTTCAGTCATTGGGTTGGGCAGGTCAAGAGGAAGAGAGTTGGTGGAAAATGGGGATAGTTGTAGGAAGATATCAGTGGGTTGTGAGTTTTCTGAGCTGTGAGTGGATAGTAAGAGACCACCCTATTTTGTGGACTAGTAGCCTTAGCAAGGGGGTGGCTTATCTTGTTGTTGTGTTATTTCATAACTTTATTTGTTGTTCATGAACTTTGTGCATTTAGTAATGATTTATATGTTGGTATATGAATGATTAAGATGCATTTCATGTTAATTATTAGCATGATGTAGATGCATCTATTTTATGGTTATAGACAATAGCTAAATCTATTTTAATTCATTGCTAAAAGCTACCGGAAATGAGTTAACTATAAAATCAATTAATTTAGTTAGCAAAAATTTCATTTTTTATGAGTATTTTGCATCGTTGGTTGGGTTGGGGGACATTACTGTAATATTTCTCGTGATCAATTTCCAACACTGATGAACATAGTCTGACGACTCATGTTTACAACTTACCCTACTGTTAATCAAGATGTCAATTGATCATTGGTCTAGAGATAAAAATGTGGATGTTGAAACGTTATGCTTACACAATGACAATCTTATAACTTGGTCATCGTCCATTAGTCCACATTGCGAAAAACAAGTATTCATCCATGGACTTTTTGTTCAGTTTTCTTGAGATAACACTTTTCCCAAGGAATGAGATATTCTTTGATACCCTTCTCATCGGAGCTTTGAAACTTCCCCATTATTTTGAACGTCGATCAATAAGCTCCGACTCCACACCCCTAACCTTTTCAAACTTTGACTTTTGGCATGGAAATCGATATAAGAAATGGAATATTCTTTGATGCTTTTGCTTCAGAGTATAAATAAAATGGCGAACTATATCACTCCGACAGAAATAAATCTGAAAGACTTATACATAACGATTTGCACTCCCAATATTTCAACATGAAATTCAATATTAAAATGGAATATTCTTCGATGCTCTAGCATCAGAGTGTGAATACAATAGTAAATGTTTTCACTTTGAAAGAAATGACTCTAAAGGATTACATAACCATCTGCACCCCTAACCTTTCGGCACACAAAAAAAATCTAGGAACAAAATATTCTTTGATACCTTTGTATCAGAGCAAAAATTAATCTATCAACATTCCTCCTTTGACAACAATGGCTCTAAAATACCACAATTTCGATTTTTCACCCCTTTTTACTCTGATACACGGATTTGGGAAATCTGGGCTTTCTAATCACATTAATGGTGCAATAATGCTCTGGTTTTGAATTGGTCATAGTACACATATCATTCAATTTGTGTGTTAGGGTAATTAAATTCCTATATTATGACCCCTAAACCCTCTTGGAGATCATATATGTTCGTCATACACAAATTAATCACTTGGTGCAACACCCCTACATCAGTAGGTTCTGCACGACCTCCCAGTCTAGGATCATTCTTAATCTTCCCCTTGAGTCGAATTGACTCTTTGATTTTCCACATAAATCTCCCACACACACACACAAGTATGTATCCATAGGTCCTTATGGGTTACGCATGCACATACAAACACTAAGCACCAACTCACTCCCACATGATCGCTGATATGACCACAGCCTTTACCCGAAAGGGTATTTCGGGTTTCGTGACTTTGTGATCCCAGATGTGAGTCCTACTATCTCTTCAATCCCCGAAATCTGAAAAGGCTAATGGATCTCTGACTCCTCCCTTGGTTCCACCTTGATGTGAACCCAACTATGAACTAGGGCCCAAATGCTTTGGCACTTCGAGATTTCGCAATTCACAAAAGTCCACGATTAGCGCTCTCCCGTTCCTTTTAAAACCCCAACTTATGAATCCCCGAAGTCATGTCTCCAACGAGGTCCACGACTGTGAGCCTCCCTCACTCCAATGGCCCTGGTTTTATCAGGATTTCATGAACCAGGAGTTCACGACTCTCGATTCCAAGCAACAACTTCCTCCACTCCCCAAATTCTGAAACAATGAAATTCGACCACGAGATCAACAACCCTCATTGATCCGAATCCAACGACCACTATTCGTCCTGAGCTTCTGAACACTAAATAACTCTCGACCTTATCTTCCTTGCTGGTCTATGAGATCCAGCGAACCCTGTCAAATCAACACTTCCTCCATGAAGCGTTTCCACCATCCGACCAGACTTCTGAAAGACTCCTCCGCCAAACACTTCGGCGTCAACTTTTATGAGATTTCCTTCTTACTGGTGACTCCGACGCTTTCCGTCCCTTGAACCCTTCAAGGTTCTCTCCTTCCTAAGCTTCATCCTGCTACAACTCTAGGCTTCCAAAAGGTTTTCTGCATGCACTCCTTGCGGCATTTGCAAATAACTTCTGGTTATTTGGTTCTTCGACTCTATGCACTTTTGCTACAACAGTCCTTCAACTTTCCCCTTGGTTGATAAACTATAAGGCTTCAACCTGCCTGCGCACAACTTGCACGGCTCTGTGCTAGCCTTTCACTTATGTTGATATGAGAATAATCAATATCTCTCCTGATCTTTCTCAGGTAAAAATTAGACGCTCATCAACGCACACTTTGCGGACATTCACTGCACTCCTTGCAGGAATTCTCAAGAAGAGAAACTATTGAAACTCATTCTTCTCTCCTCTTAGACTTCATACATTCAACATGAAATCACAAGCATACATATAGCATTAAAATAAATGCAAGGCAGAGAAACAAAATAACTGTAAACATACCATTCAACAGATGTAAACAATAAGAAAATAACGCCATGAAATTGAGTCAAAGCTTTCATATATTAAATCAAGGGTTCTTGTACATAGGTTCCTCTTAGTGTTATTCCTCTCTACAGCTCTCTGTTATTGCTCAACGACTTACTATGAGAATACTCCCTTCTACAATACAAGTGAGGGTGTCTATTCTTCCATTTTCGCTCCTACATCTCTAACTATCATATCAGAATTAAAAGTTACCTACTTAACATTCAATACAAATAAATGCCTCCATATCCGACAGATGAGAGAAATGCTAAAGACCTGTTTACAATCTCCAAAACATAAATGCAAATACATTCTTCCTAGATATTACATTAATTCTCCTTTGTTCAAATTCAAAACATTTTCAAAATGTACGCTGGTGCATTTCCAGTTGTCTTACACCTTTGCACTCGCTTACTGGTTGTTTACGATGCTCCTGCATCATACTCCTCTGGTTTGAAAAATCCATGAACTCATGTTCATGAGCTCCTGCACCATTTGTCCATATATTTGGATTTCTGCTTCACTTTCCCAACTGGCATCTTCAATCGGGTGTCATTTCCATTTGACCAAGTATTCAAAGTATACTTTCCTTCGGGTCTTCTTTCCAATTCTTTGATCAATGATCTTTTCTATCTGTGGATTTTCAGCTATAGGCATTTGTTTAACCCATTTAACTTCCTTCCAATCCTCTGATCTCTCTATTCCTATTTCATCAGCTCTATAAGGATATAGATCTGCTATGTTGAATATGGGAGATATTCCAACCCCATCCGGTAATTCAATCTCATAAGTGTTTGCTTCAAACTTTCTTATGATCTTACACGGTTCAATTTTCTTCATCTTCATCTTGTTGTATGTCCCCCTTGGGAACCTATCCTTTCTGAGATGTGCCAGAACCAAATCAACCACTTCAAATTGAATTTCTCTCCTATGTTGATCTACTCTACGCTTATATTCTCGGTTGGAATCCTCCAATCTCTTTCTGATTTCACTGTGGAGCTCTTGCATTTCTATTGCAAAACCCTCTGCTCCAGCACTTCTGAACTCACTTTGCTCTAAGTCTCTCAACTCAAATACTCCTCTTGACTGCATCCCATACACTATCTAAAATGGGCTTTGTCTTGTGCTCCTGTTGAGTGAATCGTTGTATGCAAATTCCACTTGTGGCAGAATTTGATCCCAATGATTGTGATGTTTAGCCACCAAACTCCTTAACAAATCTCCCAAACTCCTATTCACTACCTCAGTCTATCCATCCATCTGAGGGTGATATGTCGAACTAAAAGATAAATTAGTCCCCAGCTTATTCCATAGGGTCCTCCAGAAATGACCAACTAATTTGGTATCCCTATCCAATACAATACTTTTGGGTAATCCGTGAAGTCTAACAACTTCTTTGAAAAACAGATTGGCAACATGTGTTGCGTCACTGGTCTTATAACATGGTATAAATGTGTCATTTTAGAAAGTCTATCGACTACCATGAAGATTGAGTCACAACCTCTCTACGTCCTCCGCAGTCCTAACACAAAATCCATGCTTACCACATCCCACAGCCTCTTTGGTACTGGCAATGGCTGATACAACCTTGTATTCTCTCTTTTCCCCTTTGCGTGTTGACAAATTCTGCACTTGTTCACAAACTTCTTGACATCTGTTCTCATTCCTGGCCAATAGTATGAGCCATTCAATTGTGCAAAAGTCTTATCATGGCCGAAATGTCTAGCCAATCCTCCACTATGTTTTTCCTTCAGGAGGTTCTCTCTCATAGAGCATTTTAGTATACACAACTGATTTTCCCTAAATAGCAGTCCATCCTGGATCGAATATTCATCCCATTGGATTCTGTCTCTGAGAACTGGATTCTCACATGCTTCATATGCCTCCTTAAAATCTGCATCATCTCTGTACATCTCCTTAAGGTTGTCAAAACCTAAGGTCTTCACCCTGAATTCCTGTAGAATCAAACATTTTCTGCTCAAAGCATCAACAACTTTGTTAGTAGTTCCAAAAATATGCTTTATCACAAAAGTAAAATTCTTCATATATTCAACCCATTTTGCATGCTTCTGGTTCAATTTCTTCTACCGAGTTATGAATTGTAAAGCATGGTTATCGCTATACAAGATAAACTCTTTTGATCCAACTAATGTCTCCATTTCTTCAACGCCTGTATGACTGCATAAAACTTCTTGTCATATGTTGAATATTTAAGATTAGCATCATTCAGTTTTTCACTGAAGTATGCAATCGGCCTGTCGTCTTGACTTAAGACCGCTCCAATCGCAAATCCACTTGCGACCTGACTTGAAATGTCTTGATTAAATCTGGAAAAACCAGAATTGGTTGTCCAGTTATCTTCTCTTTCAACAGCTTGAAACTTTTCTTGGCTTCCTCTGTCTAATGAAAATATTTGTGTCTTTTCTTGACTGTGTCCATCATTGGTGCATATATCCCGCTGAAATTCCTGATGAACTTCCATCAAAAACTAGCCAATCCATGGAAACTTTGAACTTCAAAGATACTCTTTGGTGATGGCCAATCTCATATTCCCTTTACTTTCTCCAGATCCATCTTCAACTTGTTAGAAGAGATTACAAAACCCAAATAAATGAGTTATGTCTTCATGAAAGACAACTTTTTTAAATTTATCAGAAATTTCTCTTTCTATGACCTCCTCATTACTGCAGCTAAATGCTTCATATGTTTTTCCTTAGTCTTACTGAAGATCAGTATATCATCATGATATACGATTACAAATTTTCCATTGAAATATTTCAAGACTTCGTTCATCAATCTCATAAAAGTACTGGGTCCATTCTTCACAATCCATTCATACAGCCCTTCATTCATCTTGAATTTTGTCTTCCATTCATCACCTTCCCTCATTCTAATTTGGTGATACCCGCTTTTCAAATCAATTTTTGAAAAAACCTGTGCTCCACTCAAGCAATCCATCAAGTCATCCATCCTTGGTAAAGGAAATCTATACCTAATGGTGATTCTGTTAATAGCTCTCGATTCGGTACACATTCTCCAGCCACCATCTTTCTTTGGTCTTAGCACTATAGGTACAGTGCATGAACTCAAGCTTTCTCTAACCAATCCTTTGTCCATCAAATCCTGGACTTGTCTCTTGACTTCTTGATTCTCCTACGGCATCAATCTGTACGCTGACTTATTTGGTAAACTTTCTCCAGGTATAAGGTCAATGTGATGACTTATGCTCTTGATAGGTGGCAACGAACAAGGTAATTCATCCACTACTATGTCAGCAAACTCCTCCAGTAGTTCCTAAATTTCTTCAGGTAGATCATCTATCTTGGTACCGGTCAAGATGACTCTAGGTTTTCTTACCACAACAAACTGCATTTCTTCTTCTTTATTGACTTCATCAAGAAGCTCCTTCCCACTCATGAGAAGTATAGTATTGCTCACTTCTGTTTTCACCTCCTTGTCTTTAATTGGCAGTAACATATGCATTATACCATTCTTCTCCAAGGTGTAGGTGTTCTTTCTCCCATCATGAACAACATTTCTATCATATTTCCATAGTCTCCCCAACAAAAGATGACAGACATCCATGGGAATAACATCACACATAATTTCATCATTGTAACCTCCTATCTTAAATTCAACTAAACATTGTTTAGTGACAGTTACCTGATGTCCCTTTTGTAACCACAAGACTTTGTATGGGCTCTGGTGTGCAATTGTCTCCAATTCTAGCTTCTCCACCATTTATGTGGATACTAGATTATCAGTACTTCCATTGTCCACTATTACCTTGCATACCATGTCCTTGGTCTTGCAAGTAGTTCTAAACTAACTGTTTCTTTGGACTGGATTCTCTATCTCTTTCTCTGGCTTCAAGAGAATTTTCCGCATCATTAAGGATCTTCCGCCTTCTGCATCTTCAGCCTAAACATTTCTCCTTTGTGCCTCGAAAATGTGAGCTTCGCCTCCATCCCTTTTCCTATCAAGACATTCAAAGGATTTATGTCCGATCTTTCCACAAAAAAAACATTTTATCTCACCTCCTCTGCCTCTTCCTCTTCCTCTTACTCGCGGAAAAGAGTTTCTGACGGCATATTGTCCTCCCTGTGAACTTCCTCCTTTTTCAGGATAAGTATGAGGTTTATTTTCCTCATCCTTGGGCCTCTGAGTCCTGTCTGGGGAAACTGCTTTGCCTCTACTCTGACTTCAACCTTGGCCTCTTTGACCTTGCTTTCGGGCCAATTTCTCTTCAACCTTCAGAGCAATCTGATAAGCCTCCTCTACATTCCTAATTGTTACCATGCTCATCTCATCCTGAATATCATATCTCAAACCATTCATGTATCTGGAAACATTTTCATCATTACTCTCACGATGGCTGGCTCTAATGTTTAACCTATATAATTCTTTAGTGTACTCTTTCACTATTATCATATTCTGTCTCAAGGTTTGCATCCTTCGAAACAGGTTAATCTAGTAGTCTCTGGGTATAAACTTGCCTTTCATTTTTGCAACCATTCTATCCCAACTCTTGATTCTTTGGTTTCCTTTACAACTCCTGTCATCCTGCAGTTCATCCCACCACAGTGCTGCATGCCCTTTAAGTCTAGTGAAAACATGTTTGACCTTCTTATCTTCCCCGACATCCTCATAGTCTAAGTATTTGTCCAGATCTCTAAACCAGTCTAGCAGCTCTTCAACATCTAACTTGCCTTCATACATCGGAATGTCCATCTTTTCTTTGGAACCTATTCTTGCAACAGATCTAAATAGACGTTCTTCTACAACATCTTCAGCTACGAATTCTTCTTTCGCTCTAGCCTCATTTTCGCTTTCGGCTTCACTGACATCTCCAACGTCAGTTATTCATCTCTGTGTTGTTTCCATAGCATCTAATTGAGCACGAGGTTCTCGCATTTCCCTTACCTGGATCGGGTATTGGTCTTTCTCTTCTTATTGGCGGCATCATTTCAATCTGTTCCATGTAGAAAAAAAAAAAAAAAATTGTAGGCTATGCTCTCATACCACTCTGGTGTAGCATCCCTACCTCAGCAGGTTCTGCACAACCTCCCGATCTAGGATCGTTCTTAATATTCCTCTTGATTCAAATTGACTCTTTGATTTTCCACAGAAATCTCCCACACACACACACAAGTGTGTATACACATGTCCTTATGGGTTACACCTGTGCATACAAGCACTAAGTACCAAATCACTCCCACGTGATCGTTGATATGAACACAGCCTTTACCCGAAAGGGTATTTCGGGTTTCGCAACTTCGCAATCCCAGATGTGAGTCCTTCTATATCTTCAATCCCCAAATTCTGAAAAGGCTAATGGATCTCTGACTCCTCCCTTGGTTCCACCTTGATGTGAACCCAACTATGAACTGGGGCCCAAACGCTTCGACACTTCGGGATTTCGCAATTCACGAAATTCCACGAGCAGCGCTCTCTCGTTCCTTTTAAAACCCTGACTTCTGAATCCCCGAAGTCGTGTCTCCAACGAGATCCATGTCTATGAGCCTCCCTCGATCCAACTGCCCTAGTTTTATCGGTATTTCACGAACCAGGAGTTCACGACTCTCATTTCCAAGCAACAACTTCCTCCACTCCCCGAATTCGGAAACAACGAAATTCGACCACGAGATCAACGACCCTCGTTGATATGAATCCAATGACCACTATTCCTCCTGAGCTTCTGAACACTAAATAACTCTATACCTTATCTTCCTTGCTGGTCTACAAGATCCAGTGGACCCCAGCAAATCGGCACTTCCTCCATGAAGCATTTCCACCGTCCGACCAGACTTCTAAAAGACTCCTCCGCCAAACACTCTGGCGTCAACTTTTCTAAGATTTCCTTCTTACGAGTGACTCTGATGCTTGTTGTCCCTTGAACCCTTCAAGGTTCTCTCCTTCCTAAGCTTCATCCCGCTACAACTCTAGGCTTCCAAAAGGTTTTATGCACACTCTCCTTGCGGAATTTGCAAATAACTTCTGGTTATTTGGTTCTTCGACTCTGTGCACTTCTTGCTACAACAGTCCTTCAACTTTCCCCTTGGTTGATAAAATCTAAGGCTTCAACCTGCCTATGCACACCTTTCATGACTTTGTGCTAGCCTTGCACTTCTGCTGATATGAGAACAATCGATATCTCTCCTGATATTTCTGAGGTAAAACTCAGACTCTCGTCAATGCACACTTTGCGGACATTCACTGCACTCCTTGTAGGAATTCTCAAGAAGAGAAACAATTGAAGCTCATTCTTTCCTCCTCTCAGAATTCATACATTCAACATGAAATCAAAAGCATACATATAGCATTAAAATAAATGTAAGACAGAGAAACAAAACAACTGTAAACATACCATTCAACAGATGTAAACAGTAAGCATAATAACACCATGAAATTGATTCAAAGCTTTGATATATTAAATCAAGGGTTCCTGTACATAGGTTCCTCTCGGTGTTCTTCCTCTATATAGCTCTTTTCTATTTCTCAACAACTTACTATGAGAATACTCCCTTGTACAATACAAGAAAGGGTGTATATTCTTCTGTTTTCCCTCCTACAACTCTAACTATCATATTAGAATTAAAAGTTACCTACTTAACATTCAATACAAATAAATGCCTCCATATTCAACAGATGAGAGAAACTCTCAATATCTACTTACAATCTCCAAAATTTAAATGCAAATACATTCCTCCTAGCTATTACATTAATTCTCCTTTGTTCAAATTCAAAACATTTTCAAAATGTGTACTGGTGCATTTCCAGCTGTCTTCCACCTTTGTGCTCGCTTGCTGGCTATTTATGATGCTCCTGCATCACCGCTCCATTTGTGATTGATCAGCTCTGTAACACCTTGGAAACACCCATTTTCACTATAATCATAAGTTTCCTTTTATTTTGAATTATGTTATTGAATTATTTTTCATTATTTAGATAATTGACGATTAATCTATTAATTGTAGGATATAAAGAAGAAGATATGGCGAGTCAAACAACCAGTAGATCCAGGAATTTGGTGCCTTCTACCTCAACTTTTGTGCATGAATCTTCTACCCACCAAGTAGAGGTTTTAGTGATTTATATGGCTTACCACACCGAAGAAGATCATTCCCTGAGATATGATGAGATATAGAGGATCTTCAATACTAGAGACATTCCTCCTGAAGATGAAAACCTTGAAGTGTATCAAAACATCCAGAAGAGAGGAATTGATTTGGTCGCTGCATGACCTAGATTATTCCCTTACAATGAAACATACCATTGGTGTTTTAAACAATTTGACCCTAGCACTACCACCATTTTGAATAACTTTGGGTGACAAATAACATATTTTCGGCCTGAAGACGTCAATACAATATATCACCTTCCTAGACCTATGTGCTCCATCAATGAACCATTCCTAAAGAGGTTTGCTCAAAATAACAAAGGCCCAGCCAAGTTCATGAAAAATTGGTGCGTAGATGAAGACATAATTTTCAAGCAAGGGCATAAGCTTATCCCCACACAAGAGTTCAAGGCACCATACAAAATTTTGATAGACATGTTAAATTGATTATATGGAGAAGAAAAGTGCACACATTTTCAGACAGATTGGCTACCCATGGCCCATACCATTGTGAAGACAGGAAAATTGTTCAACTGGGAAGAGATATTGACTTTAAACATATGTCTCAATGTGAAAAATGTACAAGGTATGAAAAATCCCTATTTCTACATGCCAACTTATTTAATTGTTTCCATCTATTCCTCAATGCCATTTCCCAACCTTGGATGTAATTGAGATCTATATCAGCCTCATGTCCATGTGTATTGCTCCGAGCTTTGGAACATAAATTACAAGAGGTATTTCTATGACATTTGTGATCATTTCCTCTCCCCTCTTTACACTATCATTTTTGGGTTCCTAAGGTATAGAATTTCAAGTGAAGCTAGAGCTAGGATGAAAGGGATAGTTGATTGGTATCTAGGAAAATATTATACATGTGTCAAAGTATATGGCACTACAGAAGCCCCTCATGTTTTTCCATGCTTTGTCCCCGATCGTCTTTAAATGAGAGAAATATCATATCAAACCATAAGAACATGGATTACTTCCTTTCTCATGAGTAATAGTAAAATATTTTGGCCCACATTTCTTGTTCACATAGGGAACTATAGTCTATTAAATGGAAAACATGTTATGAAAGAAGTAGAGGCTCTGCAATATTTATGTTTATTCTTGGGAAGTGAAAAAGGACACGACTCACATGAGCTTGCAGTGAGTCATGTAAGATCCATGGGTCTTAATCATTCTAATTTTCATGTGGTATATTTTGATGAAGACATGTTCAAAGGAGTTTTATTTTATGAAGAGGTATTACAGAAATTTCCAAATGATGTTGTCGAGGAAGAAATCCAAGCTGAACAAGAAGAAATGAAGTTTCATCAAAACCAGTTTCTAAGATTGTTACAAGAGGATCAAAATAAATTAATCACCAAAGAGAAAGAGAAGATCAATAAAGTTGAGGAATTGGAGTAGAAGAGGTTGCAAGCATGATGTGTAGTATCAGAGGAGAAAAGACAAGGAGCAAGCTAAAAGGAAAGATGAAGAATTTGAGGTATTGAGAAAAGAAAGTGAAAAAGAAGTAGTTGAGGCAGAGGCCGAAAGACTCGTTGAAGAGGTTGAGGCTCAAAAAAGAGAAAATGAAAGATAAACAACTTAGGTATAAGCTAAAAGAAAGGAAGATGAGCAATTGAAGTAGCAAAAGAAAAATGAATTAAGCAAAACCCTAGGCATCCCATCGACTCCTAATTTGGGCATAGTGAAAATTTCACCCATGAATACACCCCCCTTAATGTCATCCTAGGTAATACCACCTTTTCTTCACAAATCCTAAGTTTTGAAGGTGATGTCATGACTGCTAGATATTATTACTACAATGACAGGATGAAGGGAATTGAAAAAAGGTCCAACAAAAGGAAAAGGGGAGAGTCTACTAAGTCCAGGTCATCTATAGGAAGAGTTATGGAATGGAAAGTTGGGCCTGACCCAAAGGAAAACATTATACAAGAAACTTCTTCTCTCCATGCATTTTCAAGTTTAAATGCTTCATTAATTATTGAGGTTACCACTTCCTTAAGTGTGGCCTGAACCATAATAATTGAGATAGACACAAAGTTTAAAATGCAGAAGGATAACATATTTTCATAATTCCTAAAAGATATTGAGAAAAAGGACAAACTAAATAAAGAAGAAATTGAAAATACTATGCAAGCTATAAGGGATGAGTTGACTTCAGAATTTGAAAGGGCCACCAGGGTTGTTGACAATCTCAAGAAAGAGGAACTCAAAATAGTATTACGAACCTATAAGAATGAAATGAATGCTAAATTTAATCAAAAATCATAGTTGGAACATGACACCCATTAGAAAGATTTAGAATCTAAAAAGGTAAAACTCTGTGAAGAAATTGAACAAATCAAGAGAGAGCATGCAAAGGAGATATCTCGTTTGAAAACTGAACTAGATGAAACCAAACAATTTATTGAACAACAAAGCCTTCAAATGAAGGGATTGGAATAGAACAAGGAAAATCTTGAAGGAGTCCTAGAAGAAAACAAGGAAAAGACTCTCACTTTGGAAACAATCAAGGAAGAGGTTATTGACCTTAATGAAAATCTTAGACTTGAGCATAAAAAATGTTTGTGCCTTCTAAATAATATGCAGGTTGATCGGGACGACCAATTGAGACTTGAAGACCAAATATCTGGGATCAGGGATCAGTACCAAAAGGAAAATGATGCCTTTGACGGGATTGTCAACTGACAAGGAGTATATAATAATCCCCTAGCTACATTTCCATGTTATTCTAGAAAAGAAAGAATAAAAGACCAAGTATTCTTCGATACTTGGAAGCCTTTGTTACAAGATTTATAAGTCATCCAAAATACAACATCTAAATCATGTAAACGATTTTGGAATAGTTCTGATGATGTCCTTGAATAATTCGATATGTAGCTAATGCCCCCCATTAATGAATCAACACCTACCAAAATCAGGATAGCCGAGGTGGAGAAGCTCAGGAAAACTAGTAGATTGAACATTGAGCATCTAACTAAATTAAATAAAGAATCCCTGGAAAAGTATCTATTTAAACTTGTCAGGATTATCACTATGATCCATGATTTCATTAAACACGCAACACAAGAACTAAAGAAAGAAGTGTCCACCAAGGCTTTTGATGGTGAATTGGATAATGAAAAGATGCAATTAGAGAAGTTACAAAAGATCATGGATAATTATTCACTTTGGAAGGAATATCAGGACCAAATGCATATGCAAAAGAACCCATGATGATCTTGATTTTCATAATTGCTCCACATGTCTCATCTTTTATTTTGTAATCCCAATAAGGAAAGGAATGTGAAGAGTCTCTTTTGCAAACTATTTTTTCTTATGATTGAATCTCAATAATGTTAACAGTCATCGAATAGTTATAAAAGGCATGACTATAAATGAGAAGAGGCTTTTGGACTTGGATTGTATCAGGATAGTGCTATTAGTGTATGTGAATTTGAACAAGATACACTTTGAATATTTTAGCACAAATTTGTATCAATAAGACTATTGTGTTTATGCATGTTTATTTCTGTGAATTTGTGGATTTTAATTTAATGAAATATTTCTAGACTATTTTATGTATGTCCACAATTGCCATTATTTTCATATCTAGTGTAGCGACAATATGATAAGTTGGGGAATCAATTAGTTGTGTCTGACTCATTATATTGTTAAATTCTCATATTCCTTGCTTTTATTAATTATTTATGTGCAAGTAATATAATGTTTAACTGCACTTATTTTTTATAGCTCGCTCCTGATCATGATAGGATAGGATAGAATAGGAATGCATATTAGGACAATAATTAATCACTTTATTCTAGTTCAGTTCTCTAGAATTTTAATTCATCTGAGAATATTATGTTCTAATATTCATGTTTAGATAATTAGTTTAGATCGACAACCATGTTAATATTATGGTCGAAAATGCTACCCCTAAACGAGAGTGGGTCTAATTGGGTCCTTCAGATCTATCAATAGAAATGGCACTATAAGGAGAGCCATCGAACTGAATGGATGCAAAGAAAGCTCAAATCCCTACTCATTCTACCCCTCTTGTTAGCACAACGCAACATAATGACTCTCATCAACCTCACCTTGAGCACACTTTGCACCCCCCATAATATTCTGTGAACACGCCTGCTCAAAATAATTCTCAGCATATTCATTCTCAATCTGAACCTATATTTTCTTCACCACGACCCCGTATGCTGACCATCCCAGTGATTAATACCATATTCAGATAATCTCGTGAATGAACTGAGCATATGCTGACCAGAAAATGGAGTAGGAAGACCGATCAAGTTCCCATTG
The DNA here is from genome assembly GCA_009831015.1 of Picea engelmannii. Lineage (NCBI taxonomy): Eukaryota > Viridiplantae > Streptophyta > Pinopsida > Pinales > Pinaceae > Picea > Picea engelmannii. The sequence goes on along the minus strand of ML782382.1, from coordinate 49,885 downwards.
ACTATTTGTTACCCTAGGGTCAAGAATATTTACCAAGTGAGGGCGCATTCTTCTCCCAATCTGTCACTTGCCAGGAAAACCCTAGCATTGGAACCACATAGTATCATTACCTTAAGATCTTAATGACTTCATAGAGTCCTCTGATTTCAAACTCAAACATTTCCCACTCGTTGTTGGTGGTGGTATTCCTCCCTCACCACCAAACTCTCCGCATATAACATCAAGAGGTGAATCGAAAGAGAATTTTGAAGAGGAAGAAAACTCTCAAAATGAGTTAGAAGAAGAAGGGCACTTATAGTTGGTCTTATATAATCCTCAAGTCATGGATTGAAACAACCCAAACCCAAATCAACCTTATGAATGTTGGTTACTCCTAGATGTTTTTATCATACCTAGAGTACTCCATGACCTACCTAAGAACCCCGAAAATTTTCTCCCCAAGTTTGATCCAGAAAAAAAAGACTCAATTGAGGATCATGTCAAGAAGTTCATGTTGCACAGAAGGCTTCAAAATGTTCAATATGAATATGTTGTATATTGGTTATTCCCACATACATTTGAGAATAAATCCACCACCTATTTCTACTCCCTGGATGAATCCTCTGTTACTAGTTGAAGAATATTCGAGACTATTTTCCTTAAGACATTCAGGGAAGATAAAACGATGGCTACCTTGGCCTTATATATTTCGAGAACAAAAATGAATACCAATGAAAAGGTTAAATATTTCAATCAACATTTATTTTCCTTACTTAAACAAATTCCTCGGGCTTCCAAACCTGTCGAATATGTCACAATCGAATTTGTACTTCGGATATACCCTTGTCCATGGCCATGTTTGTAAAAGATGCAAAGAAAACTACCATTGAGGCAAATTTTCAAGAGGCCCTATAAATTTAAAAAAAAACATGCTTAGTCTAAGAGGAAACGCAAGAGTCGAATCCTAGAAATATAAAGCCAAGACTAAAGCTAAATCCCTATTACCAAGTATTCAAAAGAAAAGAAAGATATTGATTTTATGGATATGTAATCTCTCCAAAGAACTGTCAAGAAACTTTCTAATAAGCTAATTGATTTGAAGAAACACAACAGGGAAGGCTCTTCTAATACCATGATTTTTTAAAAATTTCCATCCAATAAAGATAAGAGAAATCTTCCAATCAACAAAAAAACTCCATCAGCATCCAGAGGGATTAATATGGAAGTTATTGTTCAATCCCTACAACATTGGGCCACTAAAAATATAACTGAATCTAAAGAGGGAGAAGAATATGAAAAGGAAGAATCAGAACAAACCCAAGAATTAGATGAATTACTTGAGCAACAAGTGAACTCATTTTTGGAAATTGCGTATGGAGTGGAAGAAGAAGGAGAAATAGGAGAAATACATATGTCCCATAATGTTTTAACCACTAGAAGTGCAAGCAAGAAGGCTTCCTCATAAACCCCTACTCCTTCTAAACCTCCTAAAAATGCTCCTCACACATAGAAAACACCAGATGCTTCTTAAAAAATGGATGTTCCTTCTAATGCCACCACAAAGTTAGAATATGATTTCTTAGAAGACCTGAAAAGAACTAAGGCCAATATTTCTCTATTCGAGCTTATGAAGCTTCCTCGAATTCAGGGTAATTTCATCAAAACACTTCAAGGTAAAACTGCCTAAACTTCTAAAGAAATAAATGTGGGAGTTAAGAAAGGTACAAGGAAATCCTCCCCATATGACGATACCCATACACCTAAAATTCAGATAGTTTTGAACGCTTCCTTATCAGGGAAAAGGTCCAGATCCACCACTCCAACTTTTCTAGTTACTTTCGAGATTTTTAACAGGAATGTGCATAATTGTATGATGGATTCTGGTGCCTCTTCAAATGTGATTCCTTTTAAAGTGTGTGAAAAACTTAATGTCAAGCATGAACAATATGACATTCAAATTATACAGCTTGATAGAACCGAATTTAAAGTGATACGGGAATTGAAAAATGTTTTAATCAGAATGTCTTCAAACCCTAAGATACATCAAACCATTGAAATCATAGTTGTGGATATACTGACACCTATGGAATTCTCTTGAGCAGAGACTGGTCTGCTACACTTAAAGGGTATTTTTCCACAGATTGGTCACACCTTTGGATACCCTATAATAGAAATCCCAACTAGATCAGGATTGATATAGAATGATACATGAAACATGTGGTGACAGACCTAAATGAATCAAATGAACCTGTAATTTTTAATCATTTTGTTCTAGGTAATTATTCATGTTATTATTTCTTTGGAAATTATTATGCTAAGACTTCATCCTATGTGGAATAAAACATGCAATCATAAATCCTTCATTGCACTCAGATTGTTGAGCCCCACTGTAATATAATAGATGTAAATAGTCAACACAATTTACAGTATAACTTAGTATGTAGAGATGAGTCAGAAGTTTTTGTTCAATGTACTAACCACACTATTATTGAAACAAAAGAAAATCCCAAGTCCATACATAATCTAAAAAGAGACCTTGATATGTGGATTTTGTTTTTTGATGGGTCAAAATATATTAAAGGTACAAGTATTGGCTACATTCTAAAAGACCCAAATGGAAAGAAAGTCATGATAGCATGCATGATGGAATTCCAATGCACAAACAATATTGTTGAATATGAATCCATGCTAAAAGGATTAAGAAAAACAAATGACTTAGGAGCCAAGAAGATANTTGGCTACATTCTAAAAGACCCAAATGGAAAGAAAGTCATGATAGCATGCATGATGGAATTCCAATGCACAAACAATATTGTTGAATATGAATCCATGCTAAAAGGATTAAGAAAAACAAATGACTTAGGAGCCAAGAAGATAAAGGTATTTGGTGACTCTGAGATAGTCATAAGGAAGGTAAGAAACAACATACACTATCTCTCCAGTCATCTTAAACACTACCAGCATGAGGTATGGGAATTGATCAAGTCATTTGATGCATTTAATATTAGTCTTGTTCCTCGCTCTTTGAATTTTGATGCTAATTTACTAGCCAATGTAGCTTCCATGCTTATTCCTTCTGAGAACTTATTCCCTGATACTTTTTCTGTGGAACTGATTTACAGACCTTTGATACCAGATAATGTAACCAACTAGAGGGTGTTTGATGATGATAAGCAGATTATGAGTTTCTTACACCTAGAAGACACCTTCAAAGACTCCATTATAGAGGAAGATCAACATGATAGAGAACCCAATGCTAATGTACCAGTCTCAATCAATCAATCAATAGAGAAAAACAAAACGAGCTCGATAAAAAACATCCCCAAAAGTGTGATTAGACTTAAAAAATTCTATGACCTTCAAGACAAGTTTAAGAAGGTGAAAAATTGTAAGACCAACAACTCATCAATGCAATTTGAAGTGATAAATTTGGGATTTGAGAAAATTCCCCAAACCATCAACTTGGGAAATAAATTTTCCCCTGAAGAAAGACAAGCATTCATCAAGTTGTTTAAAGAATACAAAGACATATTTGCTTGGACATATGATGATCTCAAGACATACGAAACAAATATTATTCAACATGTTATTCTTATGAAGCCACAAACCAAGCCTTTTCAGCAGAAGCTGAGGAAAATTCATCCAAGTTTGGAACCACAGGTAAAGGTCGAGCTTAATAAGTTGTTAGCCGCCAGAATATGTTTTCCAGTCAGGCACACAAAATGGATCTCGAATCTTGTCCATGTAAGGAAGAAAAAGGGATACATCAAACTCTATGTTGATTTCATAAATGTCAATAAAGCTTCAGAGAAAGGCAACTATCCAATGCCCCCTATGGAGAAAATCTTGCAATGTGTATCTAGTTCCAAAATGTTCTCACTACTGGATGGTTTTTCTGGTTACAACCAATTTTGTGTTTCCCATGATGATTAACTGAAAAGTGATTTTAGGACTAAATGGGGAACATATGAATACAAAAAAAAATTCCATTTGGCCTAATCAATGTTGGGGAAACCTTTCAAAGAGAAACAGACATTGCTTTTATAGGCCTCATCAAAGATTGTGTAGTAGTCTATCTAGATGATGTCATTGTCTTCTCTGAAGACAAAAAAACATCATATAATCCATTTGAGAAGAGTATTCAATAGATGTAGGAAGTATGGTATATCTCTCAATCCCCAAAAAAAAATTATGTAGTTGATGAAGGAAGAATTTAGGGTTCATTGTTTCCAAACCTGGTATGAGAATCAAACCTGAAAAGATTGAAGCAATTACTTAAATTCCTCCTCCTCATACCAAAAAATTGATGCAGTATTTTCTCAGGAAGATTAATTTTGTGAGGATATTTGTCCAAAGCTTCGCTGAAATAGTGAAACCCCTCCAAGATATGATCAAAAGGAATGCATAATTTAAATGGGGGTCTAAAGAAAAGGAGTCTTTTGACAGAATCAAAACAGAAATAGTACAAACTCCTACATTGTTAAGTTCATATTTCACTTGAGGGTTTATACTCTATACATTTTCCTTAGACATCGCATTTGCAATTGTTCTAACACAGAAAAATCAAGGACATAAATTTCTCATCTCCTTTATGAGTTCAGGATTACAAGGTGCATAATTGAACTACCTTGAAATAGATAAACAATCCTTCGTTGTGTTTAAATATGTAAAACATATCAGACCTTACCTGATCAATTCAAAAACTAAGGTAATTGTACCTTATCCTAATGTAAGAAATATATTGATGAAAAAGGATTTGGGGAGAAAAGAGCTAAATGGATAATACCCTTACAAATGACCTTGAAATTAAGCCAACTAAAATCATCAGAGGTCAGGGATTTTGCAAACTGGTTGTTGAATCAGTAAGCAATGAAACACATAAATATGCACGATATCAAGATCAAAGCTTATTTGAAAGAGAATTTTGTTACATTCCTATGAATTCTGATCAATGGTGCTATGAAATGAAATATTATCTAACCCATGACACAACTCCACATTATATCGAACAAAAAAAGAAGAGTTCCCTCAGACTCAAATCATACAAATATCAGCTCATTCAAGGAATATTGTGTAGGATAAATTATGATGGTGTCTTCTTGAGATGCCTTGAAAAGAAGACGTTGATAAAGTCCTCTCCAAACTTCGTGATGGGCCTATTGGAGGACATGTTGGAGGTGATACTACAAGCCATAAGATACTTAGATATGGTTATTATTGGCCCACCTTATTCAAATATTCCCATGCATATGCAAAAAAGTGCCAGGAATGTCAAAGAGTAGTTGGAAAGGAGAAGAAGCATGTGTTACCCCTACAACCTATTATTATTGAATGCCCTTTCCAGCAATGGGGTTTGGATGGGATAGGAGAAATTAATCCGAACTCTTCTTAGTTGCACAATTGTATCTTGATTTCTACTGATTACTTCACAAAATGGACGGAAGCAATTCCTCTCAAAGCTATCAAGGAAAATTAGGTGATATGATTCCTTGATTCCTTTATTATAACTAGATTTGGCATTCCTGAATAATTATTTTTTGACAATGCCAAACACTTTTCTTCTTTGAAATTGATTGAATATGATCTTGATAAGAATATCAAAATTAAATATCCATCAAATTACTATCCTCAAGGGAATAAGCTAGCAGATTCCACTAATAAAAATATGATCAAAATCCTAAAATGAACTGTGACAGAACATCAAAGGAATTGCCATTTATCCCTTCCAATGCTTTATGGGCCGATAGGGCAACAATCAAAACTTCTCTAGGGAATTCTCCTTTCTTTATGGTGTAGAGACAAGAATCCACTCTGCCAACTCACACATTCCTTCATTCCCTACAATTAGCTTTGTTTGTACATGATGAAGAGTGTTCAGTCATGCAACAAAGATTAAATATGCTCCTTAACTTAGAGGAAGAAAGGGAAAAATCCAAACAAAACTTAATGCAACATCAAGAATTGGTTAAAATATGGTTTGACAGAAATTCTGTGGGTAACAAATATTTCCAAGAAGGTGACCTATTGCTTAAATGGGATAAAGCAAATGAAATGTAAGGAAAACACACAAAATTACAAAAAACTGTGGCTACACCCTTACCAAATTTATGAGAAGATCGGACAAGGAAACTTTAAACTCAAGTCATTGGAGGGAGATTTGGAGGAGATCGCTATTAATGGACAATTTCTCAAAAGACACTTCTCCTAATCACCTTTGGTGATGTAGTTTTGTACATAATAGGTTTTCTTATTTTTCCTTTTCTCCTTTTGTAGTTTATGTTTTAGTCAATATTTTCCTTGTTTTGTCTTTCCTGATTTTGATTGAACTTTTCTTTTTGTCCCTTTTTTAGTTCATAATAACTCTATGTTCATTACCACTGATCAACTCGTCACTTCTATGACAAAAATGCAAGACTTTTTAAGAAAGATAAGACATTTCCCTATGGAATTTCCTTTCATGTTTAAGTAATCACGTTACCTTGTTATCGGTACTTATTTAGATGACTGATGGCTACACAGAAAGAAGTGAATTGTTTACCTACTCCAAAGAGAAACTTTAGACCAGTAAGCTTAATGCTTTTAGGCAGTTGACAACAATTATCCTTGATTCTGTGATCACTCTCATACTATACCAAAATTAGCCACATATTCAGGGGGAGTCATAAAATCAGATGTCTTATGCATAATTCCAGTGACACTTCTAGAAACACCCTGAAAATCAAAAATCATTTGTGACTTATGTGGGTGGATGCATGAGGATAAATCACCGATTAATACTTGCATATCAAAGTAACTCTCATATCACCCTACTTCCTACTCACCCCTATTGCAAAAACAATACATAAATTGCATATCTAAAAGGGTGAATGCTAAAGCAAGATCACCAGGAAGTTGAAAGCACTATTATCAGTGTGTGAAGTAAAAGTAAACCCATTGGGGCTATGGACGCTCACTAGCAGTGGGGCCATGCTTGTATTATACCAAGGAAACTTCGTCGATGCTATGGACACTCTCTAAGAGCGAAGCAATGTCGGGAAAAGAGAGGTGAGGAACACACTTCAGTCTATAAACAGTTAGAAAACACTCTTATGTGGTGTCTATCCCTGTAATATCCCTATGTATACAAGTAACTAATGAAGTATCCTTTATTTCTCACAGTAATTATGTAGGAGATCATATGTACTAGATAACCTTTCTGTTTTATTATCAAGCTAGATGATGTGGGATCCATAATCTGTACACTGTTAAAAAAACTTAAAAGCCATGAAAAATGTAATGATGTGTCTGAGTTGATTTTTGGAGTTAGAGATAACTGGTCCTCCCCAATAAGTCGCCATTTGTTGTGAATCCCCCACAACATCCCATTTAAAATATCTCATTCATGAGATATTTTAAGTGGGTCCCCCTATACTAATTTGTTTTTGCAAGGTACTATATTACTATGCGCTTGGAAAGGTATTGGCATAGGGAAATTGTTCCTTTTGTTCATATAGTCTAGAAATATTCTTTTTTTTATTGCCATCTTCATTTTGAAGTGGATTTATCACTCTCCTTGCTACACTTATCAACTCTTTCTCAACCTTCTGAGTCTTATATAGATTAATATCAGCACCCGTCCTTACTATTTTCCATTTCAAAGTAATATTTCTCATGATAAACTTCCAACTCCGATGACCATAGTTTGACGTCTCACGTTTACAACTTACCCTACTGTTAATCAAGATGTCGATCGATCATTGGTCAAGATATAAACACGTCGATGTTGAAACATTATGCTTACATGATGACAATCTTATAACTTGACCGACATTAATTGGTCCATGTTTTGCAAAACAAGTATTCATCTGTGGACTTTTTGTTCATTTTTCTCAAGATAGCACTTTTCTCGAGGAAGGGAATATTCTTCGATACCCTTCTCATCGAAGATTTGAAAATTCCCCAATATTTTGAACGTCAATCGATAAGCTCTGACTCGATGCTCCTAATCTTTTTAAACTTTGACTTTTGGCACAGAAATCGATATAAGAAATGGAATATTATTCGATGCTTTTTCTTTAGAGTATAAATAAAAGGGTGAACCGTGTCTCTCTGACAGAAACAAATCCGAAATAATTATACATAACCATTCGCACTTCCAATATTTCGGCAAAAAAATCAATATTAAAAGGGAATATTCTTTGATGCTCTAGCATCAAAGTGTGAATACAATGGTAAACTTTTTCACTCTGAAAGAAAAAACTCCAAAGGCTTACATAATTGTCTGTGCCCCTAACCTTTCAGCACACAAATCAAATCTAGGAACAAAATATTATTTGATACATATGTATCGAAGAATAAATTACTCTTCTAGCATTCCTCCTCTGATAGCAACGGCTATGAAAGACCACAGTTTCATTTTTTTTCCCCTTTTCACTCTGATACATGGAATTGGGAAATCTGGGCTTTCTAATCGCATTAATGGTGCAATGATGCTCTGGTTTTGAAATGGTCATAGTATGCATATCATTCAATTTGTGTGTTAAGGTAATTAAATGCCTATATTATGACCCCTAAACCCTCTTTGAGATCATATTTGTTCATCATATGCAAAGTAGTCGCTCCATTTGTGATTGAACATCTTTGTAATGCCCTGGAAATACATGTTTTCTCTATAATCAGAGGTTTCATGTTATTTTGAATTACATTATTGAATTATTTTTCGTTATTCATATAATTGATGATTAATATGTTAATTGCAGGATACATAGAACAAGCTATGGCAAGTCAAATGACCAGAAGATCTAGGAATTTGGCACCTTCTGCCTCAACTTTTGTGCATGTAAATTCTTCCCACCAGGTAGAGGAATTAGTGATTGATAATACCTACCACATCAGAGAAGATCATTCCATGAGATATTATGAGATATAAAATATCTTCAATACTGGAGACTTTCCTCCTGAAGATGAAAACCTTCCAGTATATCAAAACATCCAGAAGAGTGAAATTCATTTGGTAGCTACATGAATTGCATTATTCCCTTACAATGAAGTAACCCATTGGTGATTTAAAGAGTTTGACCCTAGCACTGCCACCATTTTGAATAAATCTGGGTGACATATAACATCTTTGCATCCTGAAGACATCAATACAAGAAATCACCTTCTTGAACCTATGTGCTCTCTCAATGAGTCATTCCTAAAGGGGTTTTTTCAAAATAACAAAGTCCTAGCCAATTTAATGAAAAATTGGTGGGTAGATGAAGACAAAATTTTCAAGCAAGGGAAACATCTTATCCCCACACAAGATTTCAAGGAACCATACAAAATGTTGATAGCCATGCTAAACTGATTATATGGCGAAGAAAAGTACACACATTTTCAGACAAATTGGCTACCCATGGCCCATAGAATTGTGAAGATAGGACAATTGTTCAACTAGGTCGAGATATTGACTATCAACATATGTCTTAATGTGAAAAATGTACCAGGTATGAAAAATTCCTATTTATACATGTCAACTTATTTAATTGATGCCATCTATTTCTCAACTCCATTTCCCAACCTTGGATGGAATTGGGATCTACATCAGCCTCCTGTCCATGTGTATTTCTCCGATCTTTGGAACATAAATTATAAGAGGTATTTCTATGACATTTGTGATCATTTCCTCTCTCCTCTTTACACTATCATTTTTGGGTTCCCAAGGCATAGAATTTCAATTGAAGCTAGAGCTAGGATGAAAGGGATAGTTGATTGGTATCTAGGAAAATATTATATCTATGTCAGAGTACATGGAACTATAGTAGCCCCTCATATTTTTCCATCTTTTTCCCTGATTGTCTTTTAATGAGAGAAATAGCCTATCAACCCATAAGAATAGGGGTTGCTTCCTTTCTCATGAGAAATATTAAAAAGCTTTGGCCTATGTTTCCTGTTCACATAGGAAACTGTAGTTTGTTAAATGAACAACATGCTAGGAAAGAAGTAGATGCTCTGCAATATTTATGTTTATGCCTGGGAATTGAAAAAATGCATGACCCACATGAGCTCATAGTGAGTCACATCAAATCCATGGGTCTTAATCATTCTAATATTCATGTGGTATATTTTGATGAAGAAAGGTTTAAAAGAGTTTTGTTTTATGAAGAGGTATTACAGAAATTTCCTGATGATGATGCTAGGAAAGAACTCCAATATGAACAAGAATAAATGAAGAAGTTTCATCAAAACCAATTTCTAAGATTGTTGCAAGAGGATCAAAATAGATTAATTACCAAAGAGTAAGAGAAGATAAAGAAAGTTGAGGAATTGGAGAAGAAGAGGTTGAAAGATGACGTGGAGTATCAAAGGAGACAAGTCGAGGAAGAAGATAAAAGGTAAGTTGAAGAAGCCTAGGCATTGAGAAAAGAAAGTGAAAAAAAATAGTTGAGGCAGAGGTCAAAAGACTAGCTGAAGAAGTTGAGTCCCAGAAAAGAGAAAATGAAAGAGAAACAACTAAGGCAAAAGCTAAAATAAAGGTAGATGAGCAATTGGAGCAACATATGAAAAAGGAATTAAGTGAAACCCTAGGCAAACCATCGAATCCTAATCTTGGCATAATGAACATTTCACCCCATGAATACACCCCCCTTAATGCCATCCTAGGTAATACCACCTTTTTTTCACAAGTTCTAAGTTTTGAAGGTGTTTTTGTTGTTGTAGGAGATTATTACTACAATGAAAGGATGAAGAGAATTGAAAAAAGGTCAAACAAAAGGAAAATGGAAGACTCTGCTAAGTCCAAGTCATCTACAAGAAGAGTTGTGGAATGGAAAGTTGGGCCTGACCCAGAAGAAAATGCTATACAAGCAACTTTTGCTTTGTTGATTTTTCTAATTTCCAGATCTGATAATTATTACTGTTATCATAGATTAATTACACACTGAAAATTATAAGTGAAATAAAACTGCAATGGAAATAACAGAATCAAAGAGAAATAACCATGTACAATAGACACAAAATTTATGCTCAGAAAACCAGAAATTAGGAGAAAAACCCAACAAACTTTTCTCTAGAATAAATTCAATCCAATTTCATGAATACATTACTAGACAAATGAAAAGTTCCAAGATTATAGAAAGTTGCACCCTAGTGTGAGGAAGATCCCTCAAGTATGGCGCATCACCAGAAAAAGATAACGCACCACATCACTGACACAACTAGCAATTGGCAACTGTAATTATAACTGTAATTGGATAACGTGCACTAGAAGAGGAGAGTTGATGACATGTGTAATAATGAAATGAATCTGCCTTTATTTATACTAGTCAAGTCACCTTAATTTACTGGCAAGGCTGACTTGTCATTTTTGTCTTTTAACTTTATTTTATTTCTTTTGTTGCTTTTACAAGTGTTTCTTCAATGCTTCCAAGGATCCGATTTGATATTCTTGTCTTGTTTTTCTTTCTAGTGTATTCCAGGGTCTTGTATAATAGTCTCTTGTATTTTCTTATGGAGAATGACTACCGGAAGTTGCAAAATTCAACACTCCATCTCAACGAGGGAGACATTTCCCATACTTAGATTTCTTCTGTCATAAAATTTTTTCTTCATGAGACATGTTGATGATCCATCTCACACAATTGTGTTTAGCACCTCGAGTCTCAAAGAATACCACACCTATACCATTCACCACCACAAGTACACCCTTGTGAGTGAATTCCACCACAGGTAAACCCTTGTGAATGAATCTGCCATTATCTGTTGGTTAAACCACCAATCCTTGGAGAATTACTTCCAATGCTATCTGACATGTGGAAGAACCTCAAGCACCTTGAGTCCACAAGTAAACCCCTGTAAGTAAGGACTACGCCTGGGCCCATTTACCATAAGTACACTCTTGTGATAAAGGTATCCTATCTCTACTGGTCTACAACCCAATCTAGGAGAAGGTCCGATCGATGCTTACCAGGGCCACTCACCACCACAAGTACACCCTTGTGAGTGATTTTCACTTACATGTAAACCCCTGTAAGTGAAATTGTTATTCTCCACTGGTTAAACCAAAAATCCTGGGAGAATGATGTCTGATGCAGCCACACATTGGAGGAATACTAGCACCTCTAGTCTTTTATCTTGAAGACTATTCTTGGGCCACTCACCTCCACAAGTACACCCTTGTGAGTGAGTGTCACTTACAGGTAAACCCCTGTAAGTGAATCTATCATTCTCCACTGGTTAAACCACCAATCCTAGGAGAATGACACTCGATGCTTCCTCCTGGAGAAACAACATCACCTCAAGTCTTATGTCCTTTGAAGACTGCACTTGGGCCACAAGTACACCCCTGTGAATATATGCCCGATGTTGCAAATCATGAATACTCCCTCTTAGTGAGGGAGACATTCTACATCACGCCAAGTTCATCTCTAGATACTGGAGCTTCACTTCTCCCTTATGTATCATGTCTCAGATGATCTACAATATGCTCATCTGTGGATATGTACTTGAGCTTCATTTCTCCCTTCTTCATCATGTCTCGGATGAATTCCTTCAAGAATCTTATGAAGCCACACTGCTTTATGACTTGCGATACCGGCTATGATATACATTGTCTTTGTTGTACTAAGTGCTACAAAAACATACTTTCCTAAAATTGTAATTGATCCCAAGGTGCTCAATCTCTCTACTGCACTCCTTTCCCAATTGGAATCTATATATAATTGCATCCTTACTTCACCACCTGAGACATATTTGATGCCATATCCAACTGTACTGTTGGAGCCGCCTTTGTTTTTTTTAGCCTGTTTAAAATTTCATATCTTAATGCTTGAAATCAAAAGTCGGTTTTCATATTTCCTTTATTTTTCCAAAATCTCAGAAGTCTCATCAGGCAAACAGTGACGGTTATCATACTCTTAAGGCAAGATTTATTTTTTATCGTTGAAACGAGTCTCTACTTTTTAACCTCGAGATGTCGCATGTCGGAAGTTATAGATCACATATTTTACAAATCCCGAGAGGCGAAACGACGAAATAGTTTTAAAAAAAAGTTTACCCAAATCATTACCGAGAGTAAAAATGCTCTAAACCACAATTAAGCATCATCGGGATTTCGTGTCTCGGCATTTCCTAGCTCCAAAAGTATTACCGTCGTAACCCCAATAGTCGAAACCGCGAGATTCTTGTTAAAGTAACCTGGGTTAATGTTAAAGGTAAAAGGTTTAGCTACGGTTAAGCTCTGTCGGGATTTCGCAACTCGACGTGTTTTCCCTCAAAAGTTATACCTTCAAAGCCCCAAGTCGCGAAGTCGCGATAAAAATAGAAACGTAATTAATTAAACACTTAATCCGGTTTTATCTTCCAATTTAATTAAATCATATTGTCATGATCTCGCGATTTTGCAACTCGGCATACAAGCCTCCTGGAAGCTATACCTTCGAAGCCCCAAGTCGCAAAGTCACGATATAAATAAAAACATAATTAATTAAACACTTAATCTTGGTTACGTTTTGTATTAATCAAAGCTAATTGTCGCAATCTTGGGTTTTGGAGGTGTAAAGGGTTAAAGTGAAAACTCCCGATGAGGTGAGTGCCGAAAGACCAATTAACATTTAAAAAGGACGATTAATCAAGCTAAGCCAGAATTTTCATTGTTTTAGCATGAAAATTAATATGCACAGTCTCCGAGGTGATTTTAAACTTTCCTTGTGCCAGCTTGCATTACGAACTGTCAAAATCTAGGACATTAATTGGAAACGAGGCGAATCGACGAGTAAGGATTTGGTTTTTATTGCTAAACTTAAGAATGATTTGACCGTTCTATTCCTAAGGACGACCTAGTTTTAAATGGTCGAAGGCATGGATATTTCATTTATTATCAAAAATTTCATTTCTATTCTACGCAGAGCAAGCCTTTCTAGAGCGAACTAATTTATGCATGTATACATATTGTTATCGCAGGAGATCTAAAGAAGAATCCCCCGGCATGGCCTTGCGAAAAGCATCTAAAGCCATTATTGAGGTTTTGGGACAAGGTTCAGACAATGTTTCTAATACTTCACCTCGAAGTGTCGACTCTATCAGGACCTGGTCACATATTCCTGAGGTTCTACAGTATGAATTGGTAGATATTTCGGATGATTCCAGTGGAAATGAAAAATATGACCTGATCACCAAGTATAAGATCGTCGTCCAGGCTCAAATTCATAAAGTGGGGGCTAGACCTTGTCTACTCCCTTATTATGATATGGTTCGATGGGCATTAGACCATGTAGATATACCAACCAGAACCATCATCAACGAGTAGAGGGTCACCATTGGGACTTTCAGACCCAAACAATTGCAGGCTATGTACAAGTTGCTAGCCGTGTCGAACTTTGTTTACAATGTCGAATTCCTGGATAATTTTAAACAGAAGGAATGTGTGCAATACGACAAGACTATGTCTGGCTTAATCAAAGATTGGGTTTCACACCCTGAGAAGTTCAGGGTGGACACTAATGGTATATATTCAATACCTTCTATGGAACCACAATTCAAATATATCGCTATGATGACCTGGAATCTATATGGGAGAGAGGACACCACACATTTTTTCCTTCAGTAGGTGCCTCTAATTCACACGGTCGTCGAAGGTTGTTCCTTCGACTGGGCTAAACTACTATCTGATAGCTTGACCAGTCGAGTTACAGAGTATTGAGCGCAGAGGGAGAGCAGAAAGATTGCTTCATTTTTTATGTCCGCATATATCATGGACGCCGTGTGTTTTCTCACACCTTTTCCCTTGATGAGTTGGAGATGGACTCCATCGGAGGCTGAGCCCATCCACGTCTACCATTCAAATCTATGGGAAGACAAAGCCTCAGGTTTTGTGTATGAAATCTTTAACTAGACGATGGTACCACTGCATGTCACTATCTTCAACAACCCGCCAACCAGGATCTCAGACAGTATCGCGATAAATCTGAGCAGTATAGCCGACTGGTACGTGGAATCAGAATTTTCATATCTCAGGGTTTTTGACACTTATGTTCCTCTGAATGCCTTTCCTTTATTCATACCCGATAGGGTGGCTTGTCGTGAGGTTGCTATACAAATCGTAATCAGTGGCGTAAGAAAGGAGCTTAAGGGATATTCTAAGAAGGTATGGCCACCTTTTCCTATTCATCTGCATTCCTATTCTTTGTTAGATTTTGGGCATGCTAAAGCGGAGGCAACATCCCTGGAAGACCTTAAATTGGTTCATGTTGAATTCAAGAAGCACGATCCAAATAGGGTCGTAAGTAACCACTTAGCCAATTGCGAGATTAAAAGGTTCGAGCATGAAAATTCACCCTTGGATGACATTTTCCGAGGCACAAGATCTTATGCTGAGGTTTTGGCTCGAATACAAGCCCTGGCTCCTGAAGAAAGGGATAATGTTCTAAAATTCAAAGAACATCGACGGAGTTGTCTTCCCCAAGTATTGCAGGTTGAAAATCTAGTAACAGTAGAGGTGCAGCAAAAAGGAGCCGAAGGCTCAAAATATTCAGCACCCAGAAAAGAAGAACACCAAGATGGGGAGGAGCAAACTAAGAGTCCAAAACCGGAAATAAAAACTCCCGATCCGCCAATAAAGAAAACTCCAGTTACCACTCCCAACTAGTCAGCTAAGAAAATCGGAGATCCCATCACCTCCATTACTCCCTTACAGTCAACTCAAGGGAACATAGACGCAGGGTGGATTTTCAATGAAGAATTGAGACCTGTAAGGATGGAAGAGCCCCCTCCAAATGAGTTATTTTTTGATAAAAAGAGAAAAGTTGTTGTAAAAAGAGAATTCTATCAAGAAGAGGGATCAACAACCAAGAAGTTCAAGGTTTTGACCGATGGGAAAGATAAGAAGAAAGAATAGTTTGTGACAGAAATAGCCGGGACATTAGGGGCGTATGCTATGGCAAACCAATTTTCAGTCAGGGTTTTGAAAAATCAGATGAAGCGAAAAAATCGCCTCATCAAAACCTTAGAAGCTAGACTAGCCATGGCAGAGGAGGCTGCCCAAGACCAGGCAAGCACAGGAATAGAACAAGCAAGAATGGCTGAAAAAAAGGAAATTGAACTGCTCAAAGCTAAGCTCGAATAGGCAGAGCTGGTAGCTCAGACCAGTCAGATACAGGTGGGCCAACAAAAAGACTTGATTGAGTAGCTACAGGTTAGATTAGAGTTCGATGAAAGCCAAATCATAAATATCAGGATATTCTAGTCCCAGGCTATGGAGATTCTAAGCATAGTTTCTGTAGCCCAACGAAGTTTACTCACCAAGGTTGAGACGATTCGGGACAATTGTCTGCTTATTGATCAAGTATTAGAAAACTTATCTATTAGAGAGAGAGAAGCTAGAGCAGATTGGGTCACATTTCAAGAGGTTGTAATAGCTACATCAAACAGAGAATCGGTAAAAAGTTCTAAGTTTTCCATTTCTGAATAGACCCGAGGTAATATTTTATTGAAAGAATGGGAACGCAGCATCTCAGAAGGCAAATTGCAGGCCAAGAAGGTAAGGAAATCCTATGAATACGCTTTCGGTTCCAGATGGAAATTTGTTAGGCATTGATAGCGAGAGTAATGCTGAGACGCTGAGCCAAATGGATATGGAGAAACTCTCGCTTGATATAAATGAAAAAGAAGAAAGAGATTCGGTCGAAATCTCACAAGTAACTATGGAAGACATAGTTAAAATAGATAAATGTATGATTAAACCAAGTGTGCAATTGTGCGCTATTGACACCCTAGACCGATAGATGGAAGAAAGGTTCCCACAATCAGTGAGAGATTGTTACATTTTTTAGGCCAATTGTCAAGCGGAACCTTCAAGGTTGATATCTCAGCTGGTGGAAAAATGTGTCACTTGTACTGAGCATGCGAGAGGGCAGGCTTCTGGTACCAAATAAAGACATAAGATAATGAAATGAAACGATTGATCTCCTTCTTGTTGTAACTGAAAATCCTGGAATGATTGAGATTCCACCATATGTAAATTTGTATAAATATACAATAGAAGGAAAGAACAAAGACTGGACCTTTTTGGGTTGATTGTAATAGAGATTTTTCCTCGAGAGTTAATACAAAGTAAATCCGAATATTCTTGATTCCGTCATGACTGTGTTATGAGTTTGTTTCCTTGTATTTCATAGTTCATATCATTTCATATATGTATCTGATGAATGCTTCGCTATAATTTAGTACAACCTCTACTATAGTGAATGAATTCTAGTTTTCTATATTGTTTACCATTTTTCCTCTGCACTGGCTAACAGCAGGTATAAGACCAGTGAACATTTTAGATTTCTATATATATTTTAAGCTTCGTCAGGTTATTTCTTTATCTTTTTCTTCTTCTGTTTATAAGTGAGATTCTCCCTTGATAGGAGCCTTACATGATAGGCAGCTTAATGTTTTCTTTCACCTCACACACATTTATTAAAATATAACTCAGTTACGAGAAAGGGCCTTTGGTTTTCACCCTGTTTTTACCACTGGAGCTATAAATCTCCTTTATACGACCAAAATCGAGACAGCATCTAAAAAAGTATTGAGATTTTCTTATCATTATGTTCCTCTATGATTGTCCCTATGACAAGATAGCCTAATATTGAACCCGGACTATCAAATCAAACACATATTGCTTTGAATCTTTTTGATACTATTCTTCAAACAACCACTACCCAAGTCGAACTGGAATGTTCGTGGGCAGCAATTTAAAGGGACATAAACATCCAAGAACAGTTGGAAGCTAGACAACAACCTAGAAATCAACCCTAGCTTCCCTTGCCGAAGGTTTCCATTTCTTCATTCTCTACCCCTTACTCACTTTTGGATGCCTAGACACTGTACTTCTAAGCCTTAAGTACAGACTCTGGAACAACATGTACCATGGAGGTACCTCAACACATGCTTTCCTACAACACAATGGCAGTGTCTCGACTCTACCATAAACTGGCTCAAGGTCCTCACTGCAAAGAAAATATCCAGCCTAGTGTTAACTAGATACACCAAGGATCCAATCAAATTCCTTTACATCATGGGATCCACCAAATATGAATTTGAAGTAGAATAACTCAACTTCTTCAGATTTGTCTCCATAGGTGTAGCCACAGACTTGTAGTCCATCATATCGAACCTCATCAGTATCCCATGTCTAAGAAAGATCTCATCTAATCTTTCGCATACCTCTAATCCAAAGAAATAGTACATCTAGTCAAGATCCTCCACCTTGAACTCTGAGGCCAACTCCCTCTGTTAATGGATTAAGTCCTACTATCCAATCCACCTCATTGGTTTCTCCCTTTGTTACTGAGGAAAAACCCATACCTCAATCCTCCTAACTGGTTGCCTCCTATGTCACTGTAGCAAAGTCTATTGAAACAAGTGTATCCTCCCAGGAGATATCACATCTCCTAGAGGCCTCCTCAACTCATGATACCTCTCTAGCAGTCATGGAAGATGTCTTTCTCTCACTTGAACCTGAGGGGGGACTCCATATGAATGATCGTCTCTCCCTCTGAGCCAACTTACTCTCTTTGAGATCAGGCTCTCTCTGAGTCCACATGCTCCCTCTGAAACTTGACTCCCTCCAAGTCTATACAATATCTGGATCCATCTGCTTGACCTCATATGAAGTATGATCTCCTATGAATTTTCCTAGGAGGTTGCTCCTCCCTACTGGATCCTGAGGGCTGGCTCCTTCTGAGTTGATACTTGGTGGGGCCACCTACCTCACCACTGGTGGAGCCACCTACTCCTCCTCGTAACTGTGACTCTATGTAACTCTAGAAATTATAAGGTTGTTTTCTCTCCCTAAAAGTATTGTTGAGAGATGCATGCCTCTTTTCATTCTACAAAGTGTCACGAAGACATCCTGGCCTCTCCTAGTCACTGCAACATATCTAGGTAGATACACTGGCCTTGCTAGCTCAATTGACTCCTCTTGATAGTCTGAAGGATGGAAAACTGGACAAGAGGGATCTATAAGGTCATCCTTCAGAGCCTCCTGCTCCTCGCTATCAATCTCCATATGAGACTCTCTGTATCCCATAAAAGTACCTTTCTTTCTAGAAGGTTCTAACTTTGTTCTCTTCTCCTTTGTTACATGGATGTATACTAGCATGTAAACAACTCCTTGTCTGGACAGTCTGCTCCATGTCTCAAACCAAAGACCATCTGACCTATTTCCACCTGCAACTGTCACTATAGCTCCCTCTCAGAGCTATCACATGTGACCTTCCTAAAACAAGTACAAGAACAACACTCCTCTAGTGTTGTAACCAATCATTCCTTCACAGTGACCTGTCCATAACAAGAACAAGAAAAAAAGACAAGAACAACACTTTTCTAGTGTTGTGACCAATCATTCTTCCATGGTAACCTACCTAGAACAATAGCAAGAACAAAACACAAGAACAAAAATTTTCTAGTGTTGTGACCAATCATTCCTCCATGATAGCCTTCCCGGAACAAGAGCCAAAAACAAAAGATAAATTGAATAATGTCAACAAGCCCGGAACCCTAAAATTTTAACCTTAACCAAAGGCCAATCTGAGAGCACCATTAGATGTTCTAGGACAAGGCAAGTTGCTATGTGGTAAAATTAGTTCCAACATTGTCCAATATTTATGCTGAATGAGCTTGAAAAGTGCATATTTATGCAGTGGCAAATTTAATGTGCAACGACAAACAGTGTAGTGATAGAAAAAACTGTGCAGTGGCAAATTTCAAGAAAGCTCTGAAACCACGTTGATTTTTCTAATTTCCAGATCTGATAATTATTACTATTATCATAGATTAATTACACATTGAAAATTACAAGTGAAATAAAACTGTAGTGGAAATAACAGAATCAAAGAGAAATATCCATGCACAATAGACACAAGATTTATCCTGGGAAAAATCGAACTCGAGAGAAAAACCCAATGAACTTTTCTCTAGAAGAAATTCAATCCAATTTCATGAATACATTATCAAACAAATGAAGAGTTCCAAGCTCATATAAAGTTGTGCCCTAGTGTTGAGGAATATCCCTTGAGTATGTCACACCACTAGAACAAGATAGTGCACCATAGAACTGGCACAGCTAGCAAATGGAAACTGCAACTACAACTGACTAATGCACACTAGAAGACGAGAGTTGATGAGATGTGTAATAATGAAATTAATCTGACTTTATTTATACTAGTCAAGTCACCTTAATTTACTGGCAGGGTCGACTTGTCATTTTATTCTTTTATCTTTATTTTATTTCTTTTATTGCTTTCACAAGTGTTTCTTCAATGCTTCAATGGAGCTTACTTGATCTTCTTGTCTTCTATTTCTTTCTAGTGTATTCCAGGGTCTTCTATAATGGTCTCTTGTATTTTTTTATGGAGAATGATTGCCCAAAGTTGCAAAACTTCAACATGTTCTCCATGCATTTGTAGGTTTAAATGCTTCATCGATTCTGGAGGTTACTATTGCCTTAAGTGCGGCCTGAACCAGAATCACTAAGATAGAGACAAAGTTTAAAACATAGAAGGATAACATCTCTGTAGAATTCCTAAAATCTATTGAGCAAAAGGACAAACTACATAAAGAACAAATTGAAAAGATTGTGCAAGATGTAAAGGATGAACTGACTTTAGAATTTGATAGGGCCACCAAGGTTGTTGATAATATCAAGATAGAGGAACTCAACAAAGTATTGCAAACCCAGAAGGATGACATGAATGCTAAATTTAATCAAAAATCATAGTTGGAACAGGACACCGATTCAAAATATTTGGAATCTACAAAGGTAAAAATTTGTGAAGAAATTGAACAGATCAGGAGAGAGCATGCAAAGGAGATATCTCGTTTGCAAAACTAAGCTAGATGAAACCAAACATTTTATTGAACAAAAAAACCTTCAAATAAAGGGATAGGAAAAACCCAAGGAAAAGCTTGAAGAGTTCCTAGAAGAAAACAAGGAAAATACTCTCACTTTGGAAACAATCAAGGAAGAGGCTATTGACCTTAATGAAAATCTTAGAATTGAGCAAAAATAATGTTTGTGCCTTCTAAATGATATGCAGGTTGATCGGGATTATCAATTTAGACTTGAATATGAAATAGTTGAGATCAAGGATCAGTACCAAAAGGAAAATGATGCCTTCGACAGGATCGTCGACTAGCAAGGAGTATATAAAAAAACCCCAGCTACATTGTTATGTTATTCTAGAAAAGAAAGAATAAAAGACCAAGTATTCTTCAATACTTGGAAGCCTCTATTACAAGATGTCCAACTCATCCAAAAGACAACATCTAAAGCATGTAAATGGTTATGGAATAGTTTTGATGATCTCCTTGAATAATTTGGAATGTATTTGATGCCCCCCATTAATGAATCAACACCTGCCAAAATCAGGATAGTTGAGGTGGAGAAGCTCAGGGAAACTAGAAGATTGAACATTGACAATCTAACTGAAGTAAATAAAGAATCCATGGAAGAGTCTCTATTGAAACCTATCAGGTTTATCACTATGACCCATGATTTCATTAAATGCACAACACAAGAACTAAAGAAAGAAGTGTCCACCAAGGTTTGTGACGGTGAATTGGATATCGAAAAGATGCAATCAGAAAAGTTACAAAAGTTCATGGATAATTATTCACTCTGGAAGAAATATCGAGACCGAATGTAGATGCAGAAGAACCCATGATGATCCCTATTTTCATAACTACTCCACTTGTCTCATCTTTTCTTTTTTAATCCCAATAAGGAAAGGAATGTGAAGAGTCACTTTTGCAAACTGTTTTTTCTTATGATTGAATCTCAAGAATGTTAACTATCACTGAATAGTTATAAAAGGCATGAATGTAAATGAGAAGAGGCTTTTAGACTCAAATTGTATAAGGACAATACTATTATTGTATGTCAATTTGAACAAGAGACACTTTGAAGATTTTGGTACAAATGTGTATGAATGAGACTATTTTGTTTATTCGTGTTTATTTTTGTGAATGTGTGGATTTTAGTTTAATGAACTATTTCTTGACTATTTTTTGTATGTCCACGGTTTCCATTATTTTCATATCAAGTGCAACGAAAATATGATAAGTTGGTGAATCAATTAGTTGTGTCTGACTCATTATATTGTTAAATTCTCATATTCCTTGATTTTATGAATTATTTATGTGCAAGTAATATAATGTTTAACTACACTTATTTTTTTATAGCTCGCTCCTGATCATGATAGGAAATGATAGAATAGGAATGCATCTTAGGATAGTAATTAATCATTTTAGTGTAGTTTATTTCTCTAGAATTTTAATCCATCTGAGAAAATTCTGTTCTTAGATTCATATTTAGATAATTAGTTTAGATCGGCAACCATGACAATATTCTGGTCAGAAACACTACCCCAAATGAGAGTGGGTCTAATTGGGACCTACCATCGGGAATTCTCCCTTAACTACTTGAATGGGTCTTTCAAGCCCATCAACAATACCCGAGATCAAGGACTTTGTATGTGGTTCTTTTACTAGCGAAATGATGTCCACGTGGCTCATTATGGCATTCCTTCAATATGTCAAATACTTCATCCTCTTGTACACATCTACAAATGATTAAATAAGGTCTAGTATAGAACAGTTATCTACTGAAATGATGTCCATGTGGCTCATTATGGCATGCCTTCAATATGCCAAATACGTCATCCTCTTATACACATCTACAAATGATTAAATAAGGTCTAGTATAGAATAGTTCTCTACCAATCCATGAACAATTGGCATTGTGTTTGATGATCTTTTACTTCTCCTTTGTGGAGATATGTTGAGGTAACTTTCGTGTAGCTAAATAGTTATCAATATCTGCAAACTAAGTATTTTTAGTAGATATTGAAAAAAGATGCTCATCAGGAAAATTATCATTAACATGAACTAATTCACCTTCATTATGAATCCCAGAAAGAAAGTCTGCAACTACATTATGTTTTTCCACATGTCTATCTAATATAGTGATATTAAGTTCTTGTAATGTAAGAAGCCACCTGGTAACCCTTACATTAGTAATTGGTTTTTTCATTAAGTACATAATGGTTGAATGATCAATGTGGATGAAGATCTCATACCTTGTAATACAATTCCTAAATTTATTGATAGAATGCACTACTGCAATGAACTCTTTTTTCATATTTGTATAATTCAATTCAAGGGGTGTCATGCTTTTACTCACCAACTAAATGGCATAAGATAATTGATTTTCCTTTTTTTTTAGCACTACTCCTAAATCTTTGTTAGAGGCATCTATAGATATATGAAATGGGAGGGACCAATATGGCCCTCTTAAAGTAGGATCTATAGAAAGTTTCTCTTTCAAAGTTTTGAAAGTTATTTGGCAAGGAATATTCCAGAAAAAATCATTATCTTTAGTAAGAAGTTTGAATAATGGAGGTGCATTTTTTTTGAAATTTTCAATGAATCATCTATAGTAATCAACACGTCCTAAGAAACCCTTAACATATTTTTGGGTCTTCGGCATTGGAATCTTGGAAATGACTTATATCTTTGTTGGATCCACTTTTATTCTTGCAGAAGACACACGATGACCCAAAACAATTCCTTTAGCTTGTAACATAAATCATTTCTCATTACTCAATGCCAAATTAGTTTCTTGACATCTAATTAAATTTTTTTCTAAATTTTCTAATGCTTTCTCAGAAGTATTCCCATAGAAATTGAAATCATCCATATATACTTCTACACAATCATGGAGTAGGTCAGAAAAGATACCTAGTACAACACATTGAAAAGTTGCACATGCATTACACAACCAAAAAGGTAGTACTTTGTAGGAGTACATCCCCCATGGGCATGTTAATGTTGTTTTATCTTGATCCCATGGATCTATTTGAATTTGGTTATAACCACTAACCCCATCCAAAAAGGAAAAGTATTTTTTACCTACTAATGTACCTAAAGTATCATCTACAAATGGTAGGGGGAAATGATCTTTTAAGGTTGATTTATTCAATTCCCTATAATCTATGCAAACACACAAATTTTATTAGGAACAATCACTAATGAAGATACCCATTGACTATCAGAAATTGGATATATGATATTAACATTAACTTTTAAGTAGTTTTTGCAATTCATCTTTTACAATTTCTTTCAAGAGCGGGTCCATATGTCTTTGGGGATTCCTGATAGGCTTGGAATTATCCTCTATATAAATATGATGAATACATGTATTAGGGTGGATTCCACACATATCAATGTATTCCCATGTGAATGCACCAAAATGTTTCTATAGCTTCTTAATTAATTGCTCTTTTTGAAATTCTTCAAGTTTAGAGTTGATATTTAGATTTTTTCCTTGATAAATTTCAATGGCTACGTTACTTGATTCTGATATTGATTTGACAGAAGATATTGAACCTGAATTTTTTGGCAAAGTATCCATAGTATAATTTTCTTGAAAATATTTGTCCAAGATGTGTTTATGATCAAAAGTGTGTTGCCCCCCATGATATTGAGTAAAATCAGGATTATTGATCAAATTAATGATTTGATTTTCGTCAATATCATTCTTTCGATTCATAACTTGGTCAATAGTTAAAATAGGTTGTACTACTTCCTCATCATCATTTGTATCTTGAAATCAATGTGTAAATTCGAATCCAGTTAAAGCTTTAGCAAGTGGATATAAATTGAATTTCTTAACTAAATCCCCGTGTGCAATTGTCATGTATGTTGATCCTATATATATTAATGTGTTTTCTATTGCAACATTATTGATATGATTTTTTAAAATGGGGCTACTGGGATCAACTTATTTTTTCATATAAATTTTACCAGACATAAGGTATGCCAATTTACCAATAACTTGCATTGTTTGTGGGTCTTTCTTTTTCCTTCATGTTTTCTTTATACACAATTCCCTTATTGTCCTAGCACAAATTGGAATGTCTTTCATTGCTTGCAATAATGGAATTCTAATACAAACATTCTTTAACTCATCTAATAAATCATATCATGATTGAGTGATTTTATTTTCTAATGCCAACCTTTCTGGGAAGGGTAGAGTACTAGATTTATGTGCTTAATTTGTTATTTTTATTAGGAGTTTCCTCCTCTATAGGTTCTTCAACAATAATAGGTGCATCTTTTTGAAGTACTTTTCCTGATCTAAGATGAATGTCATTTATACCAAGAGAATTAATCATGTAAGTGGAAAAAATTTGTAGCTCAACATTGTAAGCGCGTTGAGCTACTTTGTTATTGGGATTAGAAATGGGTTGTGTAGGTAGTTGAGTTGGTCTCGGAGGTTGATTTGATGGTAATTGAAGCTATTAGGGTTGTGGTGATTGATTGAAGTATGGTTGCTAGAATTGTGGGGAAAACTAGTTTTGTGTAGGATATTGGGTGTATTGTTGTTGCATAGGATAAGAGGGAGCATGCATGGTCCCATAGGTAGGTCCTCGCCAACCTTGTTTCCAAGGTTGGTTTTGGACTTGTTGTGGTGGCCAAGATTTCCAAGGCATAAGAATCGTCCAATTTTGTAGGGGGTATTGTTGAGAAAAATAGGATTGAATTGTTAAATGGGATCTTGAGATATACCCAAAGTCCTTAAATGCCAAGGTATTTTTGGTGCAACAAAACACAATTTCTCTGTAGCTTCTTGATTCCCCTAGTAATATTCTTTGAGTTCCGATAGAGATGGGAAGTTTTCTATAGCATGATTATCTACACATATACCACAAAGTTCAATGTTATCTAAAGTACACTCTTTTAAAGGATGTATTTTTTTACATTTTGAACAATAAATAGTTAATGTTGCATTCTCTACCTCTTTCTTTTGCTTAGTTTTCAATGTGTCTAATTGAGAACCAAGAGTACTAAGAATATTTGTTTTAAAAGTGTCCAATTAATTTCCAATCTCTGCTCTACTTACCCCACCAATGGTTGATTTGTTGACTCTAGAGATAGCATCCCTAGGTCCCTTACCATATTTTGACTTCTCTTGAGATATGTGCTTTCATAAGTCACATATTTTTGGATAGGGTAGGTGAGAAATATCTCCTTTACCCGTTAAATTTAACACATCAATCCATTCATCTCTAATTCCCTGAAGTAAAATGACTTTAAGAGTATCCAAATAAAGATGATTTTTCCTTGATCTTTTAACAGTATAAAGAAATCGTTCTAGGTAGTCTTCAAGGCTCTCCTCTTATTTTTGTGTCATTTTAAACATTTCCTCTCTCATTCATCTGCTTGTATAATAATCATGATATTTTACAAGGAACATTTTTCTCATCTCATCCCATGTTTTTATAGTATTTGTTTCCAAACCCATAAACCAACATAATGCAACATCCTTAAGGGTGGCTAGAAACAACTTCAAATTTTGAGCGTCAAAAGAATAATCATAGATGCAACATAACACTTCAAATTAAAAAAGAAAAGTTTTTGGGTCTTTGGTAATCATACCATGAAAGTTGGGTAGTGATGTAGGTGGTATTTTCTTCATTTGGATTACAACTATCGGATCCAAAATTGGAAATCCAAATTCATCCTCAACAATTGATGTCCATGTACCCTCTGTCATTTCTTCTCTTTCTAGTTGTTCTTCTCTTTTTTCCTCTCCACCTACAGGTGCTCATACTTCTTCTTGGTCACCAAATATTCCAGATATGTTTTATTCTCTAAGGTGTACGAACTCGTCTGATGAGGCATAGAATTATGGTTCCTCAATAGGGATTTTTGGAAAAACAATTTCAAGCCAACTGCTGAGTAATTCTTCCTCTTGAGTTTTGGCTACAAGTATGACAACTTGTTGTGAGGTTGATGGAAATTTTTCTGATTTAGAACTACCTTCTCCAACTTTTTCTTTTCCTTTTGTTTATGTAGTCATGATCCTTATGAATTGTCCTCCTCTTGTAATTATACCTATAGATTGGTTATTTGATCGTGTGGCTCTTACATTACCATGTGATGGAGTGGGTGAATTGGTTGTTGGTGTACTCCTACCACTAGTAAATCTACTTATATTATCTCTATGTCTATTCATGCATTCTACTTAACATGATTTAAATCGTTTAAGAGAGACTCAATACAGTTCTACTTATAGTGAATGTGTAGGTTCTTACATCTTGTCTTCTTATCTCTATTTTCATGCATTTAGTCCTATATGCATTTAAATGATAACAAGAAAACTAAATGCCTTTTTTCACTTCCCCGACAATGACATCAAACATGTCAATTAGCTCAATCAGGTGAAATCTAATACATTAAATCATCAACCTACTGATCATAAACTAATGAAGTGCATGAAAAGTATATGTAGGTATTAGCTTCTAATCTATCTAACTAATCACTTATGCATAAGGAAAATTGTTTCTTGATTAGTAGCATAAATAGATTTTCTGTTCAACTACAAAAAACAGAGTAATTAATAATGATGAAGAAACATATCAATAAAGACATAGGAACAATTCTAGACACTTAGGATCATCAATATATTGGATCATTAACTATAGTCTTTCAACCATTTAAATCAATGAGAGTTACTATTTCTGAAATAATGATCATTTATTCAATTAATGTTTGATGTTTTAGTTTCCCTGTGTAAACAAAAGTAAATGAATTTGTTGAAAATGAAATAGCTGAAAATGTAAATCCTACAACTTAATAAACAAAGAAATACCAACAGTATAGTAAATGAGCAACGCACTTCTCCTCGGGGGAGCCTCCTGGCTCAGGGAGAACTACTAGGGAAGAACGTATAAAACTGAACTTTGTAAACTCAAAATATGTGACTCATTTATTTGCAC
Organism: Picea engelmannii; assembly: GCA_009831015.1. Lineage (NCBI taxonomy): Eukaryota > Viridiplantae > Streptophyta > Pinopsida > Pinales > Pinaceae > Picea > Picea engelmannii. The sequence continues at coordinate 22,121 of ML782382.1, read as the reverse complement.
AGTAACCAAAACTTCTATTAATTCAAATAGTAATACGAGTTTTACAGGATTTTGATATCAATAATATTCTGTGTCCCTATGAAGGTATGATAACCAATATTTATACATTGTACACAAGATCACATAGATCCAATTCTCACGGATCTCATAAATTGTTTACAAATTGAAATAACACATGCGTATTCTTTATCAAATCCAACAACTTGTGGGTATATGAAGTAGGATCTGTGATCCACATAATAGAGAAATTCATGATATGTTGCATGAATTTCTCTTATGTGATCTCGTGTTGATTTGATGAAGACCCAACTCACGCATTTTTCCACTTGTACATGCATTGATTGTAAGTTTGACTTATCTCCCACGCTAATATGGAGGATTCTTTGCCTAAACTGATAGGTAGATGATCTTCATGAACTAATTTGGCATCTTCTACAAGTCAGGATTCAATCCTAGAGTGTGTGTGACCCTATAGAACAATGATTCTGCTACAGAAAAAAAATTAGTGGCTACAAAACTGTATTTGAGTTGCTATAGAATCAAAGATTATGTAGTGACTCATGAAAAGTAAAAATTAATTAAATAAAATTTCATAAGGAAGAATAAAAAACTGCTTAGATTGGACAATTTACCTCTATTATCCTTCAATACACAAATTCTATAGCTAAGCAAGACTTTCATGGAAAAAATGGGTGAAATAGGATATAAGTTGGTTCATAGGTGTAGGTTTTGTGTTAAGCCCTAATATTGGCTCATTACCCCTTAATTGGGGCATATTATATTAGTAATGTTATTTTATTTATGTCAGCTTTAGGCCATTAGTTGTAATTATACCTCCTAGTCTCCTATATATACCAAGGAGACATTTTCATTTTGAATCATCTTGTACTTGAACATTTTAAGTGGGGTAAAAGGAGGTTTCCCCCTCGAAGAGGCTTATTATCTGAAATTATCTCTTTTTCAAGGCATTGAGTACTTTGTCTAAGGATTTTCTATGCTATATTGATATTTGGTTCTTAACATATGGTATCAGAGCTCAAGGTATTGGGGTTTCGCTGCTACATCTGAGACACCTTGGAATTTTTGCTATAAATTATTTTCTACAATGTTTCAGAAGTAATGGCTTGGAAGATATTTAGTAGATGGATCAAGGTACGTTGGGTTCAAAATTCATCTCCTGATTCCTTATACTTTCAGAGATACAACTTGTACAAGATAGGGTTCAGGAATCATCCTGAACTGAGTCATTGCGGAATTTTCACTATAAAAACTTTTCTGTAACTTTTCAGACCCTGAAATCTGGAGGATATTTATCAAAATTAGTAAGGTATCTATGGTAAAAATTTTAGCTTCTGGGTCATCGTAAATTTGTAGATACACCCTGTGTAAGATAGGGTATCTGACTAGTCCTATTGACTAGTCTCAAGAAGGTGTTCCAGGTAAAACAATCATAACTTCTTCCTAGAGTATCCAAATTGTGTGGGAATAGTTTCATTGGATCGTGGACAGACTGTATAATTTCGGGTGTGAGTTTCAGAATTTATATCAATTATTTTGTGTGGGGAACACTATACAAGTGTGGGGAAGTTACCATAAATTCCACTTGGCACATCCAATTTTGATCAGACCTGTGGCATTGTAGGGAAGAAATATTAGAGAAATACATAAAAGAAATTTTCATACCCAGAAGGGCCGAAACTTGGGAGATACAATAGAAGAAATATTGTCTAGCAGAACCACCTCAAAATCAAGGTTCAAAAGTGATACTTGGCCAACATGCCACCCA
>ML782381.1:381067-394948 GCA_009831015.1 Picea engelmannii | reverse complement strand
TAACATCATCAACTATACACCTCATGTATGTGCGCCAACTCATCAACTACTTGTCTCAACCATGTACTCAACATGTACCTCAACCAAAAGCCCTCATCAATTTGATTATCCAAATCTGATTTGTACCTCAACCAAAAGCCCTCATCAACTTGACACTTCACTTCCATTGCAAACCAAACCACTAAGTTTGTTTCTAGTCTGTCTCTGCGATAGGTCAGTCCACTTGTTCGAACCTTCACCAATCCCATGCCCAAAGTTTCTTCTAAGTTTTCTCTAATACCACCTGTCATGACCCCACATGACGCTTGCTCAGATATTGTGATCGTGCACCTCTTGAGAGCGTGTGACACCGCGATGATTCTTACTTGGCTGGTTGGTAACACTAAGAATACTTCGTCTAGAATATGCCTCTTCACCTAGAGCACACCCATACTCTGTTCTAGGCTACAGGGGATTCACACTCTAACTCTATGCAAATCACTTGTATACTTAGGAAATCTTGTTAATAACTTAACACTTAGTCATTTAATCATACATCCAAGAACATGTGAAACCAAGAGAACACTTGCGAAAACAAACAAGAGATACACACATAAATAGTGTGGGTGGCATAAGACATGCCTAACACCCGACTAAGTCTTATTGTTGCGAAACATTTAGAATATGAGAACTATTGGCTTGGTTACAACTTGGGCAGAGTAACACGACTCACCTCACCTCACCAAGAAACTCATACATAGATTCATCACACCAAGACTCTCTATTGTAACCACTTTCACAACCTTTGTGGTGTGCCCTAGACGTGCGCCCCACCACAGGTTTGTTGTCACTTCTATGTCGCAAACTTCACCAAGTTAACACAGACTTTGGTTCTAACTCGTAGCATACCTCCCATAGACCTACGTTCATACTTCCCCAAGCTCTCCTTGTGCACCCCACACTTGGCTGCTTGTCTTCCATATTTGCAGCTCTACCTCATTTCTATCTTGCCTCATAACTTTTCCTCGGTTGCTTGACTTTCTCTCTATGCCTTCTTGCTCAATTCTCATCCTTGGTTGAGTTCCCTTGTTCTTATATGGACTCCAAATGTCACCTTCACAAATCGTCACACCCTTTGGGTGATTCGCACCCCTTCACGGACCAATATTCCCAAATGAACTAACATGTCGCTTCGCAGACCCAATGCACCCAAACAAACCTCAGCACCCATCAACCATCGCATCTCTTAGACCGATACGCCCCATCCTTGGGAACACATCCCTTGTCTCGTGTCTTGTGCTCTTCCTTGTGTCGATCGATATGACTCTTTGTGGGTGTGCTGATGGGGTCATCCAACCTCTCCAATGCAGCCATGTTTCCAAGGGAAGGCAGGTCTACTCCTTGGGCATACACCCAAGTTGTCTCATCCTTTCCCAAACAAAACCCAAGTCTCCATCAACTACCACAAGGAAAGTAAGGTATGTGCCCTCTTGGTGCCACACGTCACCATTGTGTGCCCAAGGTGCTCCTACCCACACCCACATGTCTTTGTTTTCCCAACTGATCACATGGCCTTTCTGTTCTCTTGCCCAATTCATCCCCAAGTTTTCCCAAGGAGTGTGTGTGCTCGATAGGTGTCATAGGAGGCCTCACAACTTGGTTAGTAATGGGTAATTTGTTCATATGTTATTCTTGCCAAATTGGATAACAATAAGAACAATAGAAGGATCAAATCATGGGAAGAACACATAAAAAGTGTAGTATGTCTTTCATTATCACTTTTGATTTATGAAATTCATGCCATAAATTTTAATAAATCTTCAATATGAAGACACTTAGATTTATGTCATGAATTTTATAGATCAATTAAATATTCAATATGGAAGTGTGGAAAAACACACTATGCATTAATATGTCACCACGTCTTGGGGAATATGGATAGATTTATTTTGATCATTAAAATAAAGGAAATCAAACATATGTAGAAATGGATTTTTCTCAAGCTAAGGGAAATTAGTGCAAAATGGGAAATGATTTGCACTTCTATATGCAAAATTTAAAATGCAACAATAGAATAGACTGACACATAAGAATAAAATGTTGCACAATAAAAAACACATAGAGAATGAAAGAGAACAATCTTAGAAGTGAGAAGAAGTGACCATTCATTGTATTTAAACAAGAAGACACCCTTTTTATCAGACTGGGCGATTTTCGCTTTACAACAACAACAAGAGACTTGCTGCTTTATTTATGACTGACAAGCATTGTTTTGTTTTTTATTTTAGTTAACCGCCTAACGAAAAATCATGCTAATTATTTATTAGGAACTGCCCTGCTCGATTGGACTGGCGAGGGAAGTTACAGTAGAAACTACTATGCGAAGGGAGATGGGCAACCTCTTTGGTGGACCAATTCCTCCCTGTTTAGATCTGGAAGCGTTCCTGCTTCTACCAAAAAATGAGGAAATTTGCATTGCATTCTCTCCAATGATTTCTTGAACTATGTCAAGATCATATCTGAGTGGGCACAATTGATGATAGTTTCCTCTGAATCGGTGCTTGTCCCACAAGAGCCATACATGATCTTCTAGGTGAAAGAACAATGGCGTGTGAATTTTATGAGGCCTTTGTTTTGCACGCTCTTGTGTAGTTGGTAATGCAGTGGCTAAGTGAAGATGGAACTGAGCGAAAGTGTGGGTATAACATTATGCTAAGTGTTGTTCTTTTTTTTGATGTCCAGACCCCACTTAGTAATAATCAACCATCACTTCATTATTTGTGTCAATGTTTCCCTTAAATACAATCTCCTTGGAATAACAATGGGTGTGTCCAATACACCATATCTGACTAACTGTTCTAACTAAGAAGGGATGCCTCTGCATATGATTTTTCCCTTCTATACTGCATTTGTAAGAATTTTGTTTGGCTCAGGATTTCTCAATAATCTGTTTGGAAAAAGAGGAACTACCGGGAAAAGTGTTATAATATGATGGTACTTGTGTTGGAGTACATAACCTATCGGCGGAGACTACTGGAACAAAATCTTGTTTTGGCATAAGAAATATTGGAGATGCACAAAGTGAAGATGAAGGTGGAGTAGAAGAGGCTTTTGAAATGAGATCAATGGTGTGCTCAATAGAGCAAGACGGGGGCAGTCCTGTGGGTTGGGGAAAGGAATTGGCAACTTCTAGGAGCGGGGAAGCCATGTCCCGAGGTGTTGGGTTGGTGAGATGGTTTGGTTTAATGGAGCAAACCAAACACACAGAAACATATTTGTTCATATTTACTTGCTTAATGACTACTTATCCGTTCATAGGTTGTGTGGAGTGAGGGGTAGAGAAGGTGAGAACATAGGTAGGCCCCTCATGTTGCATGTGGTATTTATGGAATTTAGCATGATAAACAATGTTTTCAGGCATGTTGGTAGGGGAGTCTAAGTAACAGATCAACACAATATAAAGGAGAAACATCACACACCATAATATCCCAGAAATGGCCAATAACGAAGGTCAACGCATAACACAGGGAGACAGTGAGGTGTGGGCCTTCCTTTTGTACCCATCCGAGTTGATATGGTTCGGGGTGTGGAGTAGTTGGGAGTTGTAGCCAGTGGACCAAATCCTAGGAAATGAGGTTATTTTGGCTTCCGTTGTCTAGGATGAGAGTAGCCAATTCGTGCTTAATTTGACAATTGTGGGTAAATAGGGGCACGGGAGAGGTGTCGTTTTCATTGGTGGTCATCATAATTAGAGATGGGTCAACTTTTGTAGGATTTTCGAGAGAAATGACTTCAGGAGGATCAGGGGAATCAGGTTGAGCAACCTCTGCAAAAAGATTTTTGTTGGAGCGAAGGTTCTAAAGTGCTCGACAATTAGCAGAAGCATGCAAGTTGGTCTTGTGGAAGGTACACAGGGGCGTCGTTCGAGGTGTGGAGGTGTAAGTAGGGGTAACTTGAGAAGGGCCAATAGTAGAAGGGTTATATCCGGGCTGGTGTGAGTGGATTCGAGGAGCCACTTTATGCTCGACGTCCAAGGCCCTAAGAAAGGCCTTGTCTAAGAAAGAACTCTCAAACAAATCAACTTCATGACATATGCTTAGTAATAATCCATAATTGAACTTGACAATCAACACCTCTTCCAGATCAGTGATGTGGAGTTAGATGCACGATTTGCAGAAGATGTTGATGTATCCTTGTATGGATTGATTGGTCAGTTGTTGGAGCTGTAACCATCTGGCGAGGAGATTCCAACGATATCTTGGTGGGTAAAATCACTATTTGAGAGCCTCGAAAAATCCATTCCACATCATAATGTGTGATATTTGTGTCTCAATCGGGGTGCATATGTCCATGACCCATGAATAAGTCTCCAGTTGAGTGTCCCACCATGTCTGCGTAATTCCCTTGAGTTGCAGACCGACGATCTAAAGTATCATGTCTTATGTCATCTTAAGACATGTACGGAAGTATGTGGAAAGACTGCAAAGCCAAGATTCAACAGTCTCTCCATTAATTTGGCCTGCAAACTTCAGTAATTGGAAGTGCATATCGAGCTGCATGGGTGTCGGAGCTCGACGTTGTTACAGACGGAGTAGCTCCTGGAGAGCCATCTTTAAATCCTGAATTGGAGCTGTGGCAGTGGATGTGGAATCCTCTGTAGACGACTCTCTTCGCGGCGACATAATTTTCATTCACCATGAATGTCGATCTGTCACTGGATGCTAGAGAGTGGTGAAAGATGAACATGTTGGAAGCCCTGAGGAGAGAACATTGGAAGTCCTTAGAAGGATGTCTGGATTTGAGATTTTTTTTTTTTTGATGGCCTCTCTTCTGAATTGCATGGTTGAGCAGAAGCTAGATTGGATCCAGGCTCTGATACTAATTGATCTTCAATTCTATACGCAAAATTTAAAATGAAACACATAGAATACACAAAATACAAAATACACAATACAAAATACACATAGAATGAAAGGGAACAATACTAGAAGTGAGAAGAAGTGACCATTCATTGTATTTCAAGAAGAAGACACCCTTTTATCAGACTGGGTGAATTTTTCTTTACAACAACAACAAGAGACTTGTTGCTTTATTTCTGACTATCAAGCGTTGTTTCACTTTTTATTTTAGTTAACTATCTAATGGAAAAATCATGCTAATTATTTATTAGGAACTGTCTTGCTCAGTTGGACTGGCGAGGGCAGTTTACAATAGAAACTACTATGTGAAGGGAGATGGGTGTCCTCGTTGGTGGCCCAGGAAATTGGTTCTAGAAGAGTGGCCCTTGGAGATGTAAATGTGTATCAAAAATTCCAAAATCAATTTAAACTTGCAACAAATCAGAGCAAGACAAGGAGGCACCTGTAAATATACCATCAATTCTCAATGTCAAACTTGAAATTATCAATTAAATCATATTCTACTTGTTTAGAATTGAGTATTAGGTCAGTTTCTATTGCTGGTATGCATCCTCCTTCCGTTCAAATATTCAAACTTTGTATATACACATCCTCCCCTTCCATCATATTTAAGTGGTTAACTCTGTATAATTTGAGTGCCCTAGGGGTTCATTTCTAGATTCACAAATACAATTTAAACAACAGAAAATTGCGATTTCATGCAGATTTATATTGTGATTTGAACTTGTGACCTTTTATGAGGAAACAAATGTTCTTAACCATTGGACCCACATAATCTATTTTTAAAATCACAACCAAACCAAACACCAAATTAATTTATAATAAACTAAACTAATAAATAATTATTTTTAATTTTAGCAAAAATGGATTACAAAATCTAAAGTCACGAAAACCACAAAAGTATAATAAAAACCATATTGAATACTTTGCTTGGCCTTCACGGAAGAAAAAGCACACCATTCATTTTGGATGGATGGGATGCATGTATGGTTGCTACTTCAATAGATTTAATCACATCATGCTATTGTTCCATTATCATATCAATCATTTGTGTTGACGTCAAGGGGAATACAATCGCAAAATGAATGATTGCTCTTCATGGGAAGCTTCCACTTATGTGTTTATTATTGTTTTTTAGCACTTGTCTTTGGATATGCAGCACTGTCATTCTTGATAAAATTTAAAATATTTAACAAGATTAAAATTTTATAATATAAATTAAATAATTGTTTTTAAATATTAAAATTATTATTTTATATATATTAATAACAATAAAAACTTTCTCAATTTTAAAATAGAATATATATTTTTATATTTATAAAATGTACACTTTTCCATTGAAATTATATGTTATTTTTTCATATAAAATAAACATATATGTTATATTAAAATATCTCTATAATATAAAATTATAAGCAAAAAATTAAAAATAAAGGTAAATATAAATACTGACTACAACGAGAATTTGGATATGATGCCCAATATTAAATTTAAAACTAATCATACTTTGTTTTAAGATTTTATGGAATTAAAAGTAATCCTACTTTTATTTTAAGATTTTATGGAATCTTTTTCTGGTAAAGAGTTTTAAGTAGTTTTCAAGAATTTGTATTAAAGGTAAATATTGACCACAACGAGAATTGTATATAATGCCATACGTATACTCTCCAATATTAAAAGTAAGATTTTATGGAATCTTTTCTTGTAAAGTGTTTTAAGTAGTTTTCAATATAAATTTCATGATGTATTAAAGAGTAAAGACTTTTTAAACACTGGAGGGAGTAGGCTAATTAAGGAGTAATTTGTTTTTCAGAGTTTCGTTTTTCAGGTAAAAATGGAGTTTGAATTTAGTTAGATTTTCAGGAATAGTTTGTATTTGGTATGATTTATCAAAATTTTATGCATTTCAGAATTTTTCATCAAAAGTTTTGTCCTATTTTAAATTAATCCAAATGTTCAAAAATTTATCAAAACTGAATTGGTTGAAAATTTAAAAACCAACCACAAAATAGTTAAAATGACAACACTAACATTTATACCCCTAATTTTAAAGAGAGGGGTATAATTAGAAGAATTATAATATAATTCCTCTAATTATGCCCCCTTCCCACCCTCTAATTATATTATAATTCCTCTAATTATGCCCCTCCCACCCTCTAAATTAAGAATAGTTAGAATGACAACACGAGCATCCTAAATTCCTTAACAGAAATGCATTAAAACCCTAAATTAGGTTTAGGGCTACTTGGAATGACCCACTAACATCGTAGCTGCCAAGATTTTGGGAAATGGGACTCACGACACTGCTAGCTGGAATAAAAACACGAGACTCGCCACACTTTGCTCGTATTCCTGGCCTCGCTGTTATTTATCTTCATGCCCCTTGGCATCAAAATATTTGAGCATAGATATCCCATTCGTTTAGATGTTTTGAATTGTGCTCTGATTTATTTTTCCTTCTAAATATTTGTAATTCCAGGGCTGTAATGTGCGAAGGAGAAAAGTGAATCCTCTGGATGGAGCCATGCGATAGCTATGAGGTGGAAAATGGCAAGCCTACAATGTGAAAAATTGATGCTATGTCATTTAATTAAGATCGAACACGGGCTCTTTTCTTAGAATTTAAGACTTATTTTTTTCTAATAAAGTCACATATAAGTGACTTAGTAATTAACATTAATAGGTTTAATGTTGTTAGAGGATGGTTGAGATATTATCTTCATTACTTGTAAGTTAGATTTCCAAAAAAAATTGTACAATAAAGTTGTAGGTTACTGTAGGTATGTACTAATTATTCATAATATCATGTGTGTGGAATTGGTGTAGATATCTGAACTTTTAATTGTGTTTTTTCTTCAATTCATTTACAACAAATTCTTGCTTAGTATTTAGCTTTTTTTTTTTGAAAGTTTTGCATTGTTAAGGAATTGAGGAAGAGATCAATCTAAAAAGATTTTGTATTCTTGCAAATTTATCATGATGTTTGCAAAATTTTCATCATGTTTTAGAGATTCAAAAATAAAAAGTAAAATGAGAAAAATTGATACTCTAACAATTACTTAAAGCTGAACTTTTTTATTCATAATATTTTAGAAAATCATGAATTATTTATTGATAGTGTATTTATTGAATGAATGCTTTATAAAAAAAAACTAAGCATTTTCATTCTCTTGCTTCCTTCATTGAACAACGTCTCAACTTCTCATTTTCCAAACCATGCATTACATTTTAATAATAGCTTACCCTTCCAAGATGACTTTTGGTACAGTGGCCACATTTTAACATTCTATTTGGGCATGTTTATGTATATAATGCATTTCAATTCCATATTTAGAATTCTTCCAATAATGCTTGATTTTTTTTAGTTTTATTTATAAATATTTTATAACAAAAATATATTGTTAATTTAAATGCATAATAGTTGTAATGCATGATTGTATATCAATTTATTTTTTACCTATTATAAAATTAGTAAAAGTTTGCATAAATTAAAGGGAAAATGGAGCTTGAGACTATTAGGAATGTCACAGCTAGGGATTTCCCTAGCAACCAACCAATATAGAGAATGGCATGTTCTACATTAATGCATAGCTGTCTCTTGGTAGCCACCACAATCCTTGTCTCGACCGCATTGGCTCTTGTAGCCTTATAGATTTCCCCCTCAATCATGGTAGAGTCGGCCTCCTCTCTTTCATTGATCTAGATGGATATTGGTGGCCACCCACCTATTCCAACTAGCTTCTAGTGTCCATTTTTTGTTCAACACGTTCTTCTATACTGCTTTGTAATTGTGAGTTCTACACTTCTAGGAATGTCTGAAGCCCCACACATCCTCCAAGTGGATATGATTGGCCTCTCGCCTAATCCAACTGCCTTATTTTGTATGTTTTCATGTTAGCACATCTTGTTGTACTTCCAGGGTCGTTTTGGGGCCCTAAACATTGTTTTTTTGGCTCGCCATAGTCAAATTGTAGACACAGTTATAGTTTGACAACAGAATGTGTAGCTCTCTAAAATACCTTTTTAATGGGCTATCACACGCCTAAAACGAAGGTGGTATGCAAAAGTTACTATCCTTGGAAGTTGAGGTACCAAATTACACCAACTTACCCATAGGGCCCACATGACTTTTGACGTTTCACCTCCTAGGGTTAGGTTTTTGGATGTCAAGGGTTTTGGCATTCATGAGTAATATCAAAAAGGCCTCTGGAGCCTCATTGTAATCCATTTCCGCTCAGATGGATGCACGTAGCAACCACATCTCTTCTCAGAGATAACTACCACCATTTGAACAAGTGTTTCAGTTATGCAGTTTTACAGTTTTAGCCTATTTCATTATTTAATAGAATATATTGTTCACTGGATATTTGTGTTATTCTTCATATCTCTATGTTTATTGTATTCAGTCTGTTAATCAGTTCGTTCCGCTCTTAAATCTGGATCAAAGGTATCAGAGCGGTCTACTCTTCATTTATTTTTCTTCGTGCATGTCCCCGACAAGATCTGGGTACAAGAAGTTGGGACTCGAACCAATCAATCCATTACAAGATCGGTTGCGCCGAGCCCGACAACAACCCGTGGGGGACGAAAATAAATATGATGGAGCAGGAGATCCTATTAACATGTTGCTCGAGGAAGCCCTAGTGCGAAAAAGGAACAAAATGATGGAAAACTTCACGCAGATCCTTCGACGACTGCCCACAGGAGAAACATCTTCATCAAGCGGCCATGCAACCCCCTTCAAGGTATAGGTAAATTTTTATATTCCATTATTTGAAGGACTGATAGATGTGGTTGTTGTAGATAAATGGTTGAATCTGCTTGAACGATATTTTTCGGTCCACAACTTCTCCGATAAGGAAAAGATCACTTTTACACTCCTCAAGGTCGTTCCCCATGTTAAATACTTGTGGGATATTTACTCTGAGCAAAGGGTCGTGGAGGAATCTACAATGTTTTTGGTGGCCCCTACATGGGATTCCTTTCGAGACGCCATTAAAGAATAATACTACCCTATTGGAAGCTACGAGGACCAGTACACTAGATGGATCACCCTATGTCAAGAAACGGACTAGACAGTACCAGATTTCACCAATATTTTCCATACCCTACACACCAAATTAGGTATCAAAGACTCTAAGCGTCATCTGGTGCTCAAATACCACGGTTGTTTGCATAGATACATTCAAACAGAAATGGAGTTCCTGGACATTGCCTCATTGGGCATGGCTTATATATACGCTGTCAAGATTGAGCATAAATTTAAGTAGAAAAAGTGAGAGTTTGGATCTGCAAACCCCTCACAGCCAAAGCAGAGAAAAAACAACCCAACCCACACAATAAGGGACCAAGTCGAGATGTCCGCCCTCAGGACAACTAGTCCAAGACGCAACAAAAGAAGGGAAATGAGAAGACGGAGAAGGACACAAGAAAATGGTGTGAGTACCATAAAATTCCTTGGCACAACATCGAAGAATGTCGCTCCAAGTAGTTCCTTATGGCCGAGCTGAAGGCTTCCAAGTCAGAGGTTGATTCTGATTCCGAGTCAAATCCTGAAGGAGGGAAGCAGATTATCGATGTTGAAACCAGTGCCACTTTCGCTACTACCAAAGTCCAGCCAAGCGAACCAGAAGAACTAGAGGAAGGGGAACGCCTATTTCACTCGTAGATGTGGGTCAAGGTGGCTCCATTTCATTTCATTATCGATAGCGGTAGTCAGAAGAACCTGATTTTAGTAGAGGTCGTCAAGCGGCTAGACTTACCAACGACACCGCACCCGCAACCCTACACCATCGGCTAGCTTCACCAGGGTAGAGATCTCTGTGTCAGGCAACAATGTTGTCTTCCCTATGACATCAAGCCTTTCAAAGATGAGGTATTGTGTGATATTTCTCCCCTTGAATTTTGTGATGTTCTCTTAGGACAACCATATTTGTGGAAGTGTTACATTGTGTATGAGTCTAGACCACGCAGTGTTATTATTACTTTGGGTAGATAATTGTACAGGATCCCAGAGGTAGCGTCGCCTATTGCTATTTATTTAAACGTTGCTAAGAAATGAAGTAAGGTCATTTCACAGACCGAGGAGTTCTTCTTCTTTGTGATCCATGCTCACAGTAAGCATAAGGTCACCACCACATCCGTGGCCTCTACACAATGCCTCTCTTTGTAGCAAAAGCAAGCGGATAGGATCGTGAAAGAATACAGAGACATCTTCTCATCACGTACAGGGGTACCGACACACTGCCAAGTATTGCATCCAATTGATCTAACCCCCGACGTACCTCTACCTAATGGACCAATGGATCTACGCTCGCTAATGGAGAATGATGAAACTAGGTGTCAGATCCAAGAGCTTCTTCAAAAGGGGCACATCGAAACCAACTCCTCCCCTTGTGAAAGATCGATTGTACTGGTATAGAAGAAGGATGAGACTTGGTGAGTCTGCATTTATTACAGAGCCTTAAACAAAGTCACGGTTAGGAACCACTACCCCATTCCCAGGATTGATGACCTTCTTGACCAACTCAAGGGGGAAAAGTTCTTTAGCAATATTGACCTGAAGTCTGGCTACCACCAGGTTCTCATCGAACCAACTGATGTATGGAAGACAACCTTCAAGCCTAAATAAGTTCTCTACGAATGGCTAGTCATGCCCTTTGGCTTAACAAATGCACCATCCACTTTCATGAGGTTGATGGATGATGTATTGAGACCCTTCACCAACTCCTTTGTGGTAGTATATTTGGATGACATCCTCATCTTCATTAGAACATGGGAGGAGCACATGCGACATATTCAACAGGTTTTAATCACTTTGCGACAACACAAGCTTTAGGCCAACTTGGAAAAATTCTCTTTTGGAATGAAAAGGGCCCAATAGTTGGGATACATTGTTGATGAGCATGGATTACATGTTGATATAACTAATATCCGTGACTGGTCAGCCCCGACCACACTAACTGAGCTTCGGATATTTTTGGGACTAGCCAACTTCTACTAATGGTTCATGTTGGGATTCTCCGATATTGCATGGGCCCTCAGCCAGGTGACCAAGGGAGGTGGTAGGGCCAAGTTCATGTGGGGGAAGGAGAAGCAACGAACATTCGATGATCTAAAGAATCACTTGTTCTCAACTCCAATACTCTCCTTGCCCGATTTGCAACAAAGATTCGAGATTAAGATTGATGCATCTGACTATGTTGTGGGTGGAGTTCTCACTCAACACGGGCATCCGGTGGCATACCATAGTGAGACACTCTCTGACACCATCTGGAAATACCCCACCTATGAAAAGGAAATGTATTCCATTGTACAAGTCTATCGTCAATGAAAACATTACATTATGGGGAAAGAGATGATCATACACATTGATCACAAGCCTCTGCAGTTCATACAGATGCAAGGGAAATTGTAGAACGATCGCCATCAGAAGTGGTCCACCTACCTGCAACAGTTCCATATCAACATAAATTATAAGACATTTATATCCAATCATGTCATTGACTGCCTTATTCGGCTTCCTATGGCTACACTCACCACTGTGCTCCATTCCTGTGGACATGAAGCATCTGAATGGCCCCAAGTTTATCAACAAGATCCGGACTTCGCCACCACCTATCAGCTCTTGGGTACAGGCACAACTGTCACTGATTTTCACATTCAGGATGGACTCTTATGACACCTGGACATCTTTGTGTTCCTACAAGTGAGCGTGCAAAGATGATTTGGGAAGCCCACTACAGTCAGGTGGCAGGACATTTTGGCGTGGAGAAAACTGTGGTCATTCTTCAGAAATATTTTTATTGGCCAAATATTCGACAGGACGTCAGCAAGTATATCAGATCTTGCACTGCCTATGACATTTCCAAGCCAACTTTCAAGAAGAAAGGATTATACACCCGTCTTCCTATTCCTGAGAAGCCTTGGGAATCCATCTCAATGGATTACATGTCTGGGTTTTCATCCACCAAAAAAGGAAATGATTGTGTGTTTGTGGTCATTGATCGTTTTTTGAATATGGCCATCCTCACAGCCTGTAAGAAGAATGTCACAGCGACAGATATTGCTAAGCTCTTATTCGAATGAGTGTGGGTCGACTTTGGGATACCATAGACCATCATCTTCGAATGAGATAGTAGGTTCCTCAACACCTTTTGGTCGAGTCTCTGGTCTCTGTTGGACACCAAGCTCAGAAAGTCCACTGCTTTCCACCCCCAAATCGATGGCCAAATAGAGGTCGTTAATCAGATGATTGTGCACATCCTGCGCGTGTACAATTCTAAGCATCAACGTACATGGGACGAGAGTCTCCCATATGTCCAACACAGTTACAATAGGGCTCTCCATAGTTCCACCGGCCATAGCCCATTTCAGGTGGGTCTGGGATGTCATAATGAGATTGCTTGATGTTAGATGTGGTGTTTATAGATATCCTTCATTCATTATGTAACACGAGATAATGATTATCACTCTAAGTTCAAGGTTGAACGAAGATCCCTCTTCATGGACATCAAAATGTAGATTATTCTCTTCCACGTTATTATTAGCCTATTGCTTGCAGTGAAATTCAGGAAAAGCTTGTTGTGAGATAAAAGAGTGTGCTGGTAAGGAGATTGCAATGTTTATTTCTATTGTGGTAACTGTATTTTTTTATCTTGATGTGGATATTGTTGGGCACACCAACATTCTCAGTGAAGGAACACCAATCAAATCATATACGATGCATTTTGGCAGTGAAATTACCATGTTTTAGAATCATAGTTTCGCGAAAATGAGTCATTACATTTTCTAGCATTGAGCATCATGTTTTGCAGGTAGGAGTTTGGCAAACACCAAGAGGACGTAGTTACATGTATGCCATGAAGGCAGTGGCATCTTCTGTTTTCCGGACAATCATGTTTCCTCACAACGGAAAGATTGTAACCCTCGACCAACTCTCATATTATGAACCCAACCCCTCTACCAATGTCGATAATATCCT
>ML782381.1:363834-380967 GCA_009831015.1 Picea engelmannii | reverse complement strand
TTTTGTTAATAGATCATGTCTTAAAACCATTGGGAACTCCTTTGTCTCACGTTTGAAGTTTTGTTTATGGTTGTAATGTTATTTGCTTTTCAGTTCTTAGGTAGATTTTATTTCGTTTGGTTTTCTATTCTATGTTAACCCATGTTGATTCACAGCAAACCTGTTCTGCCCTGCTGAGCCCAACAGGGCATGCTAGTGCTCCCATTCTTGCTCACCAGGCGACGATTCGAGCACGAACACCACTGATCCATATTTTATGAGAAAAACAAAATGAATACAGATTATTATTAAAAGATGCTTAACACATAATAAAAGATATATAGTAAAATTGGTTTCTATTCAATGAGGAAATAAGTTGACACTGTAAAATGCAACGGAAAACAAGCTTGTTGGAATGGTGGAAGCTTATCTCTGAGAAGAGATGTGACGGCTTCGCTCATTCGCAAGAAGATGAGCACAATGAGGCTCTCAAGGCCTTTGTTATAATAAACAGGAATTCCAAAAACCCTAGACATCCAAAAACCTAACCCTGGGAGATGAAGCGCCAAAAGTCATGTGGGCCCCATTGGGATAAGTTAGTACATCAAATTCCCAGGGTCATAACTTTTGCATACAATCTCCGCTTTAGGAGCACGATAGCCCATTGAAAAGTTCTATCCAAGGAATACACATGTTTCCATCATAATTTGACTCATTGTATTATTTTATTGTGGCGAGACCTAAAAACGCAGTTCATGGCCTCAAAACGGCCCTGGAAGTCAGCGACCCGAAAACTAGAAAAAAACTGCCAAACTGGAAAAATGCCAAAATGAGCCAGTTGGAATAGGTGGGAGGCCAATGACAGCCATTTGGATCATCAAGAGGAAGAGAGATGGTGGAAAATCAGAATATATGTAGGGAGATATCAATGGGTTGTGAGTTCTATGAGTTGTGAGTGGATTGTGATAGACCACCCTATTTTGTGGTTTAATAGCCTCAACTTGGGGGTGATTGTTTTTTGATATTTGGAGTATTCATTCTATGTTTGGGTGGAACATTCGTCCCAAGTAGCTCGTTTCACAACTCTTATTTAAACATAAGTGTTTATCTTGTTTCTATGATATTTCATGAGTTAAATTGTTGTGCATGATCTTTGTAAATGAGAATGATTTATATGTTGTTGTAATGAGTTATTAGACTGCATTCATTTTGGTTAATAATGTTGTATTTTCATCTAAATATGGGTATCAGTTAGCAGTTAAAATATATATGTAATTCATAGTTGTAAGCTACAGGGAAACAATTAGTTGTAAAAGAATTTATTAGTTAGCAGGAATTTCATTTTTAAGTGTATTATGCACCGAAATGTGCCTCGGATGGGATGGGGTACATTACAAGAATGACGATGGGGTTCTAGATCATTTTTTTCAAGAGTTTGGCATGTATATGTAAGTCCTATTATTTTTCATTTTCATCAAGTAGTTATTGGTTGTGATCCACGCTCCAACCACATTTAAAATTTCTTCTACTTCCAAAAAGTTCTCATGATTTTCTCATATACATTTATTGGTCAAAAGAGGGAATTTTCCTTGTCCAAAGGGTATTTCCGTGGTTCTATCTCATCCTTTGCTTTAGCTCCTCTGAAAATGTCGTTACATCTTGCCTCGCCTTGAATATAGAGTTGTAGTGCCTCCATGTCAACACTCCCCAATTCGACGAAGTGGCTAACATCATCGGGGCCTTACTTGTTGGATGGATCCACCACACACAATTACTCTCCAAGCATGGCTTCTCTAACTTCTACTATAATATTCTATTCTTCCACCTTGGTGATTTATGTCTAACTCTAAAGGAAAAACACTGAAGACAATTCTCTATATGTTTCACTTTGTATGGCCTTCATCAACGAGGGAACCAACAATTGGACTAAGTTAAAATTGAGGTTGATCAACCAAAGTGGAAAATGGAGGCACAAAATTTATAGCCATTTTGATTGGATCCTTGAACGTGGGGTTTACACTTTCGAACATGTAAAAAGCATGTGATGAGTTTCTTTTTAGGAATTTTGGGTTGAAATGCAAAATAACTTCTTATTAGGGTTTCTGGATTGAATTGCAAAATATCTTCTTATCAAGGTTTTTGGGTTGAATTGGAAACGCTTTATTAAATTTCTATATATCATTCAAGTAAAGAAATAAATGTTGTATGCATTGAGGAATGAATGAATTTATCATTCCCCAACATTGTATCATTTTTTCAAATGTGTTTGTATCACAAATTTCTACATAGGTTGTGTCCTCACTATTATTTGAAGAGAATACAAAACTGCATTTTAGTAATATATGTTCTTTTAAAATAAATTAATGACCTATTTTTAATATTTCACCAACCCCTTTTGCCAACTTCTTATATCTTTCCATAATTTTTTTTAGATTGCTCCCTACTTTGTTATTTTTTTCACAAAATAAAATTTTCATTTATTTCCAAATTTCTTGTTATTGATAGTGTAAAAGTTACACACCACATATTATATTTATAGCAGGTCTTATCATACCATATACATGGATATACATAGTATGATTACCCTTTCATACTGTTATTAAACATCTTGGTAGAAACCCATGGAAATACATGCCCCATGGGGTCTTGTATTATGTGATAGGATAGGCTCCATGGAAAATCATAGGCTTTGATGTCCATTATGTGTCTTTGTTCATAATAAAGTCTCCCATGTCTACAACATTGACTTCCTTGAAACTTATATATCATAAGGCCAAGTTGATAATGATTGGAGGAATTGACGATTATGGGATTAAAATGGAAATAGGGATGTGGTAGATTTATGAAGTAGGTGTAGAGTGGAAGAAAGTATGGAACACCTAGAGAGTTATGTGGTGGGTTCCTAAAGTATTTGTCCATGAATTTTTCCTATGTTGGCATGGGAATATTATCTATTTCACTAGTAAGAAATGCATAGATATGTTGGTATATGGTCTCTTTTTCCAAACTTAGTGCAAGATGCTATGTTGTCTAGAGCTTGAAGATTCTCATTACCGCATTTTCAATGGATTATTTTTCCAGCCTCAACTAGATATGTTATTGATTTTACATATTTCAACTTGAATGTTGATTTATAACTCACTTATGATGCTATCAAATTTGTGTTGTTGAATCAAGCTGTTCCAATCGATACCATTGAAAGGAAATTGACCTTTAGAAAGAAGGCACTTGCATTGGAAGGAAACTGAGATGGAGAAAGAAGGTTTTTTCTCATGACTTCTATGCTTTCTATTATGTAGGAAAAATATGCAAACTATGAATGAATAGAATGGCCCTTTGTATTTCTTTGGATATATTTTTTATCATTTCTTCACTATTGGTAATAAATAGAGAATAAGAACTAAACTTTTCCAACAATTCGCCATTAGAAGGCTCAACATCCACTTAGAATCCTTCTATATAATCCTTTTTCATGAATTTGGATTCACATAAAGAGACCATTTAGATATATGTATGTAACATAGGCTACCTATAAGCTCATCATTAACAAGGAAATTAACCACATTCATGTTGGTGTTTTTTTTTCCACAACTGATATCTAGCGCCATGTTTTACAACAATTATAAATGGAGAAAATTAATTTATTCTTCACAACAATATCATGGCATTTCTCTTCACATTTTAAGTGATAGAAAAGAACAAAAAATTCAATGAGACATTAGTCTCTTGAACTCCAACTAATGCATTTTAATATTTGTAGAATGTATCACTAACCTTTATGATTTTGTAACTATGAACATTGTTATATACATAATAGAGGGGGAATCCGAAGTGGATTGTTTTCTCATAGGTCAATCAATGCTACCAATTTTTTATCTTTCTTCTTTTGTGATTTATGCAACTTTGGTTGGGGTTTGGTCATATGAATGTGTGCATGATGTGTTTATGCTACATAATACATCACAAGGTCATTAAAGCATTGGTGATCGTTGTCTTACACTATGTAACATTGTTGAAGAGTGTCATTCACATCAGTTCTTTGTAGTACAAAGTTATTCAACAAAAAATATTTTTATTTGTATTGTTTTTCATCCTCACAACCAAATTGCATAGTTGAACATTTAACATAGTGAAACATATGCTTCATTTTTTGGCCTCACATATGTAGGGATTGCCATCTTCTCATGCTACAACAATTCGTGTTCTGCCTAATATTGAACAACTATAAATTGCAACTTATCATATGCATTCCTTTAACAATTTAAAACATGGAACCTTCCAATGTCCACACAACCAACTCCAAATAAATAAATTGTCCTATAGAAAGAACTTGGAACCAACTGAATCCCATATCTACTATTTGATATATGCTTTTGTAAATTCATTGCATTTGAAATGTGCTACAATGCAATGATGATTCTTATTAAAGATGCCAAAACTGTTATTCACATCAATCTGCTAGATGGTTGGGAAAACTCAATTATTTGATTTACTTATATAATATATTTGAAAAATGTTATCAAATGCATATAGATACTATTATCATGTTCCCCACCTATGATTACGTGTTATGGCTATGTTTGGGTTGGAACTATCACTTTCTTCTTCAAATTCTTATTTCTTACCTTTCAAAGTTTAAGTACACATTAAAGTTTACCCCTGCCATTCATAAAATCTTATTCCACCGATGGAATGTTATGTCTGCATATCTTATTAATAGAATCTACATTTTCACATGCATCCACTTTATAACCTCATTTAAAAAACAAACATATTGAATTTATGCATATTATTGTCTACAATAGTCTGCATACATCCTTCACTTGAACGAGAGAATCCTTCAATATGGTTGGAACCTCGTGTGACTAGTATTGAGATATGCACTATGTCATGGCCAAATGATTTTTTTGTCCTTTATATATTGCACGAAACAAAACTTTGGTATGGTGTGATATGTTGCAAAGATAGAAAGTTTGAGGAGATGAAATAGGTATCATGTTTAACGATGTTCCAACATAATCGACCATACTTAGACACTCATTAACCATCATCAAACATGCTTGTTCATAATCAAGCATTGTCAAACATAATCAACCATGGTCAAATATGGTCAACCATAGTCAAGCATGGTAAACCACAGGCAAACATGGTCAACCATAGTCAACCTTAGTCAAACTGTCAACCATAGTCAAACATGGAAACATAGTAAATTGTATTCAAACATTTTCAAACATAATAAACCATGGTCGAAGATGATCAACCATAGTCAACCATGCTTAAACATGCTCTGAGATAGTATCTCACTTAAAACAATTTTGGTTTTTGTATACCTTTCAATCCTTGTTTATTGCACCATTCCTCAAATCATGGAAATACATTCTATGTCGCATCCTTCTCCAAATCTTGGCGATACACCTTGTATCACACTACTCATCGAATCCTAACAATACACCTTGTGTCGCAAGTGAAAAAGAATTGGGTGTGAAACACCGTGTAGGTGGAAAATTTGTTATTGTGCTAAAATGATCTTTTGTGCGATGTGATATGTCACTTGGAAATGATTTTTGGAGCGATGCAATGTTTTGCAAGGGATAAAACTTTTGTTTCACAAATCGAAAAAAAATTGGGTGTGAAACACTGCATAGGAGGAAGCTTTGTCATTGTGTTGAAATGATCTCTTGCATGATACAATATATCATCGAGAAATGATTTTTGAAGCAGTGAGACATTTCACGAGGGATAAAACTTTTGTGTCACACAACAATAATATTTTTGGAGATGTCCTATTTCGCAAGAAATCATCTTTAAGTGCAATAGATCGCATAAGATAAAACTTTTAGGAAATGCGAGATAAGAGTTTTTGCAAAAATTTTGGAGAAAATTTTCGAAGTGTTTCTTTTGTCACGAGAAAGACAAATTTGCAATGATGCGACATGTTATGAAAATAAAATTGTGCAAGGATGAGACATGTCATGACAAAAACTAGAGGAGGTGCAATACGTCACATAACAACAAAGATCTCAAAGATCTTTTCAGCGCGATACATTGCATCATGAAAAAATTCTCTTCCCTGTGAAACATCACGTTGTGTCAAAAAACGTTTTTGTATGGCGACTATAAAAGCAACAATTATGAATATAATCTTTTGGGAAATGTGTAAATGTATTTCACTTCGCACAAGATAAAACTTTTGGGTGATGCGAGATAGAAGATTTTGGAAAAAATTTCAAGAAAAATTTCTTGGGCTTCCTTTGTTATGAGAAAGACAAATTTGCAGTGTCGTGTCACATGAGAGACAATTTTGTGAGTCTGCAACATGTCGTGACAAAAAACAGATATGTGCAATACATTGCATCGTGAGAAAAAAAAAAACTCTTCCATTCCAAACATCGCATCACAAAAAAATATTTTTGTCTATGATAAACACATTGCGACAAAAAAATCTCCATGCCATACACAAAAGGAAATACTATATCTCACAAAAAATAAAATCATTACAATACATGGAACAAGAAAATATGAACAAATTTTAAGAAAAAATACAAAGGACAAAATTTACTTTTTTCTCAAACCCTAATATTACTCAAACACAAAAGATACTCTCAAAATTAAATGATGTCCAATAAATCACTAACACTAAGATGCAAAAAAAAAATACTTTCCAAACTTAAATAAAAAGTGGTACCCAAAAAAATCACCACCATTTGTGTACTCTACAAAGTAGATGCAAAGTTTATATCTTCGAAGATTTTTTAAGTGAAAAATAACAAAATCTTGAAATTTTCTATGCGGCTGTATCTTCCATTTAAAGGTATAAACACTTGTTGTGTACTCTACAAAGTACATAGAAAGTTTATATTTTCGAAGTAAAAACTAACAAAATCTTGAAATTTTTAGTTTTTCTATTCTTATGTATCTTCCATTCGCTATAACTTATAAGTATAAAAAGTAAGTCATTATAAGGTGGAGAGATAAAAATGTTATCTTTTAAAATTCTGTTGGAGATTAGAATAATGTGAAATACAGAATTTCAAAACTTACTCATATACAGGAAATATTAGTGAGACTACGTATGCAACCAAAGTGTACATAAATCTTCCAAGGACGTACCTTTTGCGCCTTTCACAAACTTTGGGAAAGAGAAAAGGTATTACAAAGTTTACAGTCTTTGTGACCCAAAATAATAAAAAACATTTTCGATACTTTGCTTTGCCTTTAAGGAATATGGATGGGATACATGTATGGATGTAGTTTCATAGAGTTAATTACATCACATGATCTTTCCATTTATTTATAAATGTGTAGCTTTGCCACGTGGAAATATTAATTATTTGTGTTAACGTGAAGGGGAAGGCATCGACAAAAGGATATAATATATAATTTATTTAAATAAAACTTAAATAATATAATAAATTAAATTTTTATTTATTATTAACTAAAAATCAAAATTTAAAAATAAAATATATATTTTCATATTTATAATACATATATTTTTTAATATCAAATAATATTAATTTTAATTATATCATTAAAATATCACTATTATAATATAAAAGGAAAAAGTTGAAAAGAAAGGTAGTTGTTGACGACAACCTGAGTTTCTATATGAAATTAGATGGGAGTCTCCAATATTAAAATCAATCATAATTTAAAGATTTTATGGAGTCTTTTCTTATTAAGTTAAGTAGTTTGAGGTATAAATTTCAACACTGTAATTATTTAATATTATATTACGTTATCAAACGATTTTTTTATATTTTATTTCAGAATACAAATATGTATTAAAGAGCAAATAATTTCCAGAGAACGGAGACCAAATAGCATTATCTTAAATGGTCTCAGTCAGTGGAGTATGGTCTAATGGATGATTCAATTAGTGGAGTCTGTTGTCATAGATGACGAACTCAACATCAAACACACATTCGCATTCGGTTCCGTCAAACATTTCTCTACCTTGCTATTTCCTGGTTATTTCCAAAAAAAAAAAAATGAACTGGCAGACGCTCCCTACTGTCTCTGCATTATTTAGTTTCTCGTTACGTAGTAGTTTATTCAGTGGTGTGGATTCTCCTGTGTCTCCAGCACTTAGAGGGTTTGTGCCAAGCTTTCTGCTCATATCTTTTGAGTTTGCTCATCGCTTAGCGTTGAAAAGGAGCTGTGTATCCTACAAGAAAGACAAAAGCATAAGGCAAGCACTGTGGGTTTAATTGGTCATTGCCTGTACTCAGAGCCCGGAGGCATGGCAGAACAAGAAGATTTCAATCGTTCTATAATCCAGGTGTTTTGAAATTTTTTGTCTTCATTCTGTACTTAATACAATTCAGGCTCGTAAATCTGGGCTTCGTAGGTATTTATTTGGTAGTTAATGGCGTGTTTTTCAATCGTCGTATTGCTGTGTGCAGAGCTGGATTCTGAAGATTCACTGCTCTTGCATTGGATGCAAGAAAAAGGTCAAGAAAGTTCTCCGGAACATCGATGGTGAGCAGCGTTGGGATCCGGCATGTTTGCAGATAATTAGTTTTGTTTTTGTTGTAAGTGCAGGTCGCGTGTTCGAGGATGGTTATAGATAATTAGTTTTGTTTTTGTTGTAAGTGCAGGTGTGCACACCGTCACTATCGATGCTGCCGAGCAGAAGGTGACTGTTACAGGAAATGTGGCTTCTGCCGATGTCTTGTTGGAGAAGCTGCTGGCTTCCAGGAAGCGGGCGGAGCTGTGGCCGGTGGCTCCGAACGAACACCAAAAGGAGGCCAAGACTCAGAAGCAACCGGAGCATGCAGCGATGGCTCAAAACAAACACGAAAAGGAGGCCAAGACTCAGAAGCAACCGGAACATGCAGCGATGGCTCAGAACAAACACGAAAAGGAGGCCAAGACTCAGAAGCAACCGGAACATGCAGTGGTGGCTCAAAGCGAAAAGGAGAACAAGAAGCTCAAGACTCAGAAGCAACCGGAACATGCAGCGGTGGCTCAGGGCGAAAAGGAGAGCAAGAAGCCCAAGACTACGAAGCAACCGGAAGAGCAGAAATCGGACCGACACGGAGGTATTTCATATGATTATTTGAGCTCGTTGAACCGTCAAAGTAGCCATACGTTTTCGCTATAATGGCCTATAACTGAACACCATGTTCTGCATTGCCCGGTGATGGCATTGTCGCTTCTTTAAATTAATTTTTTTAAGCATACAACTCAGGTCTGCAGTACTTAGTCTTCTCAGATCTTCTCAGGCCCTCTTCCAACGTAATAGAACAGAAAAGAATGTTTCCCAGGATCTGAAAAGGGGTTAGTATAGTAACTAATAGGGAAATAGACTGTTACACAGCATTATAACGGAGGGATAACAGAAGACTTTTACACATAATGTTAGCAGATCTGAGCTTAACTTGATTGGGAAATCGGGCATGGAGAAAAGTAAATGGTTGACTTTGATTCATGCCCGTTTGATGCCCCGAATCTCCAATCGAGATAAGGATGGCCACCAAGATTACACATCCCGCTGCACAACAATCACAGTCAATCTACTCATTCAATCCTTCTCAACATACTCACAGGAACAGCATCAAAGACAAGTCCCTAACT
The DNA here is from genome assembly GCA_009831015.1 of Picea engelmannii. Lineage (NCBI taxonomy): Eukaryota > Viridiplantae > Streptophyta > Pinopsida > Pinales > Pinaceae > Picea > Picea engelmannii. Next base: position 371,412 of record ML782381.1, on the reverse strand, counting down.
GGAAATTCAAACCAGTGGTTATCTATCTTTTCCCTAAATTCTACAGGAAAATGACAAAAACCCATTACTCTAAATTAGCGCACAGGCCAAAACAATGGCGTTATCTTTTCCCTGATCCCTACAAAAAGTTACCAAAACCCATTACTCTAAATGGGCGCACAAACCCAAACAATGGCGTTATCTTTTCCCTGATCCCTACATAAATTACCAAAACCCACTACTCTAAATTGGTGCACAAACCCAAACAATGGCGTTCAACCCAGTTACAATCCTTCTACACAGCACTTTGAGCCTATGGCTCCTCGATCCCTTTCCCCGTTACACAGAGACAGACAGGCTGGTCTCGTTATATACAAATATCACAATTAGTTACCATCCTAAATTGCTTAACATAAATGCAATTTACCCCTAAATTTAGGGCTAGTTGGAATGACAACACGAGCATTCTAAATTCGTTAACAAAAATACATTAAACCCCTAAATATAAGGCCTGTTGGAATAACAACACGAGGATCCTAAATTCCTGAACAGAAATTCATTAAACCCCGAAATTTAGGGCTACTTGGAATCACACCACTAACATCGAAGCTGTGCAGATTTTGGGTCTGGGAGAACCACCACACTGTGCATCGTATTCCTGGCCTCGCTGTTATTTATCTTGATGCCCCTTGGCATCAAAATGCGTTTTTTATTCGTTACAATGAACAGATCCAGCGGCTCCCAATTTTCTGCGGATATCATTTTCTGCGGCCCCTGCATCAATTTTGCAGTTGACTAGGGCATACCGATCTAAACTGATGGTCTAATCATTTGCACATCAAGCCCAAAGCTTGAGGTTCATATGATCAGATCCGAATTTAGGTTGCATGCCCTTGTACCCATATATATTCAGGGCATCGTGTAGAACTAATACACTGTTATTTAAACATGCGCACACACAGTTGATTACATTACCCCATGCTTCGGCTGTGGATTGGATCTTTCTAATTAGGTGATAAAAATATAAGTGCGTTGACTAGCTGTTTTATATAAATTTACATGAATTACTAAAAATATAACTTTCTTCATTAGCTGTTTTATATAAATTTATAGTAATGGTTATTTTTTGTTGTTCAAAATTTATTTTTGAATGTAGAAAATGGTTCAGCATTATTTTTTGTTATTTAAAATCTATTTCTGAATGTAGAAAATAGATTCAGCATGCTGAAAAACTTCAGAATCTACGAATCCAACAATTTCTCATTTCCCCTGAAAAAATTATCATTTAGTAGAACCTTTAACCTACTGAATCATCACACTTACAGTATAATAGTTATGCAGGTTAGAATACTCTGTTAGTATAATAGATAAGCAGGTTAGAATATTCTGTTTTGTTAGAATGTTTTTGAGAATACAATTTTTAAAGATATTTTTATAGAGGTTTATCAAATGATTGCAAAGATAAGATAGATTAGTAATGGTAAGAATTTGTTAAGAAAATGAGATTTTATTAAATGATTATTTATATAGAGAAATATTATTTTGAAAAGAAAATCTTTTTAATAAAAAATTATAATAATTCTTTCATTTAAAAATTATAATAATTCTTCAATTTAAATTATGTTTTCATTAATTTTTTTAATGAAAATCTAAATTAATTAAGGACATAAAAAATATATAGGAAAAATTTATATTTTATATATATATATATATTTTTTAATAGATAAAGAGAAATTCATGAGAAGTATATGTAATGCTGCATTGTATGAAAAATTAATAAGTTAAAAACACTTATATGAAAATTTAAATAATTTAAATAACTTCTTAAATTTTCTAACAAAACAAATAAATTTTTATATGGATTTTTTTTAAAACAAATAAAAAAATATTCTTATCTTATCTGAATTCTTTTATAAAAGACCTATGAAATTTTTTAAAAGACCACCAAAATATAATATAGTACATGTTGACACATCTTTAAAATAAATTAGATCAAAAACCACAATGCCTCCAATAAACATAAACAATAAAGTTTTATTAGATAATTTTTACCACCATATCTTTTGATGTAAGTGTGTATTTTCATTGTATAGATAATGGGCAAGTGGAGAAAGACGCATTATTCACCGAGCGGCAAGTAGTGTTTAAGATGGAAACACTCGTAGCTGCTACTAACAATTTTCAGGATGATAACAAACTTGGGGAGGGAGGATTTGGCCCCGTATACAAGGTAACATATGCTAATCAGAAGGCTTCTACTGGTTTATATAAATATCTTAAATTATAGTAGTCGGTCTGTTGTTTTCATGGCAAATTTGATCGTTCTAAATAGATATCTGGTTGGGAAACAAATAAATGAGGTTGACTAGATGTTTACGAAATGGTTTTTTTTAAGGAATATAAATTTATATGAATCATTATTTTTTGTTATTCAAAATTTAGAAATAGATTCAACATGTTGAAATACTCCGAAACAGTATAATTATACAGAAATAATTATTCAAATTTACAAATTCAAAAATTTCTAATCCCAAATATTCATTTAGTAGAAACTTTAACCCTACTCCCAAATATTATTTTAGTAGAAACTTTAACCCTACTGCAAATATATACTATATATATTATAGACAAATAAGATTTACTTTACAAGATTTTTCAGACTGAGCATTTGTCTGAATCTCTCAGGGAACTACTCGCGACGGAAAACAAATAGCTGTGAAGAAGCTGTCGTTAACATCTAAGCAAGGAAGAAAAGAATTTCTGAATGAAAAGCTTCTGGCCAAACTTCAGCATCGGAATTTTGTAAACCTACTCGGCTGTTGCAAAGAGGGATCACAAATGTTTGTTGTTTATGAGTACTTACCCAATGGGAGCCTTGATAAATTCCTATCCGGTGAGTTCATTCCGCTTAATTATGTTATATGAAGATAAAAGGCACTAATGTATCAATCCAGATAGTTCGGTGTTGAATTGATGTGTTCAATGCATGATACAGATGCATACAAACGCAAAGACCTTGATTGGAATAAGCGTTACAACATCATCCTGGGAATAGCTAGTGGGCTTCGCTATCTTCACGAGGATTCTCAGCCGCGGATTGTTCATCTGGATATTAAGCCAAGTAATATTTTATTGGACGAGAAAATGAATCCTAAGATAGCAGATTTCGGCCTGGCAAAACTTTTTCCTGACGATAAAACTCATGTCAGCACAGTGGTCGCTGGAACTCCGTAAGATTTTTCATTTTTGTTGAATATTTCTTTTTCGTTTTCTTAAATGTTTTACATAAGTATTTGGAAAAACGCATCAATAATTCCTGTGTCAAAACCATTGGCTATGCATATTTTTTCAAAGAAAATTAAAAATATTATAGTCGTACTTCATGACATCTTTAGTTTGGAATTTATATTCTCGGTTCAGTTTTTATCTTCGAGTATCTAGCGCTACAGTTTGTTCTGCAAATAAATTTCACTTTATCAATACTCAACTCCTAAAAGTTGCCTCACAGTATCTTTTCCATTGGAATTTGAATATGCAGGGGGTATATGGCACCGGAATATTTTTTGGGGGAGCAGTTGTCTGTAACTGCCGATGTCTATAGCTTCGGCGTTGTTCTCCTGGAACTTCTCACTGGAAAAAGGATATCATCTGAAATGGGGCTTTTAGGAAGGGTGAGATACTCTGATACTGTTCTCCTTGTATTTCCCTCAGAGGATATCTTCGTTATGAATTCCCCTTGTGTTGACTTGTAGACTAATTTATCAAGAAACTAGATTAAAGCCAATATTATGGATCTCTCTATCATGTATATATTTTATGAAAATGCAGGTGTGGAGTTCATACAAACGAGGAAAAATTGAGCGTACGATCGATAAAGCAATAACTGAAACATACGATAAGGAGAAAGCCTCGAGATGCATTCATGTTGGTTTTTTGTGTACACAAGCCGATCCATCGCGTCGTCCAACAATGTCAGGAGTTACTGCAATGCTTTCAACTTCTGTGACGTTACCAGTTCCTACAAATCCACCGGTATCACCTTCTCCATCTAAGTTATGGTTTTTGACTCTTTTGGCGAAGAGGGTTGGGCAAAAGGGAAAAGGGCTAAATAAAACTAAAAACTGTGAAAAGTTAGTAATTCCGCATAGCTCTATCAGGTTTTCTAGTTTATAGTTTTGGTTTTTCGGAGGAAAGAACAGGACGCGTTGTAGATCGCTTAAATCGTGGCTATTTAATGCTAATTTAGCGATGTTGGCGAATTATGGCCACTGGACAGTCATAAATTTAGGGTTATATGTAAATTCTGTAGCAGATTTGTCGAGAATTTGTGCCTTTAAAATTACTTCAAAGCTTCAGGCTTGTTTGCTCATAAAAGAGGGAAATAAATAACCAGAACGGCGGAAAGCTGTGAATATTTACCGCAAGTAGGAGAAAGGCCGGGCTTCAATGTAAACTCTGTTCTCTCATAGCTCTGGAGGTGAAATTCCGCTCGAAATAGCCCAAATAGACGTGGCGAGGAGTGGCCGAAAAATTTATTAAACTGAATTAAATCTCACTGTTCACAGCTGTCTATAAACGGCCTAGAAGAATAAATATCTGAGCATAGTCTATAAACGGCCTAGAAGAATAAATATGTGAGCATAGATTTCCAATTCAAGATCGGAAGGATAAATTTATGACCTGTAAGCAACTTTAGAAGATCTTCAGCTTTTAAATCTGCCTTTACTGTAAATGTCTTTGCTATTTTGAATGATGAATGTTTTTCAATTCGGAGCATCATTTGTCGTTGTTTTTTATTCTTTCCAATTCTAAATATTGTAATTGTAATTTCAGGGCTATACTGCACGCTATACTGCACGAAGGAGACAAGTGAATCCTTTGGAGGGAACATTGTCACAGTTATGAGGTGGATGAGGTGGAAAATGGCAAGTCTGTTGGAATATGTAAAGCTTACTTGTATTAATAATGTGTTTTGTTATTGAGAGGTTGATAACAATCTTTACTTGAGTTGAGTGAGTTTATTATTTAGGAGTTTTGTTATTGAGAGGTAGAGAATAATCTTTACTTGAGTTGAGTTGAGTGAGTTTATTATTTAGGAGGTTGTTAGATAGTTGGTTGTGAGAGATTTTTTCCCAGTAAAAGTACTTGTTTATTGTGTGGTTGGAATGTGTAAAGCCTACTTGTTTTAATACCATGTTTTGTTATGGAGAGGTAGAGAACAATCTCTACTTGAGTTGTGTGAGTTTATTATTCAGGAGGTTGTTAGATAGTTGGTTGTGAGAGATTCTCTCCAACTAAGAGTATTCGTTTGTTGTGGTTGGAATATGTAAAGCCTACTTGTCTTAATAACATATTTTGTTATTGAGAGGTAGAGAACAATCTCTACTTGAGTTGTGTGAGTTTATTATTTAGGAGGTTGTTATATAGTTGGTTGTGAGAGATTCTCTCCAACTAAAAATTCTTGTTTGTTGTGTGGTTGAGATATTCTCTCAACTAGATTGATTGTGTGGCTAAGATAGTGTAACTATCTTTAGCCCAAACTTGATATATATAAATGTGTACTAGTTTATTATGAGATTAATGAACTAAATTTTGTGTGTGCAACAATGACTACTCTCCACTATTTTAATTAAGCATAGAATAGAAAAATTAATGCTATATCATTTAATTAAGACTGAAAACTTTTATCAAAATTGTTTTAGGGATCCAAAAATAAAAAGTAGAATATGAAAAAAATGATCCTATGACAATTACTTAAAACTGAACACTTTTACTTTTTATTCAAGCTATTTAAGAGATTCATGAAGCCTGCATTTATTATTTGTTGATAGTGTATTTATTGAATAGATGCCTTGTAAAAAGACCTGAGCACTTTCATTCTCCCCTTCCTCCATTGATCAACGTCTTAACTTCTCATTTTCCAAGCCATGCAAATTACATTTTAATAATTGTTGACCCTTTCAAGATGCCTTTTGGTAGAATGGCTACATTTTAACAATCTATTTACCCGTAGAATTCATTTCAATCTCATATTAAGACTTTTTCCAATAATGATTGAAGTCATTTTAACAATCTATTTACCTATGTTTATGTATAGAATGCATTTCAATCACATACAAAGACTTTTTCCAATAATGATTGAATTTTGTTAGTTGTGTTTATAGAGATTTTAGAAGCAAAATATGGTGTTAATTTAAATGAAAAATAGTTGTAATGTATGGTTCTGTATGAAGTTATTTTTGGCTAAATTAGTTATCATAAATTTTGTAAGAGTTTGCATAAATTAAAGGGTAAATGGAGCTCGAGACCATTAAGGAAGGTGGTAGCTAGGGGTTTCCATAGCAACTAGCCAACGTAGAGAATGGCATGTAGGGTTTGAGGGGGTAGATCTTTCTCTCGGTAGCCATCTCAACCCCTCTACTCCACTCTAACACACCCGATCCCCTTAATAACTTTCAAGGAAATGGGGTAATCAAATTTTTCTTCTTCTCAACCCTCTCAACCCTCTTCTCGAGCATATCATTATCATTTTCTCATCGAAATATTTTCAACGATTGTAACCACGTTCAATTACGAGCTTAGGATAAAAAATTATGACTTCTTAAAGTTTCCTGGACCTTCATTGGTCAACTGCCAACTCAACTCCACGTAGTGTCCACGTGGCAGTGACACGTCGGGTCCCCAGCCCAAACCTTTGGTCCGCCTCACGTCGTCGTCATAATTCATTATCCCACAAGCTCTTCTCTACTTGTAGGGCTCCGACGACGATGCACTTCCCCAGATCCTATGGTTATCAGCTCCAGATATTGACGGCTAGGAGTACGTCGGCGATGTCTTTTAGTGTAGGGGTTAGCACCCAAACTCCAACGACCCTTATAATATGAATGTGACTCTCGAGATCAATGATGGAGATTTTAACTTATCCCTTTGTCAATCAATGATTGACATTATCCCTGACTCCCTTCGTCGTCGACATTCCTTGGTCGAATACAACCATTCCAACCTCCCACATTCTCGACGATAATACATCTTGATTCAATGGTCTAGATCTCCCTATCAAATCTTCAACGAAATCGATGGTTATCAACACCCTTCCTCTTCAAATGCTTGTCAACCAACCACAAGTTGACACCTATTGTCCTAGGACACTCTGGTTGCCTTGATGGCATGCCACATCAACTCATGATGTCATCATCCTCACTCTTCATTTGACTGCATTTCCCAATAGATCAATGATGAAGATCCCTCTTGCCTATCAGTGGATTTATGGTTCTTTTTGCGTCGTCAATGCCGATGTCGTCAATGTTCTAGCCTTCTCTTGGGTTTGCACTGTCCCTGCCTCCAATGACGATATGCCTGGGGTCTACGGCCCAGGTTTCTTGGGGATGGTCCGCAACTGATCCAACGGTCATAATTGGCCACGAAGGACCAAAGGAACTCCTTATCCCAATGGGGCCCACTCATACTCTAATGGCCATTCACGGAGTGACACCTGTCACAATCACAGTACATGGGATGTCAAGGTGGCAATCCATGTCAGCGAGACGTCACTATGATGTCATCCTCCAAGTTTTCATCTAAGCAAAGGGAAAGGGCTTC
>ML782381.1:297775-356131 GCA_009831015.1 Picea engelmannii | reverse complement strand
GGGTTCTGAAAAGGGGCCACAAATTGACGATTATCGTCGACTCTTATGCCATAGTATCATTGTTCTTCTTGGAACGACGTCCAAACTCCTCTTGGGACCTTCGACTACGACATATGTCATATCGACGACCTAGATCTCTCCCACAGTACAAACAACTAGATCAATGGTCTTTGTTCTCACTTGGGGTTCTAGTGTCATCGGACCTTCTATTGGCCTCGCCACTTGGAACTCCCCAATGATACGCTCCGCCAATGAAGGGTTGATATCTCTCGATCTGTTAGATCGACGACTATGATCCCCCCTCGCATCAACGCAGGATTAACACATGATTCCAAGGGACTATACCAACTCGCTTAGGATCTTAGTCATTTCTCGAATTCTACAGGACTTGAGTCCTAAATTCCCAGGGTATTAATCCATTCAACGCCATTGAAGGCTATTGGCACTTACATGATATCTTGCATGACTTACAGGCTTTTCACATAGAGAAATAAAATGGTCGAGTTCACAATAGTTTATGAGCTCATGAATTACACTCTATACAGGGCTTGAATTTCAAGAATTCAACTATAAATATACACATATGAACTGATCTCGATTTCAAACAATCTCACATGCATATAAATACATCAATCATAAACAGATCCAAAGAAAGTAAATACTTATCTATTGAGGAAATAGTCCAATCCGACTAATTGTGGGTGTTCACCTTTCCCCCCAACCATAGGTGTTGGGTGCTATGTGACTTCGACAACAATCCACCCCTGTTATTGGACTAATCGGTAAGTGCGGACACAAATAGATCTCCCTAGTTTCACTCGAAAATAGAACAAAACAAAACAAAATATAAGACTTTCCCTAGGCTTTAATCATCGAGTTTACTAGCTAACAAATGATAGACAACATACATTTTAAATGTTGTCTCCTCTTGCCGTTTTCATCCTCGCTCCATCCGAAAGCTCATGTGATATTGAACTTGCAAAGAAACATGAGCCAACGAAGTGAAAGCAACAAAGTATACTCAACAAAAACCTATGTATGTGATCAAGGAATCATACAATAAAACAAGACTAATTTTATGGGAAAGAAACATATCGTTGTATCATATTAAATAGAAAGTGGAGAATACAATCAAAGCCTTGATGTCACAAGGTCCCCTTTCAATGGCCCTTTGTTCTAACACACACACCTTTGCTCCAAAGCTTTTGAATGAAAAAGATCCACCATGTAGCTTGTAGAACTAAAGCAAAGCTCTCTAGAATAATTTGAAGTAGAACTCTCCATACAAATCTTAGCCTATTCAACCTTAGACTTTTCCATAAGAGATCCTTCTTTATATAGAGTGAAAGAAGGATGGATGAGGAGATTAGGATGATCCCACCAAATCAGAGAAGCGGGTAAGATCTAAACCCATCGAAGGCCACCTCATCTTCTAGAAGATTCAATTCTAGAACATTCGTGAAGTTTGACTTTTCCTTAGCTTTTAGCATCGTCGCACCCTATGCACAAGCAACGTGCGGAAACGACACAATCCATCTCTAGTGCAGAGTGTGACGATCAGACATCGTCGCACCCCATGCATATTGCAGAGTGCAACGACCTTCCTTGTTATGGTTTTTGAGAAAGGAAAGCAAATCACTTTCTTCATGGAGAAAGACTTTTTTATCTTTTCAGGGAACATGAACACATGTTGTTAGTGGATCACTAGGGTGACCAAAATAATGTGTAACAAAATGCCCCCCAAAGTATGAAGCTGGAACTCGTGACAGCTGAAATACTTTGTAGAATGTGTGTGTCGAACAAGGAGTGCATCGATCGGGAACCTGCAAACAATCAAGTATATGCATAATAATATACCATCGTCTGAGGTAGGGGTATATGGCCATCATATACTTAGCGATGTTGGCAAATTATGGCCATTGGACAGTCATAAATTTAGGGGTATATGTAAAATCTGTAGCAAATTTGTCCATAATTTGTGCCTTTAAAAATTAGTTCAAAGGTTTGACCTTTTGTGCTCATAAAAAATGGAAATAAATAACCAAAATGGCGGAAAGTTGTGAATATTTACCGCAGGTAGGAGAAAGCCTGGGCTTGAATGTAAATTACGTTCTCTCATAGCTTTGGAGGTGAAATTCCGCTCGAAATAGCCCAAATAGACGTGACGAGGAGTGGCCGAAAAAATTATTAAACTAAATTAAATCTCAGTGTTCACAGCTGTCTATAAATGACCTAGAAGAATAAATATCTGAGCATAGATTTCCAATTCAAGATCGGAAGGATAAATTTATGACTCGTAAGCAACTTTAGAAGTCATATCTTCAGTGTTTAGATTTGCCTTTACTATAAATGTCTTTGCTATTTTGAATGAGGAATGTTTTTCAATTCGGAGCATCATTTGTTGTTGTCTTTGATTCTACAAAGACCTTGAGTGGTAATTTGTAGCGTTGTGCGTTCATTCTTTACTTGGATGGGTTATGCACAAACATTTGTTTAAATGTTTTGAATGGTGATTTTATTTCTTTCCACTTTTAAATATTGCAATTATAATTTCAAGGCTATACTGCATGAAGGAGACAAGTGAATCCTTTGGAGGGAACAATGTCACAATTATGAGAACCATGGCATAGTTATGAGGTGGAAAATGGAAAGTCTGTTGGAATCTGTAAAGCCTACTTGTGTCTTAATAATGTATTTTGTTATTGAGAGGTAGAGAAAAAACTCTACTTGAGTTCAGTGAGTTTATTATTTAGGAGGTTGTTAGATAGTTGGTTGTGAGAGATTCTCTCCAAGTAAGAGTCCTTGTTTGTTGTGTGGTTGGAATATGTAAATTCTACTTGTCTTAATAATGTGTTTTGTTATTGAGAGGTAGAGAACAATCTCTATCCGAGTTCTATGAGTCTATTATTTAGGAGGTTGTTAGATAGTTGGTTGTGAGAGATTCTCTCCAACTAAGAGTCCTAGTTTGTTGTGTGGTTGGAATATGTAAAGCTTACTTGTCTTAATAACATGTTTTGTTATTGAGAGGTAGAGAACAATCTCTACTTGAGTTGTGTGAGTCTATTATTTAGGAGGTTGTTAGATAGTTCGTTGTGAGAGATTCTCTCCAACTAAGACTCTTTGTTTGTTGTGTGGTTGAGATATTCTCTCAACTAGATTGATTGTGTGGCTAAGATAGTGTAACTATCTTTAGCCCAAACTTGATATATATAAATGTGTACTACTTTATTATGAGATTAATGAACTAAATTTTGTGTGTGCAATAATGACTACTCTCCAATATTTTAATTAAGCCTATAATAGAAAAAATTAATGCTATATCATTTAACTAAGACTGAAAACTTTTATGAAGATTGTTTTAGAGATCCAGAAATAAAGAGTAGAATGGGAAAAATTAATCCTATGGCAATTATTTAAAAATGAACACTTGTACTTTTATTCAAGCTATTTTAGAGATTCGTGAAGCCTGCATTTATTATTTGTTGATAGTGTATTTATTTAATGGATTCCTTGTAAAAAGACCTGAGCACTTTCTATTTACCTGTGTTTATGTATATAATGCATTTTAATCCCATACTAAGACTTTTTCCAATAATGATTGAATTTTCTTAGTTTTATTTATAGCCATTTTAACAATCTATTTACATGTGTTTATGTATAGAATGCATTTCAATCCCAATCCCATACTAAGACTTTTTCCAATAATGATCGAATTTTATTAGTTCTATTTATAGAGATTTTAGAAGCAAAATATATTGTTAATTTAAATGAAAAATAGTTGTAATGCATGGTTGTGTATCATGTTATTTTGGTTAAATTGGCTATCATAAATTTTGTAAGAGTTTTCATAAATTAAAGGGTAAATGGAGCTCAAGACCATAATGGAAGGTGGTAGCTAGGGTTTTCCCTAGCAACCAACCAATGTAGAGAATGACATGTAGGATTTGTGTAATATACCAGATATAAAAAGTATGCAGAACAAAAATAAAATGACAGAAATGGCAGAATAAAAACAATATAACCAACACAATCACCACAATAACACTGAAATGATATCAGAATAATAACATAAATAACACTTTGATTCTGAGAGCAATGTTCACGGGCCTCTTCGAGGGAGCAACCTCCAGTCGAGCAGAGCTCTATTACAATAATATCCAAGCTAGGGTTCTCATACCCTCGACTCCTATTTATACTAAATATGTCTATCAAAAGAAGCATCCAGAGGAAGATCCTTCTAGAAGCAAAAGCTTATATTAGGTCTTCTTACATTCGACTTATTCTATTTTATTGCAAGGCCTTATTAATATTGACCTTTATTACATTCGAATATATTCTTCTACCTATGTGCAGGTTAGGACCCTAACATGTCCTCCCTCTTAAAAACAACCTTGTCCTCAAAGCTTGAGATGTGGAAATTGTTGCAGAATGGTAGCCGGTTCCCAAGTGGCATATGTTGGAGTTGTGTCTTTCCACTGGACTAACACGTCCTTGATGGTTCTCTGACACAGGCGATGCTCACGTTGGTCCAAAACTATTTGTGGTTGTAGCCAAATGGATCCTTCTTCGTCTAACTTGTGAAGGTTGGTTTGAATTTGGCACTTAGTTCCAATCACCTTCTTTAAGCATGAAACATGAAAAACAAGATGTAGCTTCGAATGAATGGGCAAAGCTAACTGATAGGCCACTTGTCCCACATGCTTGAGAATGGTATAAGGACCATAAAATTTGGGCGCTAACTTCTGACAATGTTTGGCCTTGAGGGAATTTTGCTTGTAAGGTTGCAGTCAAAGAAACACCTGATCCCTTCTGCAAATTGACATTCAAAGCGACCTTGATCTGCTTGTTGCTTCATGTGATTATGTGCCATGACCAAATTCTCTTTGAGGGTACGAAGAATAGCCTCTCGAACTGTAAGTGTTTGGTCAACCGCTTGGACCTTCGAGACACCAGGTAAGTATGAGAGAACTGAAGGTGGATTCTGTCCATATACCACTTCAAAAGGAGTCATGAGTGTAGCTATATGGTACGAAGTGTTGTACCACCATTGAGCCCATTGATTTTTATTTTCCGAGGCAAAACACCTCAAATATGTTTCCAAACACTTGCTGACAACTTCTGTTTGACCATCAGTCTGGGGATGATAAGTTGTGCTAAGATGCAATTGGGTGCCTTGTAGATTGAACAGTTCTTGCCAAAAATTGTTGGTGAAAGTCGGGTCGCGATCAGAAACAATAGAGTGCGGTATGCCATGAAGCTTGAAGACCTAATCCATGAAAAGTTGAGTCACCGTGGATGTTGTAAACGGGTGTTGAAGAGCACATAAATGAGCATACTTAAAAAGGCGATCAACAACCACCATGATGACTGATTTATTTCCTGATTTGGGTAAGCCTGTAATAAAATCCATAGAGATATCCCTCCAAATAGCAGGTGGAATTGAAAGTGGTTGTAGTGTGTCCAGAGATTTGACTATTTCTCCCTTGTTTCATCGACACACATCACATTCAGCGACAAAATTACGAATGTGTTGTTTTATACCATCCCAGAAAAAAGAACGTTTGACCCTGTCATAGGTTTTGGTGAACCCGGAGTGCCCCGTTGTCGGTGTAGCATGAAGCTCAGAAAGTACCGTGGATTTAAGTTTTGATTGTTTACTTAAATACAAACGACCTTTGTATCGAAGCTCATCATGGAGCCAAGAGTACCCAGGGGAAGCTAGAGCATTGGACTGCAATTATTGGATCAGATGCGAACTTTTGGGATCTTGTAGCCATTCCTGGCGAATGTCTTGGAGCCAATCTGGTACAATGAAGGAAAGAGAAAAAATGGATCATTCATCTTCATATTTTCGTGAAAGTGCATCCGCAACCACATTGTCTTTGCCTTTCCTGTAAATGATATCATAATCATATCCAAAGAGCTTAGTCACCCATTTTTGTTTCTCCGGGAAGGAAATGTGTTGTTCCATAAAATACTTGAGGCTTTGATTCTCTATCTTAATTTGGAAGCGTTGTCCCAATAGATAAGGGCACCACAGATCAACGACATGCATAATAGCCAACATTTTATTTTCATAGATTGATTGCCCAGATTTCTTTCAGACAATTGCTTGCTGGTAAAGGCCAAAGGCCGACCCTCTTGCATAAGGACAACACCAATTTTTTTCTCTGAAGCATCACATTCCAAGACAAAGGTCTTTGTGAAATCAGGAAGGGCCAGGACTAGAGTGGTGAAAATGGCCATCTTCAAGGTTTGAAAAGCTTGAGCAGTGGCTGGATTCCAAGTGAAAGAGTTATTTTTTAGGAGGGCAATGAGAGGTGTTGCAATATTTCTATAATTCTTAACAAACTTGCGATAATAACCTATTAAGCCCATAAATCCACGCAAAATTTTGAGAGTCTTTGGGTGAGGCCAGTCTTGCATAGCTTCAATCTTTTTAGGATCCACCCTGACGTCGTCCTTGCCAACCGAATGACCCAAGTACTCGACTTCTGAGGTGTCAAAATCACATTTAGACTGTTTCAGGAAACGTTGGTGCTGAGAGAGTAGATGGAGAACTTGATCCACATGAGCAACATGGTCTGTCCAGGTTTTGCTATAGATGAGGATATCATCAAAGAAAACTAAGACAAAATGAAGGAGAAAATGATGGAAGACATGATTCATGAGGCTTTGGAAGGTGGAGGGGGCATTACACAAGCCAAAGGGCATGACCAAAAACTCACAGTGGCTCTCATGAGTTCTAAAGGAAATCTTTGGAATGTCTGCCTCTTTCATACGTATCTAGTGGTAGCCCAAACGAAGATCAAGTTTAGTAAAGAATTGGGCGCATCTCAATTCATCCAAGAGATCATCAATGACAAGAATGAGGAATTTGTCTTTAATGGTAAGTTTGTCGAGGGCACGAAAGTCAGGACACATTCGTCAAGAAATTTATTTCTTTAGGACCATGACCACAGGAGAAGAGTATGGGCTCGTACTAGGGCAGATAACGCCTGCATTAAGGAGTTCCTAGACCATTTTCTCAATTTCATTTTTTTGGGAAAAGGGATGACGATACGAACGGATATTGGGAGGAAAGCCTCCGGGTACAAGGGGAATGGAATGATCATGAACACCACGAGAAGGAGGGAGTCCCTGGGGAGTGGAAAATACCACTTGATGTTTAGAAAGGATGGCTTGGAGGTCTTGTGGCACCAAGGGTGTCTCTGTTGCTTGTATGGCATGGAGTTGGGCAATAACACCATAATGACCTTTTTTGAGCAACTTTTCCATGCGATGGGAACTAATGATCTCAGGTGAACCGACGATGATGCCTTGGAACTTATATTGGTGGCCCTCCTGGTCGAATTGTATGGTTAATTCCTTAAAATCCATGAGAATGGGACCCAAAGTCCTTAGCTAGTCTGCACCCAACACAATGTCATAACCACCCATGTCGATAGCAAACATATGAGATTTCAGGTGGTAGTCACCAATTTTGAGACATACATTTTCACAATGCCCTCCACATTTCACGGAGCCACCATTGGCAATCATGATTTGGAAATTATTGATGGCATGGATGTAGTAATGAGTTTCTTGGGAAATGCGGCGATGAATAAAAGTATGGGTGCTTCCACTATCAACCATAATGATGACCTTCTGATTCTTGATGTGACTGATTAGCTTGAGGGTTTGGGGAGCGGAGAAGTCAGTGAGAGCATTGAGGGAAATGACTGGTTCTACTTTGGGAGGGTCTGAGGGAGGGGTTATGTCAGTGGTTTTAGGTGACTCAGACGCAAGGGGAGTTTCAACATCCTCTTCTGAAATATCCTCCGAGATGGCCATAAAAAGATTTTGTTCCTTACACTTGTGGCCCGGGAAATATTTGTCATCACAATTATAAGAAAGGCCTTTGAGTTGGCGTTCAACAATTTCAGCCCTGGTCAATTTTTGGATCTTTAGTGGAGCGGAGGGAGTAGTGGGATTTACTGGTTTGGTGCGAGGGATAAATGAGGGTTTCCAGTTTTGAGAAGATACAACCTGTTGTGCTTCTTTATCTCTTTTAGTAGCCTCCACCCAACTTTGAGGCTGAGCCATGAGGACATGGGCCCGAATCTCATCCTTGAGGCCACTGATAAAACACTCTCTGAAAAAGTCATCAGACATGCCCTCTGTCCAAAAATCCAGGTGCTCAAAGGCAGCTATAAAGTTTTCCACTATTCCTGATTGTTTCAACTTTGTCAAACAACCCAAATGGTTGGTGTTAGTGTCAAAATGTTCATAAAGCTCTGCCACAAAGTGTGTCCAAGCAATATACCCTTGATCGGAAGTTTTTCTCCATTGCCACCATTGCTAACGTTCTTGATCTAGATGGAGAACACCATACCGGAGTTTCGCCAAGTCATCTATAATGTCCTACAAAGAGAAATAATGTTCCATTTGGGTTACCCAACCAGTGGGGTCCGAGCCATCAAATTTGGTCACATCCACTCGCAGAAGGCGTAGGTCATGTTGAAAGTGATGGTGCTGAAAGTTATGGGAATGAGAGGAATTTTTAGCTTCAATATGTGGAGGTGAGTCAGAGGAAGGGTTATCTGTAGGGATATGCAGCTTGGTGCAGAGTGTCGAAAAGACAAATTCAAGCTGGGTGGTCAGATCTTGTTTGATTTCCTCCATTGAGGACTGCATGGTTGTATTGATGGTGACAACATTGGCACTGATTTGTTTCACCTCTTGTTGGGTCTCGGTGAGATTAGATTGCAAGGTATTGAAGCGAGCTTCCAAGTCTTGGCTACGGGTATGGGCCATGAGGATGAGGGAACCGAAAAGGGGTGGGTGGTGTCAAACATTTTGCTGAAAAATGATATGTATGAATGTTATAAGGGCGAAGAGATGAATCCAATGGAATAGGTCTCAAATAATGGTGAAAAAATGATAGAAATGGCAGAATAACAACAATATAACCAGCACAATCACCACAATAATATTGAAATGATATAAGAATAACAACATAAATAACACTTTGATTCTAAGAGAAATGTTCACGGGATTAAACCAGCCCACTTGGGAACTTAGTCATTTCTCAAATTCTACATGACTTCAGTCCTAAATTCCCAGAGATTTAAGCCATTCAACGCCATTGAAGGCTATTGACAATTATAGGATATCTTGCACAACTTACAAGATTTTCACATAGATAAATAAAATGGTCGAGTTCATAATAGTTTATCATCTCATGAATTACACTCTATACAGGTCTTGACTTTCAGGAATTCAACCATAAACATACACATATGAATTGATCTTGAATTCAAACAATTTCACATGCATATAAACACATCAATCTTAAACAGATCCAAAGCAAGTAAATACTTATCTATTGAGGAAATAATCCAATCTGACTGACTGTGGGTGTTCGCCTTTCCACCCAACCATAAGTGTTGGGTGCTATGTGACTTCGACATCAGGCCACTCCCGTGACAAGCCATGATACGAACAGGGGATTCTCTCACTGATAACCTCCAAAAATCAAGAAATAGATCAGGGGGGTTACTCTCCTCCACTTCTCGGGAAGAAACAAAGGTCTCCCTTATTCTTGCCGAGCTCAAGACCTCCACTAGACTTATAAAATTCCTTCCCTACTGGATTTCCTCTACAGAAGAGAGTCCCTTCACAATTACATTGTCCATCAATGCCCTCTCCTTCCAGTGTTGGTTTTTTTCCATCCAACATCAAGCCTATGACCCTCTTTCTCTCTAGTCTAGGCTCCATGTCTTCTCTGCTCTATCTCAGAACTCTTCCATGACTTCTTTGATCTTTCTATTGCATGCACTTGTGCATTCTCTATCTCTTCGTGCTACATCTCTAGCCAACACTCCCTTTTTGGACCAAAACCTTTTTTTTTCCGGAGTTCTTTCTTCGATCAGAACCTCTTCTCCAGTTTTGTGTGTTCCTTCCCTCCTCCGCGCAATTTCCACACGACAGGTCTCTACATGCCCTCTTCGTCTGCGACTAGACATTCCTTGTTGCCTCCCCGTGCATATCTTGCATGCAATGTCCTCCTTCTTTCAAGTTCTTTTTGACCATGTGCTAGTTCTATCAACAATATTTATTGCTTCAACTACCAATCATGTTCTTTCATAATCAGTTTACGTGGCTCTAGGAAGTTCAGGGTACGTGAATAGGTGATGCATTCAATTTGCAGGTGCAGGATGGAGTGTTAGGAAAGTTTAATCTTTTCCTCATTGAATTTTCTCCCTTCCACCTCACCAATCCACCCCATAAATCTCACTTCATCAATTCCATCTAGTGATACCATGACCAATACATTTAAGGCTTCACTCCCAGAGTCAGTTGTTGGCATTTTAAATCAAACAATAATAATATAGTTACAATGTTTATATGCCATGGCATGGCAATCATTAACATAATTAATTACATACATAATCAGGGGTTTAGAAACAAGGTGTTACTTTTCCCTCCCCCTTAAAAGGAGCATCATCCTCGGTGTTCTTCTCGGAAGCATATGTCGTGCCTTGTCTTTTGGTGGCTTCAACAATGTCCTCCTTTGCTTGGTCTGGCTGTCACTCAGAGCCTTGCATTTCTGAATCATTCCTACAACAACATTCAAACAACATGCTTATCAAGTTACAATTTCACGTATAAATTTTTTATTGTTGTCCATCATTCAAGAGGAAATATGCATGTATTGGCACAATACTTATCTGTGCAATTTATGGGTCCACATCCATATGGTTGTCACATTTTACTCTACTCATTGTTTTTCCTTGACATACCCACTATGCTCATGATCCCATCTAGCATGTAATATAAATTATCCAAGTCTCCTCTTCCTTGCAATGACTCACCCTCCAGGCTTAGGTATCCCCTTCTTTGCTATACATTCCTTTGAGCGATCCATCCTTTTCCATGACTTCCTCACACAGGAAGAGCCTAGAGACTCATAGAGTCTTACAGTTGAGGTGTCTGTCATACCTTCTCTGACATATCATAGCTCATCACAACGGTGATCATGGCATCTCACGAGGTTCTCATGTCACAACAATAGCCTTTTGATGCTTTCCCAGCTTGACAACCATAATATATCATTCTAGGACAGATCTTTCATCTGACCTGTATCACATGCATATAGTAACTGTGAGACATTATCATCAGTTTAGTCAATTTTTTTCAAATATGCTGCCCACATATTTCAAATTTCACATTTACCATTTTCAGATCTATTTCAAAGATCCATTTTCAGATTTTACAGTTATTTTTAATTTTATTTTTATATAGGTTTATCAAATGAATGATTGTAATTGCAAAGATAAGTTAGAGAAATAGTGGAAAGAAGTTGTTATGAAAATGAGATTTTATCACTCTGAAATTAATTTGATGATTTTTTCTATTTTGATGATTTTAAAAACATTATTTTCAAAAGAAAATCTGTATACATAAAAATATATAATATTTCCTCAATATAAGTTAAGTTTTAATTACTTCTATATGAAAGAGGAGATGGAAAAAACACTAGTCTAAAAGAGGTAGTTTTACACTGAAGGAAATAGAAGTGGGGATGTAATTTAGGGTTTCCGCAGGGATGTAAGGTTTAGGGCTTCTGCAGAGTAGTAGCACTCGCATACCAGATGTGGTGATCTTTGCTGGACCTAGGGGGATAGCAATCCTGAAAAACAAGGGTAGACGTAGCGTGGATGGCAGATCCAGTGGACCTTATGTGGGAGGATGAAGACGCTTTGTGGGCCAATGAGGGGCTTTTTCTTACCGATGACACCTATAAGTTGATGTATGATTGCATGCGCTAGGCGCCCTGTATGTCAGAACAATTTTCAAAGCACATTTTCCAGCCAGCTCAGGCAGACCTCCAGTCATCCTTGGATGATAGAGGTGACAAGGTTCTTGACATCAGTCACGTGAAGGGCACGTGCATGGGTGGGGTTCGGTGCTTGGGAGAACCTCCTCGAGACGGTTGTTATAATGATACATCAAATAACCATTATGGCACTTCCCCTATAGATATTTCGTTGGGTGTACCAGAGAGGAACCCTCCTTTGCGCGTTGGCGGTGCTGGTCTTAATCGGTCTTCTGGTAGAATTGATCGTGCTCATCGAAAAAGAAAGAGCTGGAAGGTGTGAGAGACTAAACCCAGTTGTGTTCTCGGTAGGGATGTTGCAATGGACATAGTAACTAGTTTAGCGACCAACCCCTTAGTAGGGAAGTTTTACTATACCAAAATGAACAAGGCACAACTACCTGATTGGGTTCTGAGATTTTGGAAACCTCTCGTGGGTTACTTCCCTATATTTAGCCTCCTTTCAAACCATTGGTTGGTTTTCCACTTTCTGGCTGAGGGGGATTTGCAGAGAATTCTAAGCTCTCCATGGATTATCGGTCGAGGAATTTTAATGCTAAAGCGATGGCATCCAGGCTTCAATCCCTTTAAAGAAAGTTTCTCAAAGAGGTTTCTATGGATGTTGCTCCCCGATTTTCCAATAGAGTTATGGTTTGTCAAAATATTTGAGGCCATCCCTAATTCTGTTGGAAATTTCATCTTTGATGATGATCAAGCTCTTCGTTGGAGTAACAAGAGACTCGCCTGGGTCCTAGTGGAAATTGACCTGGACAAAGGTTTACCAAATGAAATTGAGATATATATTGGGGATACCTACATTGGTCAAGATGACAACTACTGGAGGGAGCCTTTCCACTGCCACAACTATTAGAAACCTGGTCACCTTAAGTCAAAATGTCCAGCATTCCAGGAGCAACAAAATGCTACAATGCAACCTGGTGCGACTGCAGACCATGTCATTCAATCCCTACTATATCACTTTGATAAATGCACCTTCCTTGGTAAGATGCAATTATTTTTCCCATCCCTTTTTAGCAAACTTTCCTCTGAAGAGTTTGAATATTTAAGAAGCAATGAGAACTGGGTTCTAGAGATTTTTGGCGATTTTTGGCGATTTTTGGGATATTCTTATGAAGAAGTTTGTCGACCCGGATGTTGGTTTTGGCATAGGGCCTAAGGGTTTGGGAGTAGTAAATGACCCACTTTGCCCCTTGTAGCTAGCAAACCTGTCTTCACTCCCGATTGTGTTTCATTAAATGAATACATGGGTAACAAGGTGGACATTTGTTTGAATAGAAAGAATGGGGCATGACACCATGGAGTAGGGCCAATTTGCATCTCTCCCTCCCATGTGGAAACTGAATGTCCTACAGACCCTTCAGGTGGTGACTGCAACCCTGTTGAAACATTGTTAATTTGTCTTTCGATCCTTTTGGTAACTTCTATGGATGCTTTATCTCCTTCCCCTCTCCCTATATCTAACAATTTTCAAAACCCCTCTTCCATCATTGATCGAACAAACGTCACGCTTAGGAAAAATCATGTCCCTCACTTACCTAAGAATACTCCTGGGGCAATAGAAGAAGGCCCAATGTTGATTGGATCGAAGGCCCTTGTTAATTTATGATCTGTCTGTCCTCCTGATCTTATTCCCTACTTATTCGTCTTCTCTCTCAGATAGAATTCCCCTCTCGACCCTTAGAGCAAGCCAGTCGACTGCCAATGTTCCACTATGGTAATTTTCTCTTTCAACCTCCGTGGGTTTGGGGAACCCACAAAAATCGAATCCCTCAACTTACTCCTTAAGCAGGTAAATCCCGATATTGTCTTTCTTTAGGAAACCTTGGTGGATTGTGCGAAGGATAAATTCCTTTTTCTATAGTGTTTACCAATGTGGAACTGTGTTGCACTGGACCCTAATGGTCCTTTAGGTGGTTTATTGTCCAGATGGAACCCTGCATCTGCTGAGCTGTGTGCATTTGGCACCAATGCAGGTATTTTGTTGGAGGGTAGATTCAAGGACTCTGCCGATAGGGTGAAACTCCTCAACTTCTCTACTCCTTACAAAGAAAGAGAATGATTCTGGAAGCCTCTTATGGAATGTGGATTATTGGGAGAAGACGGTCTTATAATAGGTGGCGATCTAAATTTTACTTTGTCTTCTCGAGAAGTGTGGGGGCCCATGGCTAGAAGTGATCCATTAGCAGACTATTTTCCAATCTTCTACACATTGTTGGGCTAGTGGATCTCCAATCGAGCCATTTGGCTCCCACATGGAGGAATGGAAAACCTGGGCTGACTGGTATATCGAAAAGATTAGACCAGTTCCTTGTTGATGAAAATTTTCTTGGTAGAAAAAAAAGGACCAGATCCTGGATTATTAATTCTACCATGTCGGATCATAATCCGATTTGTTTACAATTGGAAAAGTCTACTCATAAAGTTGCTCCACCATTTAAATTTAACAACACATGGCTTTTCGATCCATAATTTACTACTCTTGTTAGAAATACTTGGCATTCAATGGATAATTGGTTGGACAGTTCACCTATCCTTCTATTGTGTACAAAACTGAGGAACCTAAAGAAAGCAGTTGTCCATTGACAGTCAGATAAAAAGAAGCAACTTCACACAGAGCTCCTTCTCATTAAACAAAAACTGTTCGAGGTATTTGAGAAATTCCCATCACAAGTGTTCTCATAGGGATACCTGAACCTTCTCAAGTCTCTTAAAAAAAGAAAAGATAAGATTTTAGAAATAGAAGAATCCACCTGGAGGCTCAGAAGTCGAGCTATATGGATTGAAAAGGGCGACAAGAATACCAATTTTTTTCATAAGTACGCTACCCATAGAAGAAGTCAAAATACTATATGGGACATATCTGATGAAGAAGGATGCATCAAATCCATTGATAATGATATTAAGGAGATAACATACAAGCATTTTAAATCACAATTGAAGGAGATTGGGGCAGAGGACACATACAACCAAATTAAAGTTATCAAAGAAGTG
The DNA here is from genome assembly GCA_009831015.1 of Picea engelmannii. Taxonomy (NCBI): domain Eukaryota; kingdom Viridiplantae; phylum Streptophyta; class Pinopsida; order Pinales; family Pinaceae; genus Picea; species Picea engelmannii. The sequence continues at coordinate 341,259 of ML782381.1, read as the reverse complement.
CCCAGGTTCTTCAATGATGTAGAAAGTGATGAGATCGGTAAACTTGTCACTTTAAAGGAAGTTGAGGAAGTGGTTAGTGAAATGCCAAGGGACAAAAGTCCTGGCCCGGATGGGTGGACTCAACAACTTTTTCATTTTTTCTTTGACTTTATGGGGGAGGACCTTGTTAATGCTATTAAGGAATCCAGAATAAAAGGTCATATCACAGGAGCTCTCAATGCTACTTTTTTTGCACTCATTCCTAAAGTGAGCAAGCCCGATACCTTCCATGATTTTAGGCCTATAGCCCTCTGTAACTTTGTATATAAAGTTATCTCCAAAATTATTGCCTCTGGTTGAAAGATAAATTGGCTTCTTGCATCTCTTCCAAACAATTTGGATTCCTTAAAGATACACTGATCTTTGATGTTTTCGGGATAGCTCAGGAGTGTTTGCACACTGCTAAGACAAATAAATTAAGCTCAATTATTCTAAAAATGGACTTAAAGAAGGCATATGACAAAGTAAGCTGGCAATTTCTGCGGTTAATGTTGATACTGATTGGATTAAAATGGGAGGTCACCCAATGAATTATGGCTTGTGTTTCCAGTGTAAATATGGAAGTTCTGGTAAATGGTTCCCCTACAAATGTCTTTAAAATCTATCGAGGGTTATGACAGGGATGTCCTCTTTATCCATTACTTTTCCTCTTGATAGTGGAATGTTTCAGTAGACAATTGAAGAAGGGAAATTTCATGGCATCAAAGTTGCCACCGAGACTATTATAACTCACTTATTTTTCGTTGATGATGTGCTCATTTTAGGAATTGGAAATTTTGAGGATTGGATGGCTTTCCAATCTATATTAAAAAATTTATGTATTGCTTCTGGTATGGATGTAAGTTGTCATAAATTGTGTGTCCTTGCACAAAACATAGATTCAAGTCTGGAGCAAAGGACGAAGACAACATTTAATATACAATTTGTAAGTATTGATGAAGGAATGAAATATCTAAGTTTTTATATATAACCAAATAATTATAGGGTGGTAGATTGGAAGTGGTTGATTCAAAAGGTGGAGAAGAGGATTGGGAACTGGACCTTCCGTTGGCTCTCTTTGGGAGGTAGATTAATTTTAACAAAATATGTCTTACAAAGTCTTTATGTCTACTGACTAAGCCTTGAAAAGATTCCTTCCTCTATATTACACAAGATCCAACAGCTCATCGCTAACTTCATATGGAGGGGGCTTAGAAAATCTTCAGGATTCCACTTAGCAAAATGGAAAAAAATTGCTAGACCTAAGGACAATGGGGGATGGAGTATTCGAAACCCATATCGGTTCGCACAATCTCTATCTCCCAAGTCATGTTGGAGGGGTATTTTTGGTAAGGGTTTGTGGAATTTGGTTTTAAAGAAGAAATACCTCAAAGGCATTGATTTGACTTCTTGGTTGCACAAAGAAGAATATAAGTTCTCGGTGGCATCAATCATCTGGAAAAATTTCATGGGTTCATTTTGAATTATCAAACGGTGGCTTGCTTGGTTGATAGGGTGTGGCAATCATATAGTGATTGGATTAGACCCCTTCACTGGATGCAATGCGTCATTTAGACTCCCAGATTCATTGATTCAACATCTTAATAATTTACACATTTTCTCTTTAGCACAGACGACTCTCCCCAATGCAGTTGGCACACAACAAAGTTGGCTCGAGGCAGATCACCTTGGTCTTTCAAGAGAGATGGCTATAGAATGGAAAAACTATCACACTATGCTTCGGATTAGTGGAATTTCACTGAATAATTCAAGTGATAAGATTGTTTGGTCTTGGAACAGAGCTTCAGGTTCTGTAACTGTCAGTTTAGTATATCAACCCATAACTTGTAAATTTCTCTCGGATACAAACAGATGGTGGTATAAGGCCATATGGTCGATTAATATTCCAGGAAAAATCATATGTTTCATGTGGCTCTATCTGATGGAATGTATTCTTACTAGAGAAAATTATAGGAGACATGGAGGGATAGGACCTTTGGTTTGCATTCTCTGTCTCAAGGATGAAGAGATGACCTCACATCTTTTCGTGCACTGTGAGATTTCACAAATCGTTTGGCAATACATACTTAGTTACCTAAAGATTTCAAAAGCATGGGATTGTCCTACTTTATATGAAAATATGTTTAAATGGTTTACTTCTTATCCAAAATTGAGGCAGATACCTTTCGTGGTTTTATGGGGTATTTGAAAGTACATAAATAAAATTTTATTTGAAAATTGGCCCAGACATGACTCTAGAACTGTCACAAATATACTTCTATCAATTAAAGAACATACAGGGGGAAGTGAAGATGATAAACTGGATTACATTCTTAATTCGATCTTTTTTTATGACACTCCTATAGGTTTTTTCGATGGTGCATCAACGGGTGGTTTCTGTGGTATTGGTATTTATCTTAAACTAAGTGCAATTCATTCCTTCAGGTTGCTAGAGATTCGAAAGTAGCTATTGATTGGATTGTAGGAAAAACAAAGTTGAATCTATTATATATAAATTCATGGAAATCAAATATCATGAGTTTAAAAGATACTTTCAATGGGGTCACATTTATGCATGTGCATAGAAAATTCAACACTGAAGCAGATACACTCTCTAAACATGCTCTGAGTTGTTCTATCTGTTCTATCGGATGGCTATATTATGAGGAATCTAGAAGGATGTGTGGTCAATGCAGATCATTTCTTATTATTCTAAAGTTAGAAGCACAGAGTTAAACATTAAGAACAAAATGTTATTGTTTTTGTATGTGACATGTATCTCTCATCCTTTCTCTAACAAGTACTATTTAGTTGGATCTTATTATTTTTTGAGGGAAGTATTATGATAGATATATAGAAATATGGATAGATAAAGTTCCAACTTTTTGAATGGTTAAGAGTTCTACAGTTTATAGATCCATATGTAATAGAAAGTTTCTCTTGATTCCTAATAGAATAACAGTGAAACTATTTTTTTATTTTTTTTTAACACTAGTCTAAAATTTTTGATTCCTTTTTAGAATATTATCGGTTTAATTTTTCCTTAGATAAAATTAGAAAATGTTGGATCGTGGCCACTGAGTGTTATGATTTTTCAACATGCTGAATTCATTTATGCATTCATAAATGCAATTTAAATAACATAAAATTGTGATTTCTTCCAAATTTATATCTCTAAATTCAGGGAGAAAATGCTTAAATCAATTAGGGAAATAGAAAAATATATAGCAAGGTAGAATTTCTATGAAAAATTGATGAAAGATGAATGTGATGCTCTACATTGTCTTGTGTAGAACTAGTACGTTAAAAACAGTTATATGAAAATTTAAATAATTTAAATAACTTGTGAAATTTTCTAACAAAAACACAAATAAGTTCTTATATGAAATTTTTTCTTAAAACCTTTCTTTTGATGTAAGTGTGTATTTTCATTGCCTAGATAATGGGAAAGTGGAGAAAGATGCATTATTCACTGAGTGACAAGTAATGTATAAGATGGAAACACTGGTAGCTACTACAAACCATTTTCACGATGATAACAAGCTTAGGGAGGGAGGATTTGGCCATGTATACAAGGCAACATATGCTAATCAGAAAACTTCTACTAGTTTATATAAATATCTTAAACTATAGTAGTTGGCGAGCTACTCTCACCGCAACATTGACCTTTCGATGCAGATCTCTGGCTTGCAAACAAATATATAGTCTAGAAAGACAATTAATATCTGCGCAAAGTTGTCCATTATTTCGTTCCTTTGTCGCACAAGGGCTTCTTCGAGCAACATTTTAATAAGATCTCCTGCTCTATCATCTTTCTTTTTCGTCTCCCATGGGTTTTTGTTGGGCTCGACGCAACCGATCTGGTAATGGATCGATTGGTTCGAGTCCCAACTTCTTGTACCCAGACCTTGTCGGGGGCATGCATGAAGAAAAATAAATGAAGAGCAGACCGCTCTGATACCACTAATCCAGATTTAGGAGTGGAATGAACTGATTACAAACTAAATAACATAAACACAGAGATAGGAAGAATAACAAAAATATTCAGTGAACAATATCTTCTATTAAATAATGAAATAGACTAAAACTGTAAAACTGCAGAACCGAAACTTGCTCGAATGGTGGTAGCTATCTCTGAGAAGAGATGTGGCTGCTACATGCATCCATCTAAGCAGAAAAATGGTTTACAATGAGGCTCCATAGGACCTTTTCATATTACTCATGAATGCCAAACCCTAGACATCCAAAAACCTAACCCTAGCAGGTGAAACGCCAAAAGTCATGTGAGCCCTATGGGTAAGTTGGTGTAATTTGGTACCTCAACTTCCTAGGGTCATAAATTTTGCATACGACCTCAGTTTTAGGTGTGTGATAGCCTGTTGGAAAGGTATTTCAAAGAAATACACATTTTTCCGTCGAACTCTAACTCTGTCTACAGTCTGACTGTGGCGAGTCAAAAAAACAATTTTTAGGGCCCCAAAACAACCCTGAAAGTACAATAAGATCTGTTGACATGAAAACATACAAAATAGGCTAGTTGGATTAGGCGAGAGGCCACTCGTATCCACCTGGAGAACGTGTGAGGCTTCAGACAACCCCATAAGTGTAGAACTCACAATTATAAAGTAGTACATAAAGACGTGTTGAACAAAAATGGACATGAGGAGCCTGTTGGAATAGAGGGGTGGCCACCAATATCCATCTGGATCAACTGTTTAGGTGGAACAATAGTTGTAGAGATGACCCCCAGAGAAACAATGACACTGTGAGGTTGAGACTCATAAACAACATGGTGTTTCCACATATATGGCTGGCCCAAGAGAACATCACAAACATCCAGTGGGGAAACATCACATAATACCTCATCCTTGAAGGGTTGGATGTCGTATGACAATCGACACTTCTGGATGACACGAAGATCTCATCCTTGGAGAAGCCACATGATGTTGTATGGTTGCAGGTGTGGTGTTGTCGATAATCCCAATTGTTTGATGACCTCTGTTGAGATGAGGTTCTTTTGGCTTCCACTATCAACAATAAAACGCAGTGGGGTCCCCTTCATCCACATCTATGAATGAAAAAGACGCTCCCCCTCTTCAGGATCTATTGGTTCTTCTGGTTGAATTGTTGCGGTCGCAACAATAACAATGGGGTCTGCATCGATGATATGTCTTTTACCAGTATCTTCATAATCAGATTTTGAATTAGGGTTCGACTCCTTGTCTTTGATCTCTACCACCAATGACTATTTTGAGCGACACTCATCAGTGTTGTGCCAGGGGATTTTGTGGAAATCGCACCATTTTCCGGTGTCCTTCTTTGTCTTCCCATGAACCTTCTTTTCTTGTGGCTTGGACTAGTTTTCAGGAGACTTTTTGGTAGGGACATCTTTATCATACTTTGGTTGTTGCGGATTTGCAGACCTGAACTCCCGTTTGTTCTGGTGCTTAAATTTCTACTCGATTTTAACAATATATCGATAAGCAACACCGAGTGATGAGATGTCCAGAATATCCATTTCAATTTGGATGTATCTGTGTAGAGCCCCACTATATTTCAGAACTTAATGCCGTTCAGAGTCTTTGATACCTAGCTTGGTGCGCAAGGTATGGAAGGTATTGGTGAACTCTAGAACTACTTGACCCCTCTCTTGTTGTAGTGTGGTCCATCTCATATACTGGTCCTCATAGTTGCCAACGGGGTAATACTGTTCCTTTACCGCGTCCACAAAAAAATCCCAAGTGGGATCGACCCCATATATTCCAGACTCTTATGTGGAGCTTTGCTCCCAGTAATTTTCCCACCAATGTTTGACTTGGGGGAGAGCCTTAAGGAGTGCGAATGTGATCTTTTCCCTGTCGGAAAAGTTATGAATAGAAAAATAACCTTCTAGCAGATTTAACCATTTTTCTAAGGCATCTCCATCTATTTGTCCTTCAAATATGGGAATATCAAAATTAACTTGTACCTTGAAAGGAGAGGTACTTCCAAAGTGGTTGCTTGATGAAGACGTTCCTGTTTTTATCGACAGACATTGAAGGATGTGGGAAAAATTCTCCATCATTTCATCCCTCTTTCATGTGAAAGCTTTCTCAAGCAACAGATTAATGGAATCGTTTTCTCTGTCGTTTTTCTTTTCTTCCACCATGGAGGGTTTCTTGGACATGCAAGAACGATTGTCTTCAAGAGAGACGAGATCGATACCCAACTTGCTATACTCGGACCTTGTCGGGGACATGCACTGAAAAAAGATCAAGAACAACCTGCTCTGATACCACTGATCTAGATTATTTTCCGCACGAAATGAAAGTGGAGATATAATAGAAAAATGTCCATATATATCTCGGATATCCAATAATATAACAAAAACATATCAGAGATGCAACCATAAACACAGAGATACAGTAATACACAATTTTCTATTAATGAGTGAAAATGTACAAACACTGTAAAAATGCAGAGTGAAAGACTCTCTACAATGGTGGCAACTTATCTCCGAGAAGAGATGTGTCTGCTGCTCGCATTCGCAATAAGATGATTTTACAATGAGGCTCCAAAGGCCTTTTTATGTTCATAATGTGTCTTTGCTCATAATAAAGTCTCCCATGTCTACAACATTGACTTTCTTCAAGCTTATATATCATAAGGCCATGTTGATAATGATTGGAGGAATTGATGATTATGGGATTAAAATGGAAATGGGGATGTGGTAGATTTATGAAGTAGGTGTAGAGTGGAAAAAAGATGATGGAATACCTAGAGAGTTACGTGGTGGATTCCTAAAGTATTTTTCCAGGAACTTTTCCTACATTGGTATGAGAATCTTATCTATTTCACTAGTAAGAAATGCATATATATGTTGGTATATGGTCTCTTTTTCCAAACTTAGTGCAAGATGCTATGTCATCTAGAGCTTGAAGATTCTCATTACCACATTTTAAATGGATTATTTTTCCAACCTCAAGTAGATATTTGATTGATTTTAGATATTTCAACTTGAATGTTGATTTATAACTCACTTATGATGCCATCAAATTTGTGTTTTTGAATCAAGTTGTTCCAGTCGCTACCATTGAAAGGACAATAACCTTTAGAAGGAAGGCACTTTCATTGGAAGGAAACTGAGATGGAGAAAGAAGGTTGTTTTCTCATGACATCTATGATTTCTATCATGTAGGAAAAATATGCAAACTATGAATGAATAGAATGGCCCTTTGTATTGCTTTGGATAGAGTTTTTATCATTCCTTCACCATTGGTAATAAATAGATAATAGGAACTAAAATTTCCCAACAATTCCCCATTAGAAGGCTCAACATCCACTTAGAATCCTTCCATATAATCCTTTTTCATGAATTTGGATTCACATAAAGAGATGATTTAGATATATGTATGTAACATAGGCTACCTATAAGCTCATCGTTAACAAGGAAATTAACCGCATTCATGTTGGTGTTTTTTTTTCCACAACTGATGTCTAGCTCCATGTTTTACAACAATTATAAATTGAGCAAATTAATTTATTCTTCACAACAATATCGTGGCATTTATCTTCACATTTTAAGTGATAGAAAAGAACAAAAAATTCAATGAGACATTAGTCTCTTGAACTCCAACTAATGCATTTTAATATTTGTAGAATGTATCACTAGCCTTTATGATTCTGTAACTATGAACATTGTTATATACATAATAGAGGGGGAATCCGAAGTGGATTGTTTGCTCATAGGTCAATCAATACTACCAAATTTTTATCTTTCTTCTTTTGTTTATTTATGCAACTTTGGTTGGGGTTTGGTCATATGAATGTGTGCACGATATGTTTATGCTACATAATACATCACCAGGTCATTAAAGCATTGGTGATCTTTGTATTGCACTATGTAACATTGTTGAAGAGTGCCATTCATGCCATTCACACCAATGCTTTGTAGTATAAAGTTATTCAACAAGAAACATTTTTATTTGTATTGTTTTTCAACCTCACAACCAAATTGCATTTTTGAACATTCAACATAGTGAAACATAGGCTTAATTTTTTCGCCTCATAAATGCATGCTACAACAATTCATATTCTTCCTAATATTGAACAACTACAAATTGCAACTTATTATATGCATTCCTTTAACAATTTAAGACATGGAACCTTCCAATGTCCACACAACCAACTCCAAATAAATAAATTGTCATATAGAAATAACTTGGAACCAACTGAATCCCATATCTACTTTTGTAAATTCATTGCATTTGAAATGTCCTACAATGCAATGATGATTCTTATAAAAATGCCAAAAATGTTATTCACATCAATCTCCTAGATGGTTGGGAAAACTCAATTATTTCATGTACTTATACAATATGTTTGAAAAATGTTATCAAATGCATATAGATACTGTTATCATGTTCCCCACCTATGATTATGTATTATGGCTATGTTCCCCAACTATTACTTTCTTCTTCAAATTCTTATTTCTTACCTTTCAAAGTTTAAGTACAAATTAAAGTTTACTCCTACCATTCATAAAATCTTATTCCACCGATGGAATGTTATGTCTGCATATTTATTAATAGAATCTACATTTTCACATCCATCCACTTTGTAACCTCATTTTAAAAACAAACATATTTAATTTATGCATATTATTGTCTACAACGGTCTGCACGCATCCTTCACTTGAACGAGAGAATCCTTCAATATGGTTGGAACCCCGTGTGACTAGTATTGAGATACGCACTATGTCATGACCAAATAATTTTTTTGTCCTTTATATATCGCACAAAACAAAACTTTGGTATGGTGTGATATGTTACAAAGATACAAAGTTTGAGGAGATGAAATACATACTATGTTTAACGATGTTCCAACATAATCGACTATGCTTAGACACTCATTAACCATCATCAAACATGCTTGTTCATAATGAAGCATTGTCAAACATAATCAACCATGGTCAAATATGATCAACCATAGTCAAGCATGGTAAACCATAGGCAAACATGGTCATCCATAGTCAACCATAGTCAACCTTAGTCAAACATAATAAATCATATTCAAACATTTTCAAACACAATAAACCATGATCCAAGATGATTAACCATAGTCAACCATGCTTAAACATGCTCTGAGATAATATCTCACTTAAAACAATTTTGGATGGATGTTGTATACCTTTAGATCTTTGTTTATCACACCATTCCTCAAATCATGGCAATACATTCTATGTCGCATCCTTCTCCAAATCTTGGCGATACACCTTGTATCTTACTACTCACCAAATCCTAGCAATACACCCTGTGTCGCAAGTGAAAAAAATTTGGGTGTGTAACAGTGTGTAGGTGGAAAATTTGTTATTGTGCTAAAATGATCTTTTGTGCGATGTGATATGTCACTTGGAAATGATTTTTGGAGCGATGCAACGTTTTGCAAGGGATAAAACTTTATAACTTAAAGGTATAAAAAGTAAGTCATTATAAAGTGGAGAGGTAAAAATGTTATCTTTTAAAATTCCATTGAAATACAGAGTTTCAAAACTTACTTAACTATCAAACACCTTATCTTAAATGAAAATGATTCAATTAGTCCAATTAGTCATGGAAGACGAACTCAACATGAAACACACATTCGGTTCCGTCAAACATCTCTCTACCTCGGTATTTCTTCGTTATTTCCTCGTTATTTCAGTCAAACATCACTTTATACATGACGCACTTGTGCACTATTTGTATTCGTGCAGCACCCCTCTTGCCCAGTTTTGCGAGGCTGCCTATTTCAGATGGGAATCTTCTCTACGATCCTCAACTGTTTATATTGGGCCTAGAAACAGACTTAACGTACCCTGCATATTTAGTTTCTCGTTACGTCGTAGTTTATTCAGTGGTGTGGATTCCCCTGTATCTCCAAGCACTTAGAGGGTTTGCACTGGTTTGCGGCTCGCCAATATCCATGTGCTAAGCTTTCCGCTCATATCTTTTGAGTTTAATTGGCTATAGCATGGGAAATTTTGGCTCCCGCCCACGACATGGGATTCCCAGTCAAACTTGGAATTACACAGAGTCCGGAGGCATGGCAGAACACGAAGATTTCAAGAGTCCTATAAACCAGGTGTTTTGAAATTTTTTATCTTCATTCTGTACTGAATACATTTCATGCTCGTAGGTCTGGGCTTCGTAGGTATTTATTTCGGAGATAATGACGTGTTTCTGAATCGTCGTATTGCTGTGTGCAGACTTGGATTCTGAAGATTCACTGCTCCTAAAAGGGATGCCGGAAAAAGGTCAAGAGAGTTCTCCGGAACATCGGTGGTAAGAAGAGTTGGGATCCGGCATGTTTGCAGATAATTAATTTTGTTTTTGTTGTAAGTGCAGGTCGCGTGTTCGAGGCTGGTTATAGATATTTAGTAACCATATGGATTGTTGTTGCAGGTGTGCACACCATCACTATCGATGCTGCCGAGAAGAAGGTGACTGTTACAGGAAATGTGGCTTCTGCCGATGTCTTGTTGTAGAATCGGCTGGCTTCCAAGAATCGGCTGTGGCCGGTGGCTCAGAACGAACACCAACAAGAGGCCAAGACTCAAAAGCAACCGGAACATGCAGCGATGTCTCAGAACAAACACGAAAAGGAGGCCAATACTCAGAAGCAACCGGAACATGTAGCGGTGGCTCAGAACAAACACCAAAAGGAGGCCAAGAATCAGAAGCAACCGGAACATGCAGCGGTGGTTCAGGGCGAAAAGGAGAGCAAGAAGCCCAAGACTAAGAAGCAACCGGAAGAGCAGAAATCGAACCGACACGGAGGTATTTCATATGATGATTCGTGTATTTCATATGATTATTTGAGCTCGTTGAACCGTCAAAGTAGCCATACGTTTTCGCTATAATGGCCTACAACTGAACACCATGTTGTGCACTGCCCGGTGATGGCATTGTCGCTTCTTTAAATTAATTTTTTTAAGCATACAACTCAGAACTAATACACTGTTATTTAGACAGGCGCACACACAGTTCATTACATCACCCCATGCTTCGGCTGTGGATTGGATCTTTCTAATCTAGGTGCTAAAAATATAAGTGATGAATCATCACACTTACAGTTTAATAGATATGCAGGTTAGAATACTCTTTTAGTATAATAGATACGCAGGTTAGAATACTCTGTTTTGTTAGAATGTTTTTGAGAATACAATTTTTACAGAGGTTTATCAAATGATTGCAAAGATAAGATAGAGAAGTAGTGGTATATGTAATGCTGCATTGTCTTATAAATAAAGAGAAATTGATGAGAGGTATATGTAATGCTGCATTGTCTTATAAATAAAGAGAAATTGATGAGAGGTATATGTAATGCTGCATTGTCTTATATGGGAATTAGTAAGTTAAAAATTTATAAATAAAGAGAAATTGATGAGAGGTATATGTAATGCTGCATTGTCTTATAAATAAAGAGAAATTGATGAGAGGTATATGTAATGCTGCATTGTCTTATATGGGAATTAGTAAGTTAAAAATACTTATATTAAAATTTTAATAATTTTAATAACTTGTTAAATTTTAATAAGTTAAAAACAAATATTAAAATACTTATATTAAGTTAAAAATACTTATATGTAATGCTGCATTGTTTTATATGGGAATTGGTAAGTTAAAAATATTTATATTAACATTTAAATAACTTGTTAAATTTTAATAAGTTAAAAACAAATTAATTCTTATCTGAATTCTTTTATAAAAGACCTCTGAATTCTTTTTTAAAAGACCACCAAAAATTATATAGTACATCTTTAAAATAAATTAGATTAGATGAAAAACCTAAAAAGTTTTTCATTCTGTAACCCTACAATGCCTCCAATAAACATAAACAAAAAAAATTTATTAGATAATTTTTACCACCATATCTTTTGATGTAAGTGTGTATTTTCATTGTATAGATAATGGGAAGTGGAGAAAGACGCATTATTCACTGAGCGGCAAGTAGTGTTTAAGATAGAAACACTAGTAGTTGCTACCAACAATTTTCACGATGATAACAAGCTTGGGGAGGGAGGATTTGGCCCTGTATATAAGGTAACATTTGTTAATCAGAAGGCTTGGCTTTTACTGGTTTATATAAATATTTTAAATTATAATAGTTGATTAGTTGTATTATTAAATGGTTTTTTTTATTGTTCAAAATTTATATTCATTTTTATTTTAACTGTAAAAATAGATTCAGCATATTGAAAAATTCTAATACAAAAATAATCACTCAAATCTACAAATTCAATCATTTCTATTAAAATATCGAACAAATCATTATTTGTTAAAACCTCCTAAATATATTCTTAAAAATTTTTACCTACTGCCAACTAGGTATGATATAGATAAACCAATAAGATTTATTTTACAAGATCTTTATTTTACAAGATCTTTCAGACTGAGCATTTATCTGAATCTCTCAGGGAACTACTCGGGACGGAAAACAAATAGCTGTGAAGAAGTTGTCGTTAACATCTAAGCAAGGAAGAAAATAATTTTAATTTCTGAATGAAAAGCTTCTGGCCAAAATTCATCATCGGAATTTTGTAAACCTACTCGGCTGTTGCAAAGAGGGATCACAAATGTTTGTTGTTTATGAGTACTTACCGAATGGGAGCCTTGATAAATTCCTATCCGGTGAGTTCATTCCGCTTAATTATGTTATATGAAGATAAAAGGCACTAATGTATCAATCCAGATAGTTCGTTGTTGAATTGATGTGTTGAATACATGGATACAGATGCAGACAAACGCAAAGACCTTGATTGGAATAAGCGTTACAACATCATCCTGGGAATAGCTAGTGGGCTTCGCTATCTTCACGAGGATTCTCAGTCGTGGATTGTTCATCTGGATATTAAACCCAGTAATATTTTGTTGGACGAGAAAATGAATCCTAAGATAGCATATTTCGGCCTGGCAAAACTTTTTCCTGATGATAAAACTCATGTCAGCACAGTGGTCGCTGGAACTCCGTAAAATTTTAACACAATCATGGTAAATTACTTTTTCATTTTTGTTGAATATTTCTTTTTCGTTTTCATAAATGTTTTACATAAGTATTTGGAAAAACGCATCAATAATTCCTGTGTCAACACCATTGTCTATGCATATTTTTCAAAGAAAATTAAAAGTATTGTAGTCGTACTTCATGGCATCTTTGGTTTGGAATTTACATTCTCGGTTCAGTTTTTATCTTCGAGGATCTAGCGCTACAGTTTGTTCTTCAAATAAATTTCACTTTATCATCGCTCAACTCCTAAAAGTTCCCTCACACTATCTTTTCCATTGGAATTTGCATATGCAGAGGGTATATGGCACCGGAGTATTTTACGTGGGAGCAGTTGTCTGTAAATGCAGATGTCTATAGCTTCGGCATTGTTCTCCTGGAACTTCTCACTGGAAAAAGGATATTATCTGAAATGGGGCTTTTAGGAAGGGTGAGATACTCTGATACTCTTCTCCTCAGAGGATATCTTCGTTATTTAGCTCGTCTACAAACCGTTAGCCGAAGTATAAGACAACGGGTTTCACTGATCTATTTTGATATGAATTCCCCATGTTTTGACTTGTAGACTAATTTATCAAGAAACTGAATTGAAAATGCAGGTGTGGGATTCATACAAACGAGGAAAAATTGAGCGTACGATCGATAAAGCAATAACTGAAACATACGATAAGGAGAAAGCCTCGAGATGCATTCATATTTGTTTTTTGTGTACACAAGCCGATTCATTGGGTCGTCCAACAATGTCAGGAGTTACTGCAATGCTTTCAACTTCTGTGATGTTACCAGTTCCCACAAATCCACCGGTAACACTTTCTCCATCTAAGTTTTGGTTTTTGACTCTTTTGGCGAAGAGGGTTGGGAAAGAGGGAAAATGGCTAAATAAAACTAAAAACTGTGAAAAGTTAGTAATTCCGCATAGTTTTATCAGGTTTTCTAGTTTACAGTTTTGGTTTTTCGGAGGAAAGAACAGGACGCGTTGTAGAACGGTTAAATCGTGGCTATTTAATGCTAATTTAGCGATGTTGGCGAATTATGGCCACTGGACAGTCATAAATTTAGGGTTATATGTAAAATCTGTAGCAGATTTGTCGAGAATTTGTTCCTTTAAAAATTACTTCAAAGGTTCGAGCTTGTGTGCTCATAAAAGAGGGAAATAAATAACCAAAACGGCGGAAAGCTGTGAATAGTTACCGCAGGTAGGAGAAAGCCCGGGCTTGAATGTAAACTCTGTTCTCTCATAGCTTTGGAGGTGAAATTCCGCTCGAAATAGCCCAAATAGACGTGGCGAGGAGTGGCCGAAATTTTTATTAAACTAAATTAAATCTCAGTGTTCACAGCTGTCTATAAACGGCCTAGAAGAATAAATATCTGAGCATAGATTTCCAATTCAAAATCGGAAGGATAAATTTATGACCCGTAAGCAACGTTAGAAGTCATATCTTCAGCTTTTAGATCTGCCTTTACTGTAAATGTCTTTGCTATTTTGAATGCTTTTAGATCTGCCTTTACTTGGATGGGTTATGCACAAATATTCGTTTAAATGTTTTGAATGGTGATTTGATTTCTTTCCACTTCTAAATATTGTAATTGTAATTTCAGGGCTATACTGCACGAAGGAGACAAGTGAATCCTGTGCCGGGAACGATGTCACAGTTATGAGGTGGAAAATGGCAAGTCCGTTGGAATATGTAAAGCCTACTTGTCTAAATCATGTGAGGTGGAAAATTGTAAGTTTGTTGTAATATGTAAAGCTTACCTGTCTTAATAATGTGTTTTGTTATTGAGAGGTAGAGAACATGTTATTGAGAGGTAGAGAACAATTTCTACTTGAGTTGAGTGAGTTTATTATTTAGGAGGTTGTTAGATAGTTAGCTGTGAGAGATTCTCTCCAACTAAGAGTCTTTGTTTCTTATGTGGTTGGAATATGTAAAGCCTTGTGTTAATAACTTCTTTTGTTATTGCTAGGTAGAGAACAATTTCTACTTGAGTTGTGTGAGTCTATTATTTAGGAGGTTGTTAGATAGTTGGTTGTGAGAGATTTTCTCCAACTAAGAATTCTTGCTTGTTGTCTCGTTGAGATATTCTCTCAACTAATTGATTGTGTGGCTAAGATAGTGTAACTATCTTTAACCCAAACTTGATATATATAAATGTGTACTAGTTTATTATGATATTAATGAACTAAATTATGTGTGTGCAACAATGACTACTCTCCAATATTTTAATTAAGCCTAGAATAGAAAAAATTAATACTATATCATTTAATTAAGACTAATTTTTTTTATGAAAATTGTTTTAGAGTTCCAAAAATAAAGAGTAGAATGGGAAAAATTGATCCTATGGCAATTACTTAAAGAGTAGAATGACTTAAAAAGTAGAATGGGAAAAATTGATCCTATGACAATTACTTAAAACTGAACACTTTTACTTTTATTCAAGCTATTTTAAAGATGCATGAAGCCTGCATTTAGTATTTTTTGATACTGTATTTATTGAATGGATGCCTTGTAAAAAGACATAAGCACATTCATTCTGTACTTCCTCCATTGAGCAACGTCTTAACTTTTAATTTTCCAAGCCATGCATTACATTTTAATAATTGTTGACCCTTTCAATATGGCTTTTCATACAATGGCTACATTTTAACAATCTATTTACCCATGTTTATGTATAGAATGCATTTCAATCCTATACTAAGACTTTTTCCAATAATGATTGAATTTTGTTAGTTTTATTTGTAGAGATTTTAAAAGCAAAATATGTTGTTAATTTAAATGAAAAATAGGTGTAATGCATGGTTGTGTATCATGTTATTTTGATTAAATTAGCTATCATAAATTTTGTAAGAGTTTGCATTAATTAAAGGGTAAATGGAGCTCAAGACCATTAAGGAAGGTGGTAGCTAGGGTTTTCCCTAACAACCAACTAATGTAGAGAATGACATGTAGGGTTTGAGGGGATAAAGATTTCTCTCGGTAGCCATCTCAACCCCTTTACTCCACTGTAACACACCCAATCCCCTTAATAACTTTCAAGGAAATGGGTTAATCAAATTTCGCTTCTTCTCAACCCTCTTCTCAAGCATATCATTATCTTTTGCTCATCGAAAGATTTTCAATAACTTTAACCACGCTCAATTACGAGCTTAGGATCAAAAGTTATGACTTCTTAAAGTTTCTCGGACCTTCATTGGTCGACTGCCAGCTCAACTCCACGTAGTGTCCATGTCGTAGTGACACATCGGGTCCCCAGCTCGAACCTTTGGTTCGACTCAGTCTGGCTCACATTGTCATCGGGATTCATTATCCCACAAACTCTTCTCTACTCGTAGGGCTTCGACGACGATGCACTAAGGTGCACTTCCCCGGATCCTATGGTTATTAGCTCCAGATCTTGACGACTAGGAGTACGTTGGCGACGTCTTTTAGCGTCGGGGTTAGTGCCTATAATCCAACGACCCTTATAATATGGATGTGACTCTCGAGATCAATGGTGGAGATTTTAACCTATCCCTATGTCAATCAACGATTGACATTAGCCCTGACTCCCTTCGTCGTCGACATTCCTTGGCCGAATGCAACCATTCCAACCTCCCACATTCTCGACGACAATACGTCTGGATCTAATGGTCCAAATTTCCTTGTCAAATCTCCGACGAAATCGATGGTTATCAATGTCCTTCCTCTTCGGACTCTTGTCAACCAACCACAAGCTGACACCTGTCGTCCTAGGACACTCTGGCTGCCTTACTACCATTCCACGTCAAATCATGATGTCATCATCCTCACTCCTCATTTGACTGCATTTCCCAATAGATCAACGATGAAGATCCCTCTCGCCTATCGGTGGATTGATGGTTCCCATCGCGCCGTCGATGTCGGTGTCGTCAACGTTCTATCCTTCTCTCGGGTGTTGGAACTTAGGTTTGCATCGCTTCCCTACCCCTTCATTCACCTATAACATCTTCTTAAAAGCTTGATTTTTTTTGTGTTTGTTAAGTTATTCTCCATGTTTTAATGACTCAATTTCAATGGCCCCTACCCGTCTTTACTTATTTTGCACCATATTTTTCTTTCTTGAAAGGTGATTACATGTTTTGGTTTAAGTTTGAAACATATGTCATCTTGGTTTACCACTAATTGAGCATGCAGCAGGTCGACCAAGTCCTTTGTATGCATAGGAAACATCCAAAAGAAAAAATGCAGCAATTCAGAGAAGTGGATTTCGGGCTTAGATTGTGAGCAAACAGACAGGTTAAATTTTCAACGATGGAGATCCAACAGTCAATTAAGATCAACGACTCTTATGCATTCTGTGTTTCAAAATCATGTGAGTTTTTAACAACAAAGAAATATGAAGTTTTACTCTGTGACTTCGGTGTTCGGGCGTCCGAACTTGTCATTGTTTCAATCCTAAAAAGTCCTCGAAGTGTCGGAGCCCCGAATTGCCACGTCACTCTGGGAGATATTCATACTCTGCATTTAAAATCCCTTGAACGCCGAAGATCCAGAGTCCTAAAGTCCTGAAATATTTAATGATAAATATATCTTAATCTCAGGATAATTATCGATAAGCATTGGTTAATGACTTCGCGAGTTCTGTCATTCGGGAGATATGTATACTCTGTATTCAAAATCTTCCGAACATCGAAGAGCCAGAGATGCGTGGCATTCATATTTCGATGACGCGTGGCATTCATCTATTGGCGATGCGTGGCATTCATCTGTCGATGACACATGGCACTCATTTCATGCACCTTTGGTTACGTCATATGTGTTATTTCAGGTGACACTTATCACTCTCATTTTATTGACACGTCATTGATTGTGACAACATGTTTCCACGTCTCTTCGGGAGATTATCACTCTGGTAGATTTCAATCCAGAGAAAACATTGTTTGCCCGAAGCCCGGAGATCTGAAGCCCTGAAGTGTTGGAGCCCCCAAAGTCTCGAATTAAATAATTAAAGTGTCTTAATCTCCGGTGAATTTTCTTAGAGATAAGCATTGGTTAATGACTTTACGAGTTTGGTCATTCAGGAGATATTTACAATCTTCATTGAAAATCTCCCCAACACCAAATTGTCGAAGTGGCTTATCCTCATTAACCATCTGCATTAAAGTATTCTTTAAACGGGTCCAAACAAAGAAAATGCCATTTTTTTTTCCAGGTGAAGCTATAGATTTGCAAGTCTCAAATGACTTCCTAATCGAGCTAGTCTACAACATTAAATTACTCATAAGGAAACAACTCGGATTCAAAGGAACCTGAGGTAGTTCGCAGGTATGACATGAGGACGAGGAGAAGAAGAACACTAGAATAACACAACCAATCCATCACAGAGAAAGACAAGAAGAAAGGGTCGGTTACGGTCGAGACAGAGAAGCTTGATGACAGTCAACAAGTGCATAAACTGAAGCTGCAATTCCATACCTTGCAACACCATAATCAAGAATTGTAGAAACTGTACTCCAGGACTCCAGAAGAAGTGCCAAAAGACTTGCCCCTTCTTCAAGGAGATAATTTGAAGAATAAAGAAGCTGCCAACACACCCAGTTATCTCCTAGTGACCTCCAAAAACGCACATGGACACCAATGCTCGATACATAGTTCAGTTCAGTCACTCCCAGTTAGTTTTTGTCAGAGTTCAATTTACTCCAGCATATGCATCTATCTATTTTATTGCTAGTAGTAGTTTTTAGTTGTTTAATTGCAAGCCTCTTTTAGATTAAGGGATAATAAGTGGTCATTTATGTGTGATATGAAACACTCATTTTTTATTAAGTTAGCTCGAAGTATACATTACTATGCTCCAACAGTATTTACTCAAGTCAATAAGTTGTTCTCTAACTGATAGTGTAGAGTTAAGCCTCAATTCTAGATGGACGAGAGCCTCTACAACTTTGATAAATATGCAGTTTTTGTAGCTTTTAGGGGTTCGGTTTTTGGGAGAAGGATATCAATACAACAGACTGGTTGAACGTCTTCTATGCATGGATTAAATCTCTCTACTTGGTGAATATACTCTTGATGACAATGTGTTTTGTCCAAATCTTTATGTGTTTTTCTCTTATCTTGAATATAGTTTTTGATTTGTCCAAAGTACATTTCATTTCCTTCAGCTATTGTATAACTTATCTTTATTGATATGCAACCTATGAGAACAACTAATGCTTTGATGAAGATTTGTTTTTATTGCAACCTGTGGGAGTAATTGTGTTTTTGATACATGTTTAATGCCTTGAAATGATATTTTAAGACTTAAACTTCCTATAACAGATTATCCATTGAGTGGTTTGTTGTTTCCCTTTGTTTTTAACTCTATCACTAGTACATATTGTAAAAAATTTGACGTTTTGTTTGCGGCGTTATGGATAAAATTGGCCATACTGTCGAAAAATAGAGGAATTTTTTTTTTTTCCATATTGCCTGATAACGTCGCTATTGCCACGTTGACGTCTCTCTTTCCACGTTGTTGTCTCTCTTGCCATGTTGTCATCTCTCTTGCCACGTTTGCCACATAGTCGTCTCTCTTGCCACGTTTGTGACATAGTCATCTCTCTTGCCACATTTGTGAAGATAGTTGTCGCAGTTGTGACGTTGTGGAAACTAGGTTTTCCCCCTCGAACGATCACCTAGTATTTTGATAAAGTCAACTTTGATTTGGTCAATGATCGTCGAAATTGCGACGTTATAAAATATATAAATATGTTGCATTTTAGAG
Source organism: Picea engelmannii (assembly GCA_009831015.1). Taxonomy (NCBI): domain Eukaryota; kingdom Viridiplantae; phylum Streptophyta; class Pinopsida; order Pinales; family Pinaceae; genus Picea; species Picea engelmannii. The sequence goes on along the minus strand of ML782381.1, from coordinate 321,495 downwards.
ATGTTGCGACAAGTTTGATATAATAACGACACTTCAAAAAGGGTTTACGGGTCTTCTCGGCTAGAGTACAACTATTAAAATACATTGTAATAGGGCTCTTCTCGTTTCATTTTAATATTTTGATCGGTCGAATTTTAAAGGAAACAACTATAAAGACATTGTACTAGGGCTAGAGTACATGATGAGCAACGATGACTTGTGAATGGTGCCAACGTTGAAATATTTTCAAAATGTTTCTATATGACATCATACATCCTTGAGTCTTGAAACCCTCCCATACTGTCAAGGCATGTGTCTAGTCTAACCATGTAAAATTTTGATGCATACAGGCACATATTGAAGAAATTTCAATGTTGGCCCCATTCACTGCTCACTATGCAGGGTTGGTGCATGACATTTTTTGTGGTTGAATTGGAAGTTCCATGACATTTCAAAAGAGTTCCAACAAAGATTCTACAGATGGAAACAATGACATTTGACAATGAGACGCCCATTATGAACGTTGTTGCAAACATGGATGATCTCAAAGATTATGTGGTCAGGACATCATACATCCTTGAGTCTTGAAACCCTCCCATACCATCAAGGCATGTGTCTAGTCTAACCATGTCAAATTTCAATGCATACATGCACATATTGAAGAAATTTCAACGTCGGCCCCATTCACTAGTGCTCACTATGCGGGGTCGGTGCATGACATTTGTGGTGGTTGAATTGAAAGTTCCATGACATTTCAAAAAAGTTCCAACAAAGATTCTACGGATGGAAACAACGACATTTGACAAATATGAGACGCCCCATTATGAACGTTGTTGCAAACATGGACGATCTCAAAGATTATTTGGTCGAGACATCAAACATCCTCGAGTCTTGAAACCCTCCCATACCATCAAGGTATGTGTCTAGTCTAACCATGTCAAATTTCGATGCATACATACACATATTGAAGAAATTTCAATGTTGGCCCCATTCACTAATGCTGACTATGCAGGATTGGTGCATGACATTTGTGGTGGTTGAATTGGAAGTTCCATGACAATTCAAGAGAGTTCCAACAAATATTATACAGATGGAAACAACGACATTTGACAAATATGAGACGCCCCATTATGAACGTTGTTGCAAACATGGACAATCTCAAAGATTATGTGGTCGGGACATCAGACATATTCCTTGAGTTTTGAAACCCTCCCATACCGTCAAGGCATGTGTCTAGTCTAACCATGTCGAATTGCGATGCATACATGCACAATTTGAAGAAATTTCAACTTTGGCCCCATTCATTGCTCACTATGCGGGGTCGGTGGAAGAAATTTCACTATGCTCATTCACCTTCAAGGCAGGCCCCATTCACTATGCTCACTATGAGACATCCATTATATTGAAAGTTGATGCAAACATGGATGATCTAAAATATTATGCGGGGACATCAAACATCCTTAAGTATCGAAACCCTCCCATACCTTCAAGGCAACTATCTAGTTTAACCATGTCAAATTTCGATGGATACAGGCACAAATTGAAAACATTTCAATGTTGGCCCCATTCACTGCTCACTGTGTGGGGTCGGTGGAAGAAATTTGTGATGGGTATATTTGAAGTTCCATGAAAAATTTCAAGATAGTTCAGAAAATGATTCTATAGAAGGGAATGACAAATGATGACAATGAGAGGTGCAACATGATGAACGTTGATGAAAATGTGGACGATCTCAAATATTATGTGGGGACATCATACATCCTTGAGTATTGAAACCCTCCCATACCATCAAGCCATATGTCTAGTCTAACCATGTCGAATTTTGATGCATACATGCAGAGTTTGATAAAATTTCAACGTTGTTCCCATTCATTGTTCACTATGCGGTGTCGGTGCAAGATGACATTTGTGGTGGGTGAATGACAACAGTAATAAAAATGATGAGTTGATGACATCATCCTATGAATAATCTGTGAGTGAATATGATGAGCTGATGAAATCGTTCTCATCAACATATGTCCACTTAGTCACAATGACACATCTTTGATATCTTCCAACATTAAAGAAATCCCCACATCAGTAGGGAGTTTAAACATTTTCAATAAGTGTGAGTCATACATGCATTTTCCTACATCATGGAAATTATCTTGTGATCATTCTCACCATTATTCACATAACCCCCACACTATATTCCCCTTAGTTACTCAATAATCCAAATTTATAAATGACCTAAACTAATGCAACAATGACGGAATAACAAACCTTGGAAGAGAGATAGATTGTTGTAGATAAGCATAGAGGTAAGGAAAATTAGAAAACCTTTAACCCCATGCCCATGAAATAGTTGCTTATTAATTATTTAAGAGATAAGGCAATACTCCACTAGGTTTCCCATAAAGCAATCAATGGATTGGACTATTTATGCCTACATGAGGGCACTGAAAAGGAAGGAGATGCTTAAGGGATTGTTGAGTAGAGAAAGGAAACATTTTCCCTTGTGTTGTGTATGGAATGGAAGAGATATTTTCCATTATACTCAAAGATCAATCACAGACTCACTCTATATATCATCTCATCTCGTCCTCATTTCATTTTAATTTTTCGATCGATCGAATTTTAAAGGAAGCAACTATTAAAAGACATTGTACTAGGGCTAGAGTACATGATGGACAACGATGACCTGTGAATGGGGCCAACGTTGAATTTTTTTCAAATTTTTTTCTATATGACATCATACATCCTTGAGTCTTGAAACCCTCCCATGCCGTCAAGGCATGTGTCTAGTCTAACCATGTCAAATTGCGATGCATATAGACACATATTGAAGAAATTTCAACGTTGCCCCCATTCACTGCTCACTATGCGGGGTCGGTGCATGACATTTTTGGTGGTTGAATTGGAAGTTCCATGACATTTCAAGAGAATTGCTTAAGTCTTCTCTTGATTTTATGTTTATAACTCTTTGGGTTCTATTGTGGATAACTAAGGCATAGGAATGCTGGAAAACGCAAGAGAATAAACTAGTTCGAATGCATATGTACTAGTGGGCATATTGAGAGTTAATATCTAGTAGAGTGCATATAGATATGCTTGAGCATATATGCTTGAGAGTTAATATCTAGAGTTAATATCTTGAGCATATGTACTAGTGGGCATATTGAGAGTTAATATCTAGATATGCTTGAGCACATATGGTATTGCATCTTGATTAAAAGTGTTTTGTTGTTACATATGCAATGAGCATGGTGTGATGATTAAATGTGGTTGATGTGATTGCATAACTAGGAATGGTTGAGGACATGGTTGAATATGTTGATGATGCAGCTACATATTATAGTTAACCTCATCGGAAAGAATAAGGACGAGAGGATGCTTGTCAATAGTTTGGATAAGGGATCATGTGATTTTACATAAGTCACTAGTGGATTAGGTAACATCAAATATGTTGATGGAAAACTTATAGGTATGAAATTGGTCATGCCAATGTTGCATGAGCACTGAAAAAAAATTGGATAACAATTCCTTCAACCATGCTTTGGTATCATGAGTTGATATGTTTATGATGTTTGAATGCATTTATATGAATGATACCCAGGTGGGGTATGGTAAAGGTAAGAAATATTGGACATATAAAGAATGTTCAAAATCTATTAATGCGTTGATCATATGAAGAATGCCATGTAATTTCATGTTGGTTATGAGGTAATCACCAAGGAAAGTTAGGACTTATGATCATGTTGTGAAAGTGAATGGCATATAAGATAGCCACGTGTGAGGCTATAGTGTTGTTGGATTTAAGAAGGATATATTTATACACAAGTATCCAATGGTATCCCCACTTGTATTGGTGTCCTAGACTATAACCTTCTTGCCAACATTGAAGAGCATTGAAAAACATACTCCTAGTGTTGAGTTTTGGATAAAAATGAAGGTGTCTACATGGTCGAAAAAACATTGGGGAGGTGGCTAGATGATGTGTTTAGGCATCTGATAATCGAACCAACTCATAATGGTGGATTGCTTGACATGATAATGTTCTATTCTATGTACTGTAAGGATGCATCACATGCAAAAAAAATTAATTAATTAATAGTGATAATAATAATAAAAAATAATGACAATAATGTCAATAAACTTAGTGGGAGGAAGGTTGGTGGGAGGGAGGTACCTCGCAAAAGTCAGCAAAAACTAGTCTCGATTCCCCATACATCGTTCGTTCCCTGCTTAGGGCGGGTTCAGATAGAAAAAATCAATTCGACAGAGGTTTTTGGGCTACAAAGATCTGGGAGATACTTGCTACTGTCATAAAGGACGAGGAAGATCTAGAGGAGGGGATTGCGGGCAATGGTGATATTTGGAGGAAGATGGAGGAAGGGACAAGCCTTTTATTTGGGATGTTGGTCAACATATGGAAGGGAATGGTGGTGGGAGTAATAGAGTCGAACATGAGTTGAAATTTGACATTCTTGAGGGTGGCGAGTAGGTTTGCAAGTGGGGAAACTGTCCTTCCAGGACTGGCTAAGGGGTGGGTGTTTGAAGGAAGGGTTTGTGGGGTGAAGGCGGATTGGGAGGGGGATGATCGACCTATAACCCAGTTTAGTCATGCTAATCACAAATACAGACTAACTGTATCGCCCTAATCACTTGCTTGAAACACATACCAGATTAAAGTCATGCTTACTTTCCAGCTTTCATTACCTTGGATATAAACTTCTCAATACATACATGAGATTACAAAGGGTTACAACTTCATATTCAACAAATCAATGGAGTTAATAGAGTACAGATTAGTGCTTACCTAGTCTAACTAACAACTCTAAGCTTATACATAAGGTTATCTTTGCTTGTACCTTATCGAAACCATAATGGTAATCATAGTATCATAGAACACTAGTTGATTGAACTTAAGCTGAATACATATGTCGATTTCATGCTTACTGATGGCATACATACATATGCACTCTTTCCATAATAAGGATAAAGAATGTGTATTGTTACCAAGCTCATTATTGTGAATATAGAGGTTGGTGCTTATTTTTCACATTCAATAGACGATAGTATATTGTTGGTACTTATTTTTCTCATTCTGGATGAAAATGATAATTATATTAAGAACTCTTGCATAGTTCTACATTACAACCTTGTGGCGATTTTGTCCAACACCATATATTGAGTAAGAAGAAGATGAAAGTAGTTTTCCTGTTAGGATAGATCTTTGAGATTGTATGCACCAATCATATGCTCCTAACACTAGTGTATAGTCATGGGATGGTGGTGTATCAAGTTAGAGGTCCAATGATGCAGAGGTGTAAAGTATGTTGAGGTCTGGGATTGGGCACTTGCAAACCACTGAGTTTGGGCTAGTTTTGTTGGTTTAGTTCTGCTAAACTGAAGAGGTCCTTAGATGAGAGTGAATGTGAAAGAGAAATATTTGAACTGAAATAACAACATGTCCTTCACACTCATGGAATTTTGAAAGGGCATTTGATTGCATGAGAACATCTATCCCATCAACGTTCAATATAATGGATGTCTCATTGTGAGCATAGTGTCGGTCCCATAGCATAGTGTCGGTCCCATAGGACGAAACCTAGCGTTTATGAGGGGATAAACTCTAGGGTTTTCTCTCCTAGGAGGTTGACCTAAGCTTATGAGGTGATAATCCTATGATAGACCTTCAAGTCTTATTTTTCCCCTGGTCTCCATTGAAGCGCTACATTAACTCCATATGCCTAATGAAAATACATTGATCTTGAGACCTCCAAGTAATTTCTTCAATAGTCTAAAGCTACCCAAACACATTTTTCTCATACTTCACTCTCCACATTGAGATTCCTTTCCCTAAGGCCTTGCAATCTTAATTGAGGGAAAACCCCTTCAATCGGAGGAAAGCTAGCTTGAAATGAAAGAGGGTTGGTGAGGTGACAGGGGCCTTCCCTATAAGTTACACATGATTGCACTTGATCTTTTGGACTTTAGCTCAAAAATTGCGAGTTCGTGTGATAACACACCCGAGACATATCTTAGTGATGCTAAAACTCATTAGACAAGACCCCCTTTACTATTGGAAGTTATTCCTCCTCCTCAACAAACCTTGCCTAAGACCGATGATATAGATTTAAATATTGATATGGCTAGTATCTTAGCAAAGTTTAATGTACCTGTCCCTCTCAGTATTGATATTGTATTTTTTTTTTAAATACATACAACACAGTCGCTATTGCGACGTCTTGGAGTGTCACTCCCATAGCTACCACATCGGAGCTTATACCTCTTAACATCTCTCTTGCCACCTCCAAGACATCGCTCTTTCCACCTCCAAGAGTATCGCTCCCATAGAAACCACGTCAGAGTTGATACCTATTAACGTCGCTCTTTCCACCTCCAAGACGTCTCTCTTTCCACCTCCAAGACGTCGCTCTTTCCACCTCCAAGACGTCTCTCTTGCCACCTCCAAGACATCGCTCTTGCCACCTTCAAGATGTCTCTCTTTCCACCTCCAAGACATCGCTCTTGCCACCTCCAAGACGTCGATCTTACGACGACTATATGGGGTTTGGACAGTCAAATCCGAGATGACACGTGTTCACATGAAACGTCGCAATAAAGACAAAATCTATGTCGTCAAAAAAGCGACGTCATGTGAAACAATGTTTGAGGGGGTCCGTTGTTTGTCATTCTCTCGACAATATAAGGTGGCAATTGCGTCGAATGTGCCATCGGAATTTGACCCAAATGTACTAGTGTATTATCTCACTTGTCTATCATTAGTGTGCCACTAGCCAAGGAGGACCCTCGTCCATATCATTTTTCCAACCCAACCATGCTCTTGTCTTGGTAAAACCAATCCTTTAACTAACAAACAAAATAAAAAAACCAACCATTCCAAAACTTGAGGTGGCCTAGCTCTTCCCTTTAGCAATCAGGTGCAGACTTTAGGACCAACATCTTCTGGCGCCACTGCTGAGGAACAGAGTAACAAAATATATTTCCTTGGGAGAACGACAATGATCAGATCTAATATTTGATGGTGAACAAATACCAGACACATTAAGACTGTAGATCATTCATATGGCGACTCCATGGGTAAAGAATCTAGTGGTGAATCCACAGTTTCAAGAAGTCAGATTTTCAGATGGAGGTAATAATATCCCAGAGGTATGCATTTTTTGACTTCTCTAATATACCTGGATTTCCAAATTTTGTACATGATAGAGAAGTATGGGAACATTGCCTTCTGAGGTTTAGGGGAAACAAGTATGATCGTCTTGCTGAGAATATTTTGGATTTTCATGAGTGCATGCATAGTCTTGGTATTTTCCACGAAGATGTTCTTATCAAGATGTCCAGGTACTCCTTGGAAGGGAAAGCTCATGAGTGGTGTAATTCCCTCCCTATTGCTAGTATTGCTTCATTAAGTGATTTTCATGCTGCATTCAATTCTTATTGCAAATGGATGTATTCAACTGATTTTCTTTACGATGAATGTTGTGAGGAATTTGAAAAAATGTATTCTTGTCATAGCAATAAAGATAAGGATGTTAGTTGTGAAGAGAGATTTTAGAAGAATGAAGATTTTTTTGCATGCCGATTCTTCTTTTGAAGCTACATAAAGAAATTTACAGCCATCATATTTCTATGATCATCTTGTTCTTTTTAATTATGTCAAAGAGTTTTCTGTCCAAGAAAATGATCAACAGTTTCAAGGGGATTTATTTGCTCCTGCTTATTATGAAGTGTATGATATTAATGAGTTGTTTCAATGAGAACATGAGGAATATAATCTTATCAATAATTCATATCTCATACAACAACAACTTTGTCTTCTCAACCAGTTAGAGGCTTTTCATGAGTTTCAAGATCCAATGGTCAGTTGGATGGATTCTTATTTTTCCAAGATCTCAAATGTTGTAAGTTTTAGCATGATCATCATTTGCAGCCGTAAGTACAAGATTCCTGCTAACTTTTTGTCACATATGTTATCTTCTCTTTGGATTATTTTAAATAGTGTCATTCACAAAGTTTTGGTTCTCAGTCAAATGGTTTCTTGGTTTCAATGGAAATCTGATTAGACATGATTACTTGGTTTTTAGGAGAGTAGAGTGGGGGTGTGTTGAATAAGCTCGCCATTTTAGCATTTCATTTTCAGTGTGTTGATTTTCATTAGCTTGTTTGAATAAGAGACTCCATAGCCCAACATAGGCATTGGGGTATAGTTACAGTTTTGGATTCAATAAGATGCATGACTGAGAGACAATAGCAGATATACATAGTTGACAGACAGAAACAAAGATAAGAAAAGGAAGGTGGGAGTAAGTTATTGAGAAGTAAGGCACTTGATCTACTGTTCTTAGCACCTCACAGGGAAGTACTATCCCCGGTTGGAGCCAATGTTGGAACTTAGGTCTTCATCACTTCCCTACCCCTTCGTTCACCTGTAAAATCTTCTTAAAAGCCTAATTTTTGTTTTGTGTTTGCTAAGTTATTCTCCACTTTTTAATGACTCAGCTTCAATGGCCCCTACCCGTCTTTAATTATTTTGCACCATTTTTTTCTTTCTTGAAAGGTGATTACATGTTTTGGTTTGAGTTTGAAACATATGTCATCTTGGTTTACCACTAATTGAGCATGCAGCAGGTCGACCAAGTCCTTTGTATGCACATGAAACATCCAAAAGAAAAAACGTAGCAATTCAGAGCAGTGGATTTTGGGCTTAGATTGTGAGAAAACAGACAGGTTAAATTTTCGACGGTGGAGATCCAACAATCAATTAAGATCAACGACTCTTATGCATTCAGGGTTTCAAAATTGCGTGAGATTTTAACAACAAAGAAATATGAAGTTTTACTCCACGACTTCGGCGTTCGGGTGTCTGAGCTTGTCATTGTTTCAATCCTAAAAATTCCCCGAAGTCTCGGAGCCCTGAACTTCCACGTCACTCTGGGAGATCGTACTCCAGGAGATATTCATACTCTGCATTCAAAATATCCTGAATGCCAAAGAGTCGGAGTACTGAAGTCCCAAAATATTTAATGATAAAGATATCTTAATCTCAGGTTAATTAGCAATAACCATTGGTTAATGACTTTGTGAGTTCGGTCATTCGGGATATACGTATACTCTGCATTCAAAATCTCCCGAACACCAAAGAGTTGGAGACACATGGCATTCATCTGTCAATGATGTGTAGAATTCATCTGTCGATGACACATGGCACTCATTTCAGGCACCTTTGGTTATGTCATATGTGTTATTTCAGGTGACACGTGTCACTCTCATTTTTATGAAACATCATTGATTGTGATGACATGCTACCACATCACTCTGGGAGATTTCAATCCAGAGAAAACACTGCTTCCCCAAAGCTCAGAGCTCCAAATCCCCAAAGTGTTGGAGCCCCCAAAGTCCCAAATTAAATAATTAAAGTGTCTTAATATCCGATGAATTTGATTAGCAATAAGAATTGGTTAATGACTTTGCGAGTTCGGTAATTCGGGACATATTTACACTCTTCATTGAAAATCTCCCAAATGTTGAATTGTTGAAGTGGATTATCCTCATTAATCGCCTACAATAAAATATTCTTTAAACAGGTCCAAACGAAGAGAACGTCAAGCCAGTCTATGACATCATATTGCTAGTCTAGCAACAACTTGATGATAGTCGGCAGGTATAGAACTGAAGTGTCATATCTGGACCCTGCAACACCACAACCAGGAATTGGAGAAACTATACTCCAAATTGCAAGAGGAATATCAAATACTCCATAAAAAGAACAAGAAGACTTGCTTCTTCCCCCAGGAGATAGGTTAAAGAAGAAAACTGCCAACACATCCATTTATCTCCCAGTTGGCCTCCAACAATGCCCATGGATACAAGCACTCGACTCAGAATCCAGTTCTATCAGTCCTAGTTAGTTCTGTCAAATCTTAGTTCACTCCAACACTTGCCTCAATTTACTTTTATCATTAGCAACAATTTTAATTGTTTAAGTCAAGACTTTTTAAGGCACAATAAGTGGTCATTTGTGAACCACCTCTTTGTTAATTTAAGTTTGAAGTATACATTACTATACTCTAACATTATTTACTTAAGTCAATAAGTTGTTCTTCAAATGATCGTGTAGAGTTAAGCCTCAGTTCCGGATGGTCGAGAGCCTCTACATCTTTGATAAATAGGCATTTTTTTTTATGTTTTAAGGGTTCGGTTTTTGGGGAAGAATGTCAATACATTAGACTGGTTGAATGTCTTCTATGCATGGATTAAATCTCTCTACTTGGTGAATATACTCTTGATGACAGTGTGTTTTTTTCAAATCTTCATGTGTTTTTTTTATCTTATCTTGAATGCAGTTTTTGATTTGTGCGAAGTACATTTAATTTCCTTAAGCTATTGTATCATTTATCTTTACTTATATGCAACCAGTAAAACAACTAATGCTTTGGTGAATGTTTGTTTTTATTGCAACCCGTGGGAATAATTGTGTTTAGATACATGTTTAATTCCTTGAAATGATATTTTGAGACTTAAATTTCTTACAACAAATTTCAGGAATGATATCATATCAATCCTTTCAAAATGCAATCAGTCATTAAATGGATTTTAATCAATGTGCCAATTCCCATGGTCACATTTACACACAATGCACCCTTGCATTGATTTCAGATTACCATACTTCATGTCAAACACTATTTCCATGGTGTGTTGGAACTCAACCAACCTCTCACCACATGGCTTCTTTATTCACATTCATTTTTACAATAGGAGTGTGCTTCCCTCCTTGAGTTGACTGTAACCTCAAATCAACACACCTGAAACAAAAAGTTTTACATGAATGCATTTTAAACATTCTTTCTTCACTAATAACCAGGTGCCAACACTCATGGCCACCCAAATCCTCCTTTTACGATTGTCATAACTATAGTTGGATATTGGAAGGTTCTCCTTCCATATTTAGAAGTCTTTTATTTTCCCTCTTATGCACACATGCATTTCCTCAATACATTCAATCAATGTGTTGTTTAGGGGAAATTTTGTTTCCAAACATCCTTGATCAGCCAATACATTTACGACACACAACAATCAATTGAATCACATGCATAGCATCAAAGATAATAAAATATCTCAAAAGGGATTCTTACCCAAATCCCTTTCAAATCTCATGCCACACAAGCATGAAATTGTTTTACCTGTTCTGACTGCCAACACCCTCTATGATTTACCTCATCAATGGTGTTTCATGGGGACTCCCACAACACCTTCCACTATTCCTTTCTATCAACAAATTTTTTTCATTTATCTTCTTCCTGAAGTTATCCACCATTGGTAGTTGTCCTTACCCAATAAGGTCAATCTTTTCTACACATGACATATATCATCACGGTGACAAATATATTATCTATAATGTTAACAAAAATGCATGTGCCATAGCTTCAAAAAATATTTAGATACACCTCATCATATCTATATGCATTCTATCACATTGTTCCTCTATGTGTTTACTAGTGCAATAACGATAAATTTTTTCAGTTCTTTTAGTATCCTACAACCATCATCATTTTAGTTTCTCATCCCAGAGAAAAACACAATAAACCACAAGGAAAGGAGTTGATCCAGGTGGATATTGGTGGCCACCCACCTATTCCACTTGGACCCACACCATTGTTTCTTTCAGTTTTCCAGTTTCCTTAATTGTAGCACAATTTACTATTTTTAGCAGTTTTTCAGGTCCTGAACTTTCAGAGCCATTTTGAGGCCCTAAACGATGTTTTTTGGGCATGAATGGTCAAGTGAATATGAGTCTATTTCAAACTTGATATTCACTATAAGCAGTGTAGTCCTCGGATAGATATTTCTAACGATGTATCATGTGCGTCAAACGGAGATAGTATGCCAAAGTTACGACTCTGGGAAATTGATGTACCAATTTACCCCAACGTGACCCATATTCTGGCGTTTCATCTCCCAGGGTTAGATTTTTGGATTTTTAGGGTTTTCCATTGTTTCTCAATAATATATAGGCCTTTGAGCCTCATTGTAACATATATTTCAAATTCCAGTAGCCGCCACATCTCTTCTCAGAGATAAGCTACCAGCGCCCGAGCTATTTTATTTCCATTCTGTCTGTAAGCATATTTCAGTCATTTGTTGTTAATGAAATGAAGTTTTACTTCTGCTGCATCTCTGCATTTATGTGTATTTCTGTATTTCATTGTGTTCCTGCATAAATATGGATCAGTGGTATCAGATCAGTCTGCGCTTTCTCGATCCTTCTTTGCATGTCCCCAACAAGGTCGGGGTATAAGGAGTTAGGGCTCAATCTGGTTGAATCGTTGCAAGATAAGCCTCACAAACCCTGACGACCGCCCATGGGGGAAGAAAAGAAAGATGAGGGAGTAGGAGATCCTATCAAATTATTTCTTAAGGAGGTCCTCGAGAAACAAAGGAATGTGGTGATGGACAACTTTGCCCAGATCCTTCAACGATTGTCCACTGGCAGGACATCTACATCCAACAACCACTTTGGAGGGGCCACTTCTTTTAAGGTACAAGTAAAATTTGACATTTCCATATTTGAGGGCCAAATATATGCAGATGTCGTTGATAGATGGTTGAATCTGTTAGAAGGATATTTCTTGGTTCATGACTTTTCTGATCGAGAAAGGATTATTTTTTCACTCCTTAAAGCCGTCCCCCATGTCAAGGACTGGTGGGAAACCTACTGGGAGAAACAGAGTGAGGGGGAACCCTCTCTATTCTCGGTCGCACCCACTTGGAATTATTTTCGAGACACCATCAAGGAACAATATTATCTTTTGGGGAGCTATGAAAACAAATACATACAATGGACTACGTTGTGGCAGCAAAGGGACCAAGATATGCATTAGCTGACGAATATGTTCCATACCCTACGAACAAAGTTGGGTATCAAAGATTCAGAGAAATATTTGGTGTTAAAGTACCGCAGTTGTCGTCATAGATACATTCAGGAGGAAATGGAGTTCCTAAACATCTCCTTGCTTGGTGTGGCATACTGGTATGCTGCCAAGATTGAGCATAAGTTCAAACAGAAGAAGCGAGACTTTGGGTCTGCGATTTAGAAGCAAGGGAAAGGTACCCCCAAACTGCTGAACAAAGGACCAAGCTAAGGCGGGGCGGCACAGAAAAACCCACAAAATCCGCAAGAAAAGAACAACATCATGAAGCCAAAAAAAGACACGGGGAAGTGGTGTGAGTTCCATAAGAGCTCCACTCACAACACAAGTGATTGTTGGGCCAAGCAATCACTGGTAGTTGAGTTGAAGACTTCTGAATCAGATGCAGGCTCTGAATCTAAATTAGAACCCGACAAGTGTAATGACATGGGGAAGTAGATTATCGATGCAAAGCCCAATGCCACCATTGCCACCACGAAGATCCAGAAGAATGAACCAAAATATCCAGAGGAGGCAGAGCGCATCTTTCATTCCCAGATGTGGGTAAAGGGTTCCTCGTTGCACTTTATTGTTGACAGCGAGAGCCAGAGGAACCTCATCTCAGTAGAGGTCGTGAAATGGATGGAATTTCCGACCAAAACACACCCACAACCATACACCATTGGGTGGCTACACCAAGGATGAGATCTCCGCATAAGACAACAATTCCACCTTCCCTACAACATCAAGCCCTTCACGGATGCAGTATTATGTGACATTGCTCCTCTTGATGTTTAGGATGTATTATTAGGTCAACCATACTTGTGGAAGTGACATGTTGTGTATGAGTCCAGGCCTCGTGTTGTTATTATTACTTTGGGCAATAAGTTGTACAAGATACCAGAAATAGCACCGCCTAAATCCATCTCTTTGGTTATTGCAAAACAATGCAGTAAGCTCATTGCCAAAGACAAGAAATTTGTTTTCCTGATGATCTGCCCCCAGGGAAAGAAAAAGACTATGGCCATAACCTCCAGATAGGGCCCCTCTGCATGACAACAACAAATGGATAAGGTCGTGGAGGAGTACAAGGACATCTTCACCTCCCCTGCAGGGGTGCCTCTACACTGTCAGGTCAAGCACCCCATCGATATGACCCCAGGTGTGTCGCTGCCCAATGGACCAATCCATCGGCGCTCTGTTCTGGAGAATGAAGAAATCAAGAGGCAGATTCAAGAGATGTTGTAGAAATGTCACATCCAGCCAAGTTCATCGCCTTGTGGGAGCTTGATCATGCTGGTGTAGAAGAAGGATGGGACTTGGAGACTCTACATTGACTATCGAGCACTAAACAAGATCATTGTTCGGAATAGGTACCCAATCCCACAGATTGATGACCTTCTAGACCAACTCAAGGGGGTGAAATATTTCAGAAAGATTGACTTGAAGTCTAGGTATCACCAGGTACCAATCGAACCCTCTGATGTGTGGAAGACTACCTTCAAATCCAATGAGGGCCTTTTCAAATGGTTGGTCATGCCTTTCAGGTTGATGAATGCCCTTGCAACCTTCATGAGACTAATGGACGACATATTATGACCATTCACCAACTCATTTGTAGTGGTGTACTTGGATGACACTTTGATCTTCAGCCAAACTTGGGAAGAGCACCTCCACCACATCCGACAAGTCCTCCAAACACTATGACAACACAAGTTGTGTGCCAATTTGGAGAAGTGCACTTTTGGCATGACCCAGGTTCAGTATCTAAGAAACATTATTGATGAGCGGGGGGTGCATGAGGATCCATCCAAGATCCAAGTCATTCGGGATTGGCCATCCCCAACCACCCTAACAGAGCTCCACAACTTTTTGGGTCTTGCCAATTTCTACCATAGGTTTGTGTTGGGATTCTCTCATATCACTTGGTCCTTGAGTCAAGTGAGGAGCGAAAGAAAAATTATTTTGGTCTGAATATCAATAGAAGGCGTTGGACGATTTGAAGTATCGCCTCTGCTCTACACCAATGCTCACATTACTAGACTTGCAACCACCATTTGAGATCGAGACAGATGCCTCCGACTATGCTATTGGGGCAGTCCTTACTCAACAAGGGCATCCAATGGCATATCACAATGAGACAGTTTCAGACATAGTTTGGAAGTATCCCACTTATGAAAAAGATATGTATTCCATTCTGCAGGCTTACCGACAATGGAAGCATTACATTTTGGGAAAGGAAACAATCATCCGAAAAGACCACCAACCCTTGCATTTCATACAAACACAAGGGAAGTTGCAGAATGATCACCATCAGAAGTGGTCCACGTACCTGCAACAGTTTCATTTGAACATTAAGTACAAGAAAGGAAGCACCAATAATGTTGCAGACTGCCTCATCCGACCCCCTATCATGGCACTAACCATGGTGCTCAACTCTTGTGGGAACGAGACTTCTGATTGGTCGCTTCTCTACAAAAGTGATCCAAAATTCGACCACACATACAATATGCTCTTGGAGGGTAAGAAAGTTCCTAATTTTCACCTCCAGGATGCTCTGCTATGTCACCTGGGACACCTTTGTGTTCCTTCAAGCGAGCGTGCCAAGATGATTTGGGAGGTGCACTACAGTCGGGTTGCTGGGCATTTTGGGGTCGAGAAAACTGTGGCAGTACTACAAAAGTATTTCTATTGGCCGAGCCTTCGATAGGATGTCGATAAGTACATCAAGTCCTGCACTGCTTGTTCCATTGCCAAACCGACCATCAAGAAGCAAGGCCTATATACTCCGCTTCCTACCCCTAGTCGACCTTGGGAATCCATGTCCATGGATTACATGTCGGGCCTTCCTTATACTAAGCATGACAATGACTGTGTTTTTGTGGTAGTCGATAGATTCTCGAAGATGTCCATTATGATGGTCTGCAAGAAGAATATCATAGCAGAAGCCACTGCTAAAATCTTCTTTTAATGAGTGTGGGTACACTTTGGGATCCCACAGTCTATCATCTCAGATTGAGACATCAGGTTCCTCAGTACATTTTGGTCCAGCCTCTAGTCGATGTTGGACACCAATATCACAAAGTCCAAAACTTTCCATCCGCAAACTGATGGCCAGAAAGAGGTCGTCAACCAGATGATTGTACACATTCTGCGCATGTACAACTCAAATAATCCACACACATGGGATGAGAGCCTCCCCTATGTACAACACAACTACAACCAGGCTCTCCATAGCTCAACCAACCACAACCCCTTTCAGGTGGGCTTGGGATTCCAGGCACTATGCCCCATTGACGTAGCCATGCCATTTGCGGCTACTCAGGCAGATTCAACCCATGTCCAGTCTGAGGCTGACAAGGAAAACAACTTCATTGAGTGCATTCAACACATCCACCAATAGGTTCATGACATCTTGGACAGAGCCAATTCTAAGTACAAGTAGCGACATGATCAACATCGGGTGCCACACAACTTCCAAGTGGGCGACAAAGTGTGGCTACATTTGCAAAAGGAGCACCTCACTGGACCCTACCGCAATATTCGATTGCTCCGATATGGGCCATACACCATCACCAAGGATGTAGGAGACAATGCCTTTGAGCTCAGTATTCCACCATTCCTTGGTCTACACCCATAGTTCAATGTGGACTGCCTTCGTCCCTGCTTTCCACCTCTACTGGACACATCCGACATGGAAGAACAACTCACACCAACAGAGTTAAACCCAGATTGCATGGAATAATACACAACTGATAGGATTATGGACACTCATATCAAGAAAACTGATGCAGGAGCATCGCCAACACATCAAGCGAGCCAGCGCGGAAGCGGAGGACAGCTGGAAGGCGTCCAACACAAATTTTGAAAACATTTTGAGAATGTTGCGCAAACCTTAAATGAGTCATTTAAGATGAGGCACACTTGTACATTGTAATGGACCTTGAGCGGATAGCTCTCGTCCTTAGGTAGATAGTTGGCATTTAATATAGTTAATGCTGGTAGATAGGAATTTAATTTTAGATTTGATAGCTTTTGAGCGCAAGAGGGAAAACGGATATAGACACCCTCATTGTATCATTGTAAAAATATAATAATTCAGAAGTAGGAAGAGCAAGGGCATGCAAAGAACTGTGTAGAGAACATCCATGTACTGATATTTGAATTAATAGAAGAAGCTTTGATTCAAATTCATGGTTATGTGTCTATTCTCTGTCTATTGATGTTGTGCTCATGAATGTTTGTTTCCTGTTATACATTTGCTTTTATATGTTGTGTATATGATTTCATGGTTGAATTGAAATCTGAGAGGGTGAAGGAATGAGTTTCAATTGTTTCTCTATTTGAGCCAGAGATTCCTGCAAGGAGTGCAGTCGAATTGTCCGCAAGGAGTGCGTTGACAGAAGGGTTCAGGTAGAGATAGCTTTTGTTCTCATTCATCCCAGAAGTGGAGTTGGGCATAGGAGCCGTGCAAGGAGTGCGCAGGCCAAGTAAAAGTCTCAGGGTTGTAAACCTGAGTAAGGAACTGAAAGACTGCTGCTGCAGGGGTGGACAGAGTCGAGAGACTTCAACACTCAGTCGAGGTTGAAGGATTTCCGCAAGGAGTGCGTGCAAAGAGTTCTCTTTTCCTAAGAGACTGAGGAACTGTGGAAAAAGCTCAGGAAGGATAGGCCTCTGAGTTGCTGAAGAACAATGCAGACAAGTTGCGACTTGAAGTCGCAAGGGCGTCACAGGCTTGAGAGCAGGCGGACGAGTTTCATGGAGAGGAACAAAATCGTTTCACAGAATCAACAAAGGAAGAAACAGATGGTCGAAATCCTCTGAGGAGATTTCGCGAAGTTTCGGGGGCCATCGGATCTTGCGAAGGTGCAAGGAGGTTACATCGAGAACGTTCGAAGGTTTAAAGCTCAGGAGGGGCAGAGCCGTCGATCCGAGTCACAAGGACCGTAGGATCTACACGTGATATCGTGTATCGGGAATTCGCGAGACGAAGCTCCAAGTTGTTGCAACGAGAATTGCGATATCGAGATCCGCGATATCCCAATGGAAGAGTTGTGTGGGGCCAAAACAGGAGTGGTGGAGGACAGGTGGCATACCATATCGGGGATCGGGGAAAAGCAAGTCCCGAATCCACTGACATCAGGATTCACGATCCAGCGAATTACGAAATCCCGATAGAAGTGACGGGAGGTGGAAAAGTCAATTCGCACGTGTGCATTGGAGTTTTTCCACGTCGGGTATCGGGAGTCGGTAAATCAAAGTGATCGATATTGTGAGGGGAAAAACCGCGATAAGAGAAGTTCCGATAGAAACGGAAGGAGGTTAGCGTTGGCTAAGGCATCGGATCTCGGGGATTCGAGAGCCCAACACTCAACCTTTGGATTCGCGAAGTCACGAGTTTTGATTCCCCACTAAGAAAAGAAAGGGGGATCGAGAGAAGAGATATGTGGGAGCAGATTTACCGATAGGGAAATAGAAGGACTAGTTAGTGTTCTTCGGGCCAAAGGAAGAGAAGATCCTGTGAGTGCGCGTGGACCTTCCAACCTGCGGGTGGTGAAGGGGCCGCGTTGTGATCAAGTGGTATCAGAGCACAGAAATACTCTTTTCTTTCTGTAGCAGAGAAGAAGAAAATTCGCCATGCCGTCGAGGAGAGAAAGACAGTCACCTAATCCAGAGGATAGGGAGGTGAGAAGAAGAGGCAGGCAGGTAACCAATCCAGAAATGGAGAGGCAGATGCGTGATCTCCGAGCAAGACTCGAAGACATGGAGACAGCTCAAAGACGCACAACTAGTGCAGGGGATCTGAGTGATTCCGAGAGTGAATTAGAGGCTGAACGTGAGGAGGAAGTTGTAGTTGATGATGCAGCGAATGAACGCCTAATTAAAGCTATTGCCAGGATGGGTGCAAAGGCGAAGATGGATATTCCAGTTTACGAGGGAAATCTGGATGCGGAGGAGCTTCTAGATTGGATTAGAGCTCTGGACACCTATTTCGACTATGAAGATGTCGAAGAAGATAAGAAAGTCAAGCATGATGTTACGCGCTTGAAAGGACATGCAACATTATGGTGGGTTGAGCTACAAGCTGACAGACGCTACAAAGGCAAGAAGAAGATCAAGAGTTGGGATCGAATGATTGTAAAGATGAAGGCAAAGTTCATCCCAAGAGACTATCAAATCACTCTGTTCAGGAGGATGCAGAACCTGAGACAGAAGTTGATGACAGTGAAAGAATACACTGAGGAATTCTATCGATTGAACATTAGAGTAGGTCATCGGGAGAGCGATGATGAGAAGGTTGCTAGATATCTGAATGGTCTGAGATACGACATTCATGACGAATTGAGCATGGTAACCATCCGAACAGTGGAGGATGCTTATCAGATGGCTCTGAAAGTTGAGGAGAAGTTGAGCCGTAATCAAGGTTAGAGGGGCCGAGGCAGAAGCCAGCCCAGAGGCAAAGAAGTTGCCCAGGAGAAATTCCAGAAGCCCAAGGAGGAATGGAAGAAACCTCAGGGTAAGGTTGAAAGAGGTGGAACCTCACAGCGAGGACCATACGTTGAACAGAAAGGGTAGCATACAGAGAAAAGCGGAGGATATGCAGACAACAACACTTTTCCTCGTACTATAGATAGAGGAAGAGGAAGAGGTGGAGTAATCACATGCTTCACATGTGGGAAAAATGGGCACAAGTCTTATGAGTGTCCAGAGAAAAAGAAGGACATTGGAGAAGCTCACATCACCGAAGCGCAGAGGCGGGATGTTGAGGCTGAAGACGCAGAAGGTGGAAGGTCGCTCATGATGCGTAAAGTCATTTTGACACCTGAGAAGGAGGTGGAAAGTTCAGTCCAAAGGACCAGACTTTTTATAATAACTTGCAAGACCAAGGACATGGTATGCAAGGTCATTGTTGACAGTGGTAGCATGGATAATCTCGTATCTACAGAGATGGTAGAGAAACTGGAACTGGAGATGACTGATCATCCAAGCCCATACAGATTTTCATGGTTACAGAAAGGACACCAGGTAATTGTTACTAAACAATGCTTGGTTGAATTCAAAATAGGAGGGTATAATGATAAGATCTTGTGTGATGTTATTCCCATGGACGTATGTCATCGATTGTTGGGTAGACCATGGAAATATGACATGAATGTGATTCGTGATGGGAGAATGAACACATACACCCTAGAGAAGAATGGGAGAACCCATATGTTTCTTCCGATAAAGGATAAGGAAGTGAAGTCGGAAGTAAGCAACATAGTACTTCTCATGAGTGGGAAGGAACTTCTTACGGAGGTGAAGAAGAAAGAATATCCACAATTCTTTGCGGTTAGGAAACCGAGGATTGTTCTGACTAGCACAAGAGTGGATGATTTACCAGATGAAGTTCAGGAACTGCTGGGAGAGTTCGCTGACATCATAGTGGACAAATTACCTCGTTCGTTGCCACCGATGAGAAGTGTATGTCATCATATTGATCTCATACCAGGAGCTAGTTTACCAAACAAAGCCGCGTATAGGTTGACGCCACAAGAAAATGAAGAGGTTAAAAGGCAAGTCCAGGAGTTATTGGACAAAGGATTAGTTAGAGAAAGCTTGAGTCCATGTGTTGTTCCAATAGTACTCAGTCCGAAGAAATACGGAGGCTGGAGGATGTGTACCGAATCGAGAGCAATTAATAAGATAACCATTAGATACAGATTTCCATTTCCAAGGATGGATGATCTGATGGATTGCCTGAGTGGGGCAAAGTATTTTTCAAAGATTGATTTGAAAAGCGGATATCACCAGATTCGCATGAGAGAAGGCGATGAGTGGAAGACAGCCTTCAAGACCAACGAAGGACTGTATGAGTGGCTTGTTATGCCGTTTGTTTTAACAAATGCGTCGAGTACCTTTATGAGGCTGATGAATGAAGTCCCGAGGGAGTTCATTGGGAAGTTCATCATTGTGTATTTGGATGACATACTGATTTACAGTAAATCAGTGGCAGAACACTTGAAGCATTTGGCTATAGTGATGAAGAGGCTACAACAGGAGAAGCTGTTGATTAACATGAAGAAGTCCTCATTCATGAATACAGAGCTCATTTACTTAGGATTTGTTATTTCTGCGAATGAATTGAAGATGGATTCGGATAAGGTAGAAGTAATTAAAGATTGGCCATCACCGAGGAATGTGTTCGAGGTGAGAATTTTTCATGGTTTGGCTAGTTTCTACCGGAAATTCATCAGGAATTTCAGTGGGATTAGTGCAGCGATTGCAAGATACCAAATATATAAAATATGCAGAATAGAAATAAAATGCTAGAAATGGAAGAATAACAGTAAAATATCCAACATAATCTTCACAATACATAGAAATGATATACGAAATAGCAATAGAAAAGAACTTTGATTCAGAAAGCAATGTTCACAGGCCTCTTCGAGGGGGAAACCTCCAGTCTAGCAGCGCTCTGTTACAATAATCTCCAATCTAGGGTTTTCATACCCTCGACCCTTATTTATACTAAATATGTCTATTAAGAGAAGCATCTAGAGGAAGATCCTTCTAGAAGCGGAAGCTTCTATTAGGTCTTCTTACATCCGCCTTATTCTATTTTATTGAAAGGTCTCATTAATATTGACCTTTATTACATCTGAATACATTGATCTACCTATGTGCGGGTTAGGACCTTAACATGTCCGCCCCCTTAAAAACAGCCTTGTCCTCAAAGCTCGAGATGTGGAAATTGCTGCAGAATGGTAGTTGGTTCCCAAGTGGCATCTGCTGGAGTCATATCTTTCCACTGCACTAGCACTTCCTTGATGGTTCTCTGACACAGGCGACGCTCCCGCTGGTCCAACACTGCTTCTGGTTGTAGCCAAATGGATCCTTCTTCAACTAACTCTGGAAGGTTGGTTTGAATTTGGCACCTGGTTCCAATCACCTTCTTCAAGCATGAAACATGAAAAACAGGATGTAGCTTCGACTGACTGGGCAGAGCTAACTGATATGCGAATTGTCCCACACGCTTGAGAACTGTGTAAGGGCCATAAAATTTAGGTGCTAGCTTCTGACACTGCTCGGCTTTGAGGGAAGTTTTCTTATATGGTTGTTGTCGCAGAAACACCTGATCCCCTTCTACAAATTGACGTTCAGAGCGACCTTGATCTGCTTGCTGCTTCATTCTATTCTGGGCCATGACCAAGTTCTCTTTAAGGGTACGAAGGATATCTTCTCAGACTGTAAGTGTTTGGTCAACCACCTGGACCTTCGAGGTACCCGGTAAGTATGAGAGAGCTGAAGGTGGATTCTGTCCATACACTGCTTCAAAAGGAGTCATGCGAGTGGTTGTATGGTATGTAGTGTTGTACCACCATTCGGTGAGGGGTAACCATTGAGCCCACTGGTGTTGTTTTTCAGAGGAAAATCACCTCATATATGTTTCCAAACACTTGTTGACGACTTCCGTTTGACCATCTGTCTAGGGATGATAAGCTGAGCTGAGATGCAATTGTGTGCCTTGTAGCTTAAACAGTTCTTGCCAAAAATTGCTTGTGAAAGTTGGGTCTCGATCAGAAACAATAGAGTTTGGCATGCCATGAAGCTTGAAGACCTTATCCATGGAAATTTGAGCCACAGTGGATGCAGTAAATGGGTGGTGAAGAGCACAGAAATGAGCATACTTGGAAAGGCGATCCACCACCACCATGATGATTGATTTATTCCCCGATTTGGGTAAGCCTGTAATAAAGTCCATAGAGATATCCTTCCAAATAGCAGGGGGAATCAGAAGCGGTTGGAGGGTGCCTGGAGATTTGACTGTTTCTCCCTTGTTGCGTTGAAATACCTCACATTCAACCACAAACTTACGGATGTCTTGTTTCATACCATCCCAGAAAAAAGAATGTTTGACTCGGTCATATGTTTTGGTGAACCCTGAGTGCCCCGCTGTGGGTGTAGCATGAAGCTCAGAAAGTATCGTGGATTTGATCTTGGATTGTTTACTTAAATACAAGCGACCTTGGTATCGAAGCTCATCCTGGAGCCAGGAGTACCTTGGGGGAGCCTGAGTCTTGTTCTGTAGTTGCTGGATCAGATGCGAACTTTTGGGGTCTTGTAGACATTCCTGGTGCACATCTTGCAGCCAATCGGGTACAATGAAGGAAAGAGAAAAAATGGATCCTTCATCTTCATATTTCCGGGACAGTGCATCCGCCACGACATTTTCTTTGCCCTTCTTGTAAATGATCTCATAATCATATCCAAAGAGCTTAGTGACCCATTTTTGTTTCTCCTAGGAGGAAATGCGTTGTTCCAGAAAGTACTTGAGGCTTTGATGGTCAGTATTAATTTGGAATCATTTCCCCAAGAGATAAGGACACCATAATTCAATGGCATGCATAATCGCCAACATTTCTTTTTCATAAATAGGTTTGCCCAGATTCTTTTTAGACAGTTGTTTGCTAGTGAAGGCCAAAGGTCGACCCTTTTGCAGAAGGACAGTGCCAATTCCTTTCCCTGAGGCATCGCATTCCAACACAAATGTCTTTGTGAAGTCAGGAAGGGCCAGAACCGGAGTGGTGCACATGGCCATCTTCAAGGTTTGAAAAGCTCGAGCAGCTGCTAGGGTCCAAGTGAAAGAGTTCTTTTTGAGGAGAGTCGTGAGAGGTGCTGCAATCTTTCCATAGTTCTTAAAGAACTTGCGATAATACCCTGTGAGGCCCAAAAATCCACGCAAGATTTTGAGAGTCTTTGGGTGCGGCCAGTCTTGCATAGCTTCAATCTTTTTCGGGTCCACCCTGACGCCATCCTTTCCCACCAGATGACCCAAGTATTCTA
>ML782381.1:268054-294977 GCA_009831015.1 Picea engelmannii | reverse complement strand
GGCCCAATATCTCAGGGCACTAACTAAGGAGGATAGACCGTACCCTTAGCCGTACTACCTGACTACCCAGGTACTAGAGAGTATCTTCCCGAGTGCTGTTCTCGGTGACACTATAGCAGTCCGGCGGCTGATAGGTTTATCTAAAGAGGGCTTCAGGAAATCTATGCTGATCCGTACACAGGTGTTGTCTGATGCGCTACCACTCGAAGGGGTACCAACATGGGTTACAAGGGTGGCCAACAGATGTGCGCTTAAGAACCACTTGTATTTCCTGCGTGTATGAATCCCTCAACCATGGGTTTAGGCACGTAACGACAGATCTCTGTGGCTTAAAGACGTCGGAATACGTCTCTACCCTGGAAAATAAATACCCACAATTTCTGCCAAGGAAAGTGCTATGATACCACTTGCAAGATACCAGATATATAAAATATGTAGAACATAAATAAAATGCTAGAAATGGAAGAATAACAGTAAAATATCCAACATAATCTTCACAATACACATAAATGATATACGAAATAGCAATAGAAAAACACTTTGATTCAGAAAGCAATGTTCACAGGCCTCTTCGAGGGGGCAACCTCTGTTACAATAATCTCCAAGCTAGGGTTTTCATACCCTCGACCCTTATTTATACTAAATATGTCTATTAAGAGAAGCATCTAGAGGAAGATCCTTCTAGAAGCGGAAGCTTCTATTAGGTCTTCTTACATCTGCCTTATTCTATTTTATTGAAAGGTCTCGTTAATATTGACCTTTATTACATCTGAATGCATTGATCTACCTATGTGCGGGTTAGGACCTTAACAACGATGATGGATACAGTGAAGAAGCGGCATAAGTCTTTTCACTGGACAACAGAGGCTGAGAAGAGCTTCGATCTGTTGAAGCAGAAGATCACGGAACAACCGGTTTTGGTGTTGCCGGATTTCTAGAAGACGTTTCAAGTGAAATGTGATTCAAGCGGGTTTTCCATAGGGGTAGTCTTAAGTCAAGAAGGCAGGTCGATCGCATATTTCAGCGAGAAGCTGAATGAGGCGAAGTTGAAATACTCCACGTATGATAAAGAATTCTATGCTATCATACAGGCGTTGAAAAAGTGGAGGCATTACTTGATCCCAAAAGAATTTTTTTTATACAGTGATAACCACGCATTACAGTTTGTGACTCAACAGGAGAAGTTGAATCAGAAACATGCCAAATGGGTAGAGTATATGCAGAATTTCACATTTGTGATTAAGCATATTTCTGGTACTGCTAACAAAGTGGATGATGCTTTGAGAAGGAAATGTTTGTTGTTGCAGGAATTCTGAGTAAAAATGTTGGGTTTTGAAAATCTCAAGGATATGTACGCAGGTGATGCAGATTTTGCAGAAGCGTATGAAGCAGCTGAGAATCTAGTTCTCAGAGACAGAAGCCCTTGGATAGATTATATGATCCAGGAAGGACTGTTGTTCAGAGGCAATCAACTGTGTATCCCGAAATGCTCCATGAGGGAGAATTTGTTAAAAGAGAAACACATCGGAGGATTCTCCGGACACTTTGGTCACGACAAGACATTTGCAAAGCTGAATGAGTCATATTTTTGGCCAGGAATGCGAGAAGATGTCAAGAGGTTTGTGGACAGATGTCGAATTTTCCATCATTCGAAGGGGAGAAAGAAGAATGCAAGTTTTTATCAGCCATTACCCATACCAGAGAGGCCGTGGGAGGCGATAAGCATGGATTTTGTATTAGGGTTGCCAAATACACAAAGAGGTGTTGATTCAGTCTTTGTGGTAGTGGATAGGTTTTCTAAAATGGCACACTTCATCCCATCCCAGAAGACCAGCGATGCGACTCACATCATGAATTTGTTCTTCAAAGAGGTCATTTGACTTCATGGATTGCCGAAAAGTATAGTTTCGGACATAGATACAAAGTTCGTGGGACATTTTTGGAGGACCTTGTGGAAGAAGATAGGAACTAACTTAGCATTTAGTTCTGCTTATCATCCTCAGACGGATGGACAAATAGAGGTGGTGAACAGAAGTCTGGGAGACTTGCTGAGGAGTTTGGTGACAGAGCACCACAACAGTTGGGACAATGTATTGCCACATGCAGAGTTTGCATACAATGATTCAGTGAATCGGAGCACAGGGAAGAGTCCATTTCAAATTGTCTATGGAATGCAGCCGAGAGGAGTTTCTGAACTGAGGGATTTAGAACAGACTGCTACTAATAGTGCTAGTGCAGAAGAATTCGTTGAGGCGATGAAGGAACTTCACTGCAGGGTGAAGGAGCGGTTGCTGAAATCAAACCAGGAGTATAAACGCAGAGCGGATCAGCATCAGAGACAGCTTCAGTTTGAAGTTGGTGATCTAGTTCTGGCACACTTGAGGAAGGAAAGGTTCCCAAAGGGAACATACAATAAACTAAAGATGAAGAAAATCAGACCATGCAGGGTCTTGAGAAAAGTCAGGGAAAATGCTTATGAGATCGAGTTGTCGGATGGCATCGGAATATATCTGATATTCAATATCACATATTTATACCCATACAGGACTAGAGAAGCAGAGACTGGAGATAGGCTTCCAGTGATCTAGTGGATGAAACAATTGCCAGTTGCAGAGAAGCCACAGATGGAATGCATACTGGACAAGAGAGTGGGTAAGAAGACCAGGAGGAAAGAATACTTTGAGTATCTGGTCAAGCGGAAGAATCATCCAGTTGAAGATGCCAGTTGGGAGACTGAAGCTGAGATACAGAAGCATGGAAAGACCATGCGGGAGCTCATGGACAGGTGCCCATTAAAGTTTTCAAGCCGAGGAGTATGATGCAGGAGCATCGCCAGCACATCAAGCGAGCCAGCGCGGAAGCGGAGGACAACTGGAAGGTGTCCAACAAAAATTTTGAAAACACTTTGAGAATGTTTCACAAACCTTAAATGAGTCATTTAAGATGAGGTGCACTTGTACATTGTAATGGAACTTGAGCGGATAGCTCTCGTCCTTAGGTAGATAGTTGGCATTTAATATAGTTAATGCCGGTAGATAGGAATTTAATTTTATATTTGATAGATTTTGAGCGCAAGAGGGAAAACGAATATAGACACCCTCATTGTATCATTGTAAAAATATAATAATTCACAAGCAGGAAGAGCAAGGGCATGCAAAAAACTGTGTAGAGAACATCCATGTACTGATATTTGAATTAATAGAAGAAGCTTTGATTCAAATTCATGGTTATGTGTCTATTCTCTGTGTATTGATGTTGTGCTCGTGAATGTTTGTTTCCTGTTATACATTTGCTTTTATATGCTGTGTATATGATTTCATGGTTGAATTGAAATTTGAGAGGGTGAAGGAATGAGTTTCAATTGTTTCTCTATTTGAGCCAGAGATTCCTGCAAGGAGTGCAGTCGAATTGTCCGCAAGGAGTGCGTTGACAGAAGGGTTCAGGTAGAGATAGCTTTTGTTCTCATTCATACCAGAAGTGCAGTTGGGCATAGGAGCCATGCAAGGAGTGTGCAGGCCAAGTGATAGTCTTAGGGTTGTAAACCTGAGTAAGGAACTGAAAGACTGCTGCTGCAGGGGTGCACAGAGTCAAGAGACTTCAACACTCAGTCGAGGTTGAAGGATTGCCGCAAGGAGTGTGTGCAAAGAGTTCTCTTTTCCTAAGAGACTGAGGAACTGTGGAAAAATCTCAAGAAGGATAGGCCTCTGAGTTGCTGAAGAATAGCGTAGACAAGTTGCAACTTGAAGTCGTAAGGGCGTCACAGGCTCGAGAGCAGGCGGACGAGTTTCGTGGAGAGGAACGAAATCGTTTCGCAGAATCAGCAAAGGAAGAACGGACGGTCGAAATCCTCTGAGGAGATTTCGTGAAGTTCCGGGGGCCGTTGGATCTTGCGGAGGTGCAAGGAGGTTACGTCGAGAACGCCCGAAGGTTTAAAGCTCAGGAGGGGCAGAGTCATCGATCCAAGTCACAAGGACTACCGGATCTACACGTGATATCGTGTATTGGGAATTCGTGAGACAGAGCTCCAAGTTGTTGCAACGAGAATTGCGATATCGAGATCCATGATATCCCGATGGAAGAGTTGTGTGGGGCCACAACAGGAGTGGTGGAGGACAGGTGGTGTACCATATCGGGGATCGGGGAAAAGCAAGTCCCGACTCCACTAACATCAGGATTCACGATCCAACGAATTATGAAATCCTGATAGAAGTGACAGGAGGTGGAAAAGTCAATTCACACGTGTGCATCGGAGTTTTTCCACATCGGGTATCGAGAGTCGATAAATCAAAGTGCTCGATATCGTGAGGGGTGAAACCGCGATAAGAGAAGTTCCGATAGAAATAGAAGGAGGTCAGTGTTGACTAAGGCATCATATCTCAGGGATTCGAGAGCCCAGTGCTCAACCTTTGGATTCGTGAAGTCGCGAGTTCTGATTCCCCACTAAGCAAAGAAAGGGGGATCGAGAGAAGAGATCTGTGGGAGCAGATTTCCCGATACGGAAATAGAAGGACCAGTTAGTGCTCTTCGGGCCAAAGGAAGAGAAGATCATGTGAGTGCGCGTGGACCTTCCGACCTGCAGGTGGTGAAGGGGCCGCGTTGCAATCAAAAACCCGCTAGCAGAGGATCCATCTATATCGATTTGTCAAAGTAGACCAACTCCTTCACTAGGGCAAGTGGCTCACCAGTGACCAAGTTCAGTAGAAGTTTCCTCATCTCATGGAGGAACTCAACGCAATGGGGACCATTGATTCCTAAGGGGGGAGAAATGATCCAGGTGGATATTGGTGGCCACCCACCTATTCCACTTGCACCCACACCATTGTTTCTTTCAGTTTTTTTGTTTCCTTAATTGTAGCACAATTCACTGTTTTTAGCTGTTTTTTGGGTCCTGAACTTCTGGAGCCATTTTGAGGCTCTGAACGACGTTTTTTGGGAATGAATGGTCTGGAAAATATGACTCTATTTCAGCTTCTATATTTTCTATCAACAGTGTATTCCTATAATAGATCTTTCTAACGATGTATCATGTGCGTCAAATGAAGATAGTATGCCAAAGTTACGACCACAGGAAATTGATGTACCAATTTACCCCAACGGGGACCATATTCTGGTGTTTCATCTCCTAGGGTTAGTTTTTTGGATGTTTATGGTTTTCCATTGTTTTTCAATAATATATAGGCCTTTGAGCCTCATTGTAACACCAAGTTCAGAGGCCAGTAGCTGCCACATCTCTTCTCAGAGATAAGCTACCAGCGCCCGAGCTATTTTATTTCCATTCTGTCTGTAAGCATATTTCAATCATTTGTTGTTAATGAAATGAAGTTTTACTTCCGCTGCATATCTGATTTTATCTGTATTTCTATATTTCATTATGTTCCTGCATAAATCTGAATCAGGAGTTAAGGGATTCTTCTCTTTTTCCAACTCCTTCTACACAGTCTGGGACTTTCAGTCCAACTACGTTATTTCCAAGGCCTTGATGCCTTTACTCAATGTGGTTAAACCAAGCTCATTCATTTAAATATATTTGTCAAATCATTTTCCTTTCACCCGATGTATTGGATTTCACATATGTTCTTTTATGGCATACAATTTTGCTAAGAAAATCAAAGTTTTAAAATGAGAAAAGTGTTCTCCCTTTTCTTCTTATTTGTTTCTGCAGTCTATCCCCCTTTTTGGGGTTTGTCTGCTCCATTCCTTGAGTAGTCTCGGTCAAGTCTCATTTTTACTTTTCCTAGATGTAACAACATACTTATAACATCAATACTTTGCTTCACAATTTAAGAACTAGTTCATTCTACACATTTAACAAAGAGAAATCGGGTTGGTCATCATTCATTTACATATCTTTCATTCACACATTATATTTAAAATGTAATCCAAGATTCTTATTTGGATAGGATTATAGCCTGTTGGGTCACATATTTGTCCATATTTTCATCATCTATAGACATCCATTCCATCCCTTCTCCATCCTATTATCGTTCATTTATCATTCCATTTGCCATACATTTGCTACAACTGCTCATAAAATGACATATTATTCCTATAGTGCTTTAGTGGTTAATAATGATTATTCTTCCTTCATTTTTAATGAATTAAAGACTATTATGCATGATTTTTATGATGATGGTTTGAAGAGTGATTGTATGTATCAATAGTTGCAACAGTCAAGGTTCCAACCTCCAAATGACACATGTGAGTTCCAGCTCGTGGTTAACCGTTTTCAGTGAAAAACGTGGTAGATAAGGAGAGACGAATTTGCGTGGAATATTGTGAGCAGATGAGGATGAATCTAGAAAATTTGAGACATGGGTTTTGTTCAGAATGGGCCCAATTGAGTTCAAAGTGGGTCCTTTTCCAATTGGAGCTATGGTTTGAGAGAAATCACTGGTTCTTTAAAAGGGTATTTTCCAGATTTACAGTTGCGGCCGGTTCTCTAAACTTAGCAATTTGTTTGAGAAACCCAGGGATTTGGGGATTTGATTTTTATAATTAATACCTCTTCAATCAGGAGAGAGGCAGTCATGAAATTATATAGAATTTATCTGTAAGAAAGAGATGAACTTATGTAATTTCTGAGTTTTCTTCAATAATACAAAGGAGTTGATGGATCTGCAATTATGTGCAACTTTCTCCTAATCTTGTAAGTTTTTTGGCCACGCATGCTAGGTGAGGCAGGGCCCCCTCAATCTGGTATGTGTTGGTCTTATTCATTTACTTGTATTTTTCTTTTCATTGTCTTAATTTATCTTGGTTTATGATTAGTTGATCACTGCTTACAGTTGTGTGTTGTTATTAGATTGCTCTTATAATAAGATTCAATTCATGTTGGTGTTACTTCATTTTGTTAATACTCCTTTAATTTATGTAAGAGTGTGGTAGTGGTTTTATTTCAGCTGAGTGTATTTTCAAGCAAGAGCGGATTTGATTGATTTTAAGTTATGTGTTTTATTTTATTAAATAGATAATAATGTTAGTTGGAATTTGCTGCTTGCATATATTGTGCACGGTAACTTTGAAATAAAAGACTTCCTCGGGTTGACAATTGAATAGTTGGGCAAATACTACAATGCAATTAATTCAACATTAGTTCAGCCCAATGTAGCGACTGTTGTTCCTTTGAGTGTAGTTGTTGTTCATTTGAAAGAAACAGTTGTCGTTCCTTTCACGCGACTGCTGTTCCTTTGAGTGTAGTTGTTGTTCATTTGAAAGGAACAACTGTCGTTCCTTTCACGTGACTGTTGTTCCTTTGAGTGTAGTTGTTGTTCATTTGAAAGGAACAACTTCCATTCCTTTCACGCGATTGTTGTTCCTTTGAGGGTAGTTGCTCTTCATTTGAAAGGAACAATTGTCGTTCCCTTTACAATTGTTGTTCCTGTATAGGTGTTTCATCTATGGAGGTTGGGTATTGAAAACGGAAGGTAAGAACCTACATAGGCAACAAGTAAAATTCTTGTGCCAGTGCCTACCTTTGGTTGATGCATAGAGGTTGATTTTAGGACATATTTAGAGCCCAACACAACCCACTATTTAATTTTCCAGCAGTCACTAATATTATAACTTTGTTCTCATGACAAAGTCTTTACACAGTTCCTCCACATGGAACTTCTTCATCATGCAATTCTCTTGTTGCATACCCATCACCATCCGAGATGAATTCAATCCTTAGTCACCCTCAGCCTCAACGTCATCATTTCATAGGTTTACACAAGATTCCAGAAGGATTATAAACATGCATAAATTTAACTACACATTCAAACATGTGAATTCATCAGTTTGCATTCATAAGGTGCTTTTATTCACTCAATGTTATGAGGAAAATCTCTCTATGGCTAGCGTAAACCACAAAAGATGGAAATGATTGCAGAAATCAATTCTATCCCAGAAACATGCTATATAAACCAATGTGAAAGCAAGATAAGAAAGAGGCCTATCTCGTCCAGATGTTCGATGATGTCCACCATTGAGCACTTTGACCCAGATCTATATACCTGCAACAAGTTCTCAACAAACAAGAAAACAAGCATATGGTGGTAATATAAAAGGTTAGCACATTAGATAGCATAATCCATCAATATACATAACAAATACACCCATGGATAATAACTCATATATTTGCAAGATATTAATTGGACAGGAAAAGAGTATTTCTATTAATAAATGATCAACACAAGCGAAAATATTACAGACTTTCGTGTCGATACGGTTCAGAACCGAGAAACTAAGTTCCTTCCAGTTGGGCCTCCACCACTTCAATCCTCCACCAAAGGAAAGCTCATAGAAGGGAGACAATGAGGTTCTCCATCAATAAAGGAAGAGCTTGGGGGATGAACACTATGTTCAGACTTAAAGGACAAAGGGATGCAGACTCAATATGAAGTAAATAATTTCTCCAGAGTAACTTTGCTCTCAAAGTTGAATTCTTTCTCCTTTTCCATAGCTCAGAATTGGCCCATTTATAGCCTTCAAAATGGAATTGAAGGGTCGAGTCATAACTTTTCTAGTATATGGAAGGCCAAGGATCAGAGTTCTCCTATCGTGACATGGAAACCCGACATTTAATTTTCATTTTCTAGCACAAATTGCGATGTATGTGGGTTGTAGTGGAGCAACCTGCATATACGCTTGTTGTATAGTGTGAAAGATGCGTACAAGTGGAAAAAAATGTATTTTTGTCTCTAGATTTTATCAAAAGGGAAGGTAAGTCTGCATAGGAAAATGGAATAAGGCCCTTTGTGCAAGATTGCATAGGGTGAGACAAATCTTTCTATAACACTCAACCACATGCATCAACATGTTGTGTGTCCACCATAGGCACACTTTATATTTTTCATATATATGATTATTTAAATAATTCCACTAATGATTTGTTCCCAATCATTTTCATGAATTACTCAAAGGAACAATCATATTGCCTTATATTCATAACAATGGAGTGCCCTTTCTCCTTACTCTTTTTGTAGTTTACACTAGCTTTTCCTGAGGGGTGAAACACACCATACTTAGGCTATCATTTAAACACAACAATTTAGACTCTTCTATGTAGGGTCAACCATGCATCCATTGCCTTGATCAGATCTGGAAAGTACACATATTACCTCACAACCTACTTGATCAGGAAGTCATACCATGCCTTTATTATACATACACTCATGTATGATCATATATGTGCATCACTTGCACAGTTCTATATCACCATGTTCATTATTTTACTTTCTCATCATTCTTTTCTGATGAGAACTTACAATCATTAACATGACTAGTCTCACCGACATATTCATATTCTGCCTTTATACTAAGAAACCTAATAACGCATTTAATCCATGCCCTCAAGCATATACATGCATACAAAGATATTTAGCATGCAAGTTCACTGCTCACACCTTTTCTATGTCATCCACACACATCGAAATTTCAACTTCCAGATCATTCCTTATAACTGTTACTTGAGTATATTAATCCACACCCATATGGCTACCATCCATATCTGTATGTCAATCTGGCCCATTGGTCATCTAGAAACGCTCTAGTACTTATTTTACCAAACTTTATATATATATATATATATATATATATATATATATATATATATATATATCAGTCCTTCTCTAATCATTACAACCTTATCTTCATAGGAAATAACAGTAGCATCATCAACATTTCATTCATGTTGTTAATTCTCCTCCTGACATCAGGTCATTATTGACCAAATTGGTTCCTCGATGGGACACGCCTCACCACCATCTATAGGTTCTAATAAGTCTATTTCCATGTTGTATACATGCTCCATAATTTCCATAGGCATTACATCATATCTTGTGCACCAAGAATCTTACCCATGCCTACAGTGCAAATGTATTCTAGTTTTCTTCCTCTTTCATTCATGTGCATAGACATACCTCTAGGTTAATAGACAAAATATTTTTCTTAATGAATCCAGGAGCTCATAAACTTGTTCATATGTTCATGTCATTTCACCTCTTTAATGAGATCTATCAACAGTCGAAAGGACCCCTTTTCTTTGCTTAACTAGGTTATCCCATCAACAAGTTTCATTCTTTACAGGTCAAGTAAACTGACCTTACAAATTTTATATCAATCCTCGAACCCTGAAGAATCATACAAACGTGGATTAGTTTCTTTATTAAACAACAATTAAAAAAAAAATTCAGGGGCTCCATCGGTCCATATTTACATGCAACTTTAAAACTTATTGAAACCATCCAGATTATTCATTCTCTGGACTTAAGAAACCCTTGACATGATTCTGTCAATTTATCCATTCATATTCATTCATAATTATTATTAGCACATTCCCACTCCTGTAGAAACAAGTATCTATCCATTAAGTGACAACAACTCTTATGTTGAAAGAAATCCCAAAACAAGATTTCAATATGCAGTCCTTCTTCTCAAGGAACTTGTGCAGATAATAGTCAAGATATTAGTGCAGATAAAATATTTCTCATGCGCCTTGCTATAACAGTGTTGTGACAATTCTCTGACCTGTCCAGACCTAGTGTTTTAACTCTGCTCCGATACCACTCTGTAACACACCCAATCCCCTTAATAACTTTCAAGGAAATGGGGTAATCAAATTTCACTTCTTCTCAACCCTCTAAACCCTCTTCTCAATCATATCATTATCTTTTGGTCTTTGAGAGATTTTCAATGACTATAACCACACTCAATTACGAGATTAAGATCAAAGGTTATGACTTCTTAAAGTTTCCCAGACCTTCATTGGCCACCTTCCAACTCAACTCCACGTAGTTTCCATGTGGTAGTGACACGTCATGTATCCAACCTGAACCTTTGGTCTCCCTCACGTATTTGTCACGATTCATTATCCCACAAACTCTTCTCTATTAGAGGGGCTCCGACGATGATGCACTAAGGTGCACCTCCTTGTATCCTATGGTTATCAGCTAGAAATCTTGATGACTAGGAGAAAATCGACGACATCTTTTAGTGCGGGGGTTAGCGCACAGACTCCAATGACCATTATAATATGGATGTGACTACTGAGATCAATGGTGGATATTTTAACATGTCCCTCCGCCAATCAACGATTGTGATTAGCCCCGACTCCCGTCATCGTCAACATTCCTTGGCCGAATACAACCATTCCAACCTCCCACATTCCTGATGACAATGCATTTGAATCCAATGGCCATATCTCCCTCTCAAATATCTGATGAAATCAACGGTTATCAACACCCTTCCTCTCAGGACTCTTGTTTACAAACCATGAGCTGACACCTGTCATCCTAGGACACTTTGGCTACCTTGTTGGCATGCCACGTCAACTCATGATGTAATCATTGTCACTCCTCATTTGACTGTGTTTCCCAATAGATCAATGATCCCTATCACCTATTAGTGGATCAAGAATTCTCTTCATGTCGTCAATGTTGGTGTCATCAACGTTCTATCCTTCTCTTGGGTTTTCACTCTCTGTGCCTCTCACGATGATACACCTGGGATCTATGACCCAGGTTTCTCGAGGATTGTCCCTGACTGATCCAATAGTCACAATTGGCCATGAAGGACCAAAGGAACTCCTTAGTCTAATGGGGCCCACTCATACTCTAACAACCATTCACGGAGTGACACCTGTCACTATCGTGGTACATGGGATGTCGAGGTGGAAATCCACGTCACCGATACGTCACTATGATGTCATCCTCCCATTTTTCATCTAAGTAAAGGGAAAGGGATTCAAAATCAATGGTGGGGAGGGGTGGTTTTGAAAAGGGGCCATAGATCGGCAACTATCATCTACTCTTGTGCCACAATATTATCGAACCTCATGGCATGATGTCCACATTCCTCTTGGGACCTCCAAGGATGACATACATCGTATCGATGACCCACATCTCTCTCGCGATATGGACAACTAGATCAATGGTCTTCGTTCTCACTTGGGGTTCTAGTATCGTCAGACCTTTCCTCAAAACTTGGAACTCCCCGATGATACGCCCCACCAATGAAGGGTTGATATCTCTCGATCTATTAGATTGACGACTACGATCCCTCCTTGCATCAATGGAGGATTAACACAAGATTCAAAGGAATTACACTAGCCTTCTTGGGAAATTAATCATTTCTTGAATTCTATAGGACTCCAGTCCTAAATTCCGAGGGTTTTACGCCATTCAACGCCATTGAAAGCTATTGACACTTACATGAGATATTGCATGACTTACAATATTTTCACATAGGGAAATGAAATGGTCAAGTTCGCAATAGTTTATCAACTCATGAATTAAACTCTATACAGGTCCTAACATTCATGCATTCAACTATAAACTTATACACATCTGAACTGATCTTGAATTCAAATAATTTCACATGCATATATATACATCAATCATAAATAGACATGAAAACATCAGTCATAAATAGATCCAAAGAAAGTAAATACTTATCTATTAAGGAAATAATCCAATCTGACTCACTGTAGGTGTTCGCATTTCCACCCAACCATAGGCACTGCGTGCTCTTTGACTTCAGCAGCAGGCCACTCCCGTGCCAAGCCATGATACTACCGAGAGATTCTCTCACTAATAACCTCCAAAATTAAAGAAATATATCAGGGAGGTTACTCTCTTCCACTTCTCGGGTAGAAACATAGGTCTCCCTTATTCCCGCAGAGCTTAGGACCTCCATGGGGTTTATCAGATACCTTCTCTACTGGATTTCCTTTGTACAAGAGAGTCCCTTCACAAATACACTTTCCATCAACACCCTCTCCTTTTAGTGTTGGTTTCTTTCCAACCAACATCAATCTCGCAACCCTCTTTTTCTCCAATCCGGGCTTTGGGTCTTCTCAACTCCATCTCAGAACTCTTCCACGAGTTTTTTGATCTTTCTATTGAATTCACTTGTGCATTCTTTGTCTCTTCATGCTGCATCTCTATCCGTCACTCCCATCTTGGACCATAACCTTTTTTGTTTTTTGTTTTTTCCGAGTCCTCTCTTCGATCGAAACCTATTCTCCAGTTCTGTGTGTTCCTTCCCTCCTGTGCGCAATGTCGACGGGATGGTTATCTACCTCTCCTCTTCATCTATGAGTAGACTTTCCTTACTACCCCCTCGTGCATCTCTTGCATGCACTGTCCTCCTTCTTTCAGGTTATTTTTTACCATGTGTTATTTTTGTCAACAATATTTACTACTTCAACTACTAATTATGTTCTTTCATAACAAATTTATGTGGCTCTAGGAAGTTCATGGTACATGGACATGTGATGCATTCAATTTGCAGGTGCATGCTAGAGTGTTAGGAAATCTTCCTCTTTTCCTCATTGAATATTCTCCCTTACACCTCACCAATTCACCTCATAAATCCCACTTCATCAATTCCATCTGGTGATATCATGGCCAATACATTCAATGCTTCATCCCCACAGCCAATTGCTAGTATTTTTAATCAAACAACAATAATATATTTACAATGTTTATATGCCATGTCATGGAAATCATTAACATAATTAATTGCATACATAATAATGGGTTTAGAAATGGGGTGTTACATCCACCATATTGGATCTCATAGCCTTATAGATTTCCTCCTCAATCATGGTATAGTCAAACTCCTCTCTTTCACCCTAGAAGATGCTTGTAGCTCCAACGTCACCCAAAGGTTCTTCGGTTACCATTGGAGCAAGCTTGACCCTAGCACTTAAGGCCTTCAAAATATATTTCAAAGATATTCTGTAAAAGGGGGACCCCTCCAACCCCCTCAACTTCACATGGTCAATGAAACTTTGGTTCTATCTATTTTTATAGCCAAGGACATAGTAGAGTAATCAACATCCTACAAAGACAATGGGTTAATTTGTAGATTCAATGGTTTTGGCCCAAGATTACACACCTCCATCAATGGATTTCCTACTCCTAGAAACTATATTTGAAAGACGAAGATTATATCTATCCTTGCGCCAAAGTATTTTTCATAGTAGAGTTTGACCTAATAGAATATAGAGATTAGATCCTCAACTCTAATCCATAGTTCTAGGGAAATTTGTAATTTGTATGAAGCCTTGGAATCTAGCATTTGATCCCTCTCTCTACGACGCCTTCTTGGGTTAGATTGTCTAACCTTCCTTTGCAATTGTAGGGTTACAATTACCTAAGTGATATTGGAAAAACTAGTAAAATTTCATTCTAGAAGTGAGGAAACAGAGCATTGTTGTATCACACCATATGTGTGCATATGTGTGTATATGGATTTTAATAAGGGATTTATGGTAAAAATCAAGATAATTTTCAAAACTATGTCTTGACTCAAAAGTTGGACTATGAACAAGTGACCTTTGGATTCAAATCATGCTTTGAAATAGGATAGATCATTGCTCATTGCAACAATCTCTTAAAGACCATGTGTTCAAGGAAATCTCAGCGAATTCCCACTTGGTGGGTTGGAGCAATAAAGGCACATCACTTGATCAGTAAGGACCCTCTATGGAAAACACCTAAACCTGTCTCTTAGACAATCACATAGGTACATCCTTCACCAATATCTCTTGTTTATGAAGAAGAAATGTCTTGAGTGAAATCCATCGAAGCTAGAAGAAAAATCCTCCTTCCATCTTCAACACTCTAGGCCCAAACTCTTGAAGAAAAAGATGAATAAAAACCCTCTCATTTCAGTCCTCAATCTAAGATGAGTTAGGTTGACTAGGTAGAAGAAGAAGAAGTAATGTTGGAGACTACTAACCCCCATACAACCCTAATCAAGGAAGAGAGTAAAGAGGTCTCCCAAGAAAAAAAAGATTGCATGGAATCTATTACTCTACTACAATCTTAAAGGGATGAGTGGATGGAAGAAATGAAAAATAAAAAGTGATTCTCGCCTCCACCAATGGTGACATACCAGACTCAAAATCGACATTGGGATCTCTTTTAACCATGTACTAGTTTTATATTTAGTGTTATACTCAATTTGTTTGTGTATACGGCCAATGTAAGCCCAACTTTGAAAAAGGGATAATGCTAAATGAAAACTTAGTGTAGAGGAATCTCTAAGCATTATATTGGGTGGGTTCCACCTATTAGAGGTTCTATTCTTCCATGTAATCTCTTGTCATATAGTTCAACCACAACATTTTTTTAATACAAAACCCTTATCCATCACTCTGAAAAGAAAAAGAGTTTTGTATAAATCAATAGTTCATTGATGTTCCATTAACTTCAAAGGTAAGTTAAAAAGTGTGGATTCAATATCCTTTGACAACTTCTTTATTGGGGAATTCAATAGTTGTTATGGGACATGAAATGTATATGGTCATGGTAGTGATATTTGCTATAAACTTTCAAGTACATTGAAACCTATTTCAACAAAAAGGCATGAAATAAATTGTATTTTTTTCTTTCTCTTTTATCTTTTTAAGGTGAGTATTGGTGTTATTTTTTCTGAGATTTTTGTTGGATTTATATTTTTTAATAGATTTGAGTCATCATCATTATCGCATCTAGAGCCACATTCTATAATCAAGTGTGACTAAGATGTGTCATATTGGTGGTGAATTGATTTGGATTTTATGAGAAGAACGAAACGACTATAGATTATTAACAGGTGCTTAACAAAAAATAACAAAGATACAGTAAAATTGGTTTTCTATTCAATAAAGAAATAAGCTGAAACTGTAAAATGCAGCGGAAACAAGCTTGCTAGAATGGTGGCAACTTATCTCTGAGAAGAGATGTGACGACTGTGCTCATTCACAAGAAGATGATTACAATGAGGCTCTGAAGGCATTTTTACAATAAACAGGAATTCCAAAAACCCTAGACATCCAAAAACCTAATCCTAGGAGATGAAGCGACAAAAGTCATGTGGGCCCAGTTTGGGTAAGTTAGTACATCAACTTCCCGGGGTCGTAAATTTTGCATACGATCTTCGTTTTAGGCGTATGATAGCCCATTGGAAAGGTATCGTTGAGGAGATTCATTTTGGAGGAAATATCAAGGGAAATATCAGATTGTGCCCTGTTTTCCCAAAAAACATCGTTTAGGACCTCAAAACGGCTTTGGAAGTAAAAAACTGCTAAAATTGCCAGAAAATTGTTTTGTGCCAGTGGGAAAAGGTGGGTGGCCACCGATATCCAACTGGATCAATCCTCCCTCCTTAGGAAGCAATGTTCTCCATTTCTTTGAGTTCTGTCATCAGATGAGGAAATTTCTACTGAATTTGGCCCCGAGTGAGCCACTTGCCTTGGTGCAGGAGCTGCCCTGCTTTGACGACTCGGTAAAGATGGATCCTTTGTTGTCGAGTGCCCTTGATCTGTGTGTCCACGATATGATCACTGGATGTCTTTTGTATGCAGTTGGGGTTGAGATATGTTTGTGTCAGTTGTTCTGCTACTTCTGAGGTGCCAAATAACGGTGGGAAATAAGGGCGAAGGAGATCCACATTGAACATTGGGTGTAGGCCAAAGAAAGGAGGAATGTTGAGCTCAAAATAATTATCCCCCATGGCCTTGGTGATGGTGTACGACCCATAATGGAGTGGATGAAGATTCCGATGGGGTCCTGTAAGGCATTCTTTCTACAAGTGAAACCAAACTTTGTCGCCCACCTGAAACTTATGTGGCACCCGATGTTGATCATGGCACTGCTTGTATTTATCATTGGACTTCTGTAGGATATCCTGAACCTGTTGGTGGATGTGATGGATGCACTCAATGAATTGGGTGGATTTGTCAGCTTCAGTTGGAGCAGGATATGAGTCGATCGAGGTGACCATAAGGGGAAGGGAAACATCTATGGGACCCAATGGTTGGAATCCCAACCCCACCTGAAAGGGGTTGTGGTCGGTTGAGCTATGCAGGGCTCGATTGTAGCTATGTTGGACATAGGAAAGGCTCTCATCCCATGTGCGAGGGTTCTTGGAATTATACATGCGAAGGATATGCAAAATCACTTGATTTATGACCTCGGTTTAACCATCTGTCTCGGGGTGGAAGGTCGTGGATTTGGTGAGCTTGGTGTCCAGCAGTGACCAGAGGCTCGACCAGAATGTGCTGAGAAATCGACTATCCCGATCTGAAACAATGGTTTGTGGGATTCCAAAATGTACCCAGATTCGTTCAAATAAGAGCTTGGCAGTGGCCTCTGCTGTGATGATCTTCTTGCAGGCAACCGTAATCGCCATCTTAGAAAAACGATCAACAACCACAAAAACACAGTCATTTCCCTGCTTGGTGGACAGGAGGCCCTACATGTAGTCCATTGAGATGGACTCCTATGGCCTATCAGAAGTAGGAAGAGGGGTGTACATGCCCTATTTCTTAGTGGTCAGTTTGGAAATAGCGCAGGCAGTGAAAGACGTGATATACTTTCTAACCTCCTGTCGAAGTTTCGACCAGTAGAAATGTTTCTGTAGCATATCCATTGTCTTTTTGACGCCGAAGTGTCTTGCCAACTGACTGTAGTGGGATTCCCAGATCATCTTCGATCGCTCACTTGATGGAACACAGATATGGCCCAGAAGACATAAAAACCCATCGTAAAGATGGAAATTATCGACAATTGCGTTTGCACCCAACATTTGGTAGGTGGTGGTGAAGTCTGGGTCTATTTCATAGAGTTGGGGCCATCTAGAGGTCTCATGACTACAAGAGTGTAGCACCGTGGTGAGTGTCCCAACTGGAGATCTGTTGAGGCAATCAACAATGTGATTGTTGCTTCCTGTTTTATACTTGATGTTGAGGTGGAATTGCTTCAAGTATGTGGACCACTTTTGATAGCAGTCATTTTGCAATTTTCCTTGTGTCTACATGAATTGCAGTGGCTTATGATCAATGTGGATGACTGTCTCCTTCCAAAGAATGTAATGTATCCACTGGTGATAGGCTTGCACAATGGAGTACATTTCTTTGTCATAAGTAGGGTACTTACGGAAAACATCTGATAGTGCCTCACTATGATAGGCCACGGGGTGGTTGTGCTGAGTGAGAACGATGCCCAAAACATAGTTTGAAGCATCTGTCTCGATCTCAAAGGGATGTTGCAGGTCTTGTAGTGAAAGTACTGGGGATGAGCATAAGCGCTACTTCAAATCATCGAACTCTTGTTGTTTGGACCAGTCTGACGCAAATTTTTCCTTACCACCACCCCTGGTTATTTGGATGAGGGCCCATGCAATATGGGAGAATCCCAACACGAACCTGTGGTAGAAATTGGCAAGACCCAAGAAGATCCGAAGCTCAGTGAGTGTGGTTGGGGCTGGCCAGTCACGGATAAATTGGATCTTGGCTGGGTCCACATATACACCATGCTGATCAACGATGTAGCCCAGGTAATGGACCATGTCCATGCTGAAGGACCATTTTTTCAAGTTTGCGTATAGCTTGTGCTTCTGCAGGGTGTGCAGAACCTGTTGAATATGCTACAAGTGTTCGACCCAAGTCTTGTTGTAAATGAGAATGTCATCTAGATACACCACTACAAAATTATTGGTGAATGGTCGCAGGATATCGTCCATCATCCTCAAGAAAGTGGCTGGAGCATTTTTCAAACCAAAGGGCATGACCAACCATTCAAAAAGGCCTTCCTTTGACTTGAAGGCAGTCTTCCATACATCCGTCTGTTCTATCGAGACATGGTGGTAGCTAGACTTCAGATCAATCTTACTGAAGTCTTTGGCCCCTGTGAGTTGATTAAGGAGGTCATCGATTCGGGGAATCGGGTATCGTTTTCTTACTGTGATTTTATTCAGAGCCCGGTAATCAATGCAAAGTCGTTAGGTTCCATGTTTCTTCTGTACCAACATGATTGGGCTCCTGCAAGGTGATGAGCTAGGACAGATGTGCCCCTTGTGGAGAATTTCTTGGATCTATCGCTTGATCTGCTCATTCTCTAACAGAGAGCAGTGATATACTGTCCCATTGGGAAGCAATGCACCGGGGGTCAGATCGATGGGGTGCTTGACCTGGCACTGTAGAGGTACCTCAACAGGTGAGGAGAATATATTTGAGTATTCTTCCACAAATTTATCTACTTGCTTCTGTTGTGTGGAGAGGTCGTCTGCAAAGACCCTGGATG
The DNA here is from genome assembly GCA_009831015.1 of Picea engelmannii. Lineage (NCBI taxonomy): Eukaryota > Viridiplantae > Streptophyta > Pinopsida > Pinales > Pinaceae > Picea > Picea engelmannii. The sequence goes on along the minus strand of ML782381.1, from coordinate 275,922 downwards.
TGCCTATGATATTTCACTTATTCTGAGAGCGAATCATGAAGAAGACAAAATTTCCCATCTGAGAGATGACCTTCCTGCATTTCTTAGCAAAGATCAAGGAAATAACACTAGGTGGGACTGCCTCTGGTATCTTGTACAATTTCCTGTTAAAAGTAATAATAACACTACGAGGCCTAGACTCATATACAACATGACATTTCCATAAATAAGGTTGGCCCAAAATAACATCACAAATTTTGAGAGGAGAAACATCACACAATACCTCGTCTTTGAAGGGCTTGATGTTGTACAACAGTTGACACTGTTGGCTGACGTGGAGATTGATTCCTTGGCAGAGCCATCCAATGGTGTAGGGTTATGGGTGTGGCATTGTCCGCAGGGCCAACTACTTTACGGCCTCTTTTGAGATGAGGTTCTTCTAGCTACTGCTATCAACGATGAAGTGCAGTGGGGTGCCTTTTACCCACATCTGTGAATGGAAGAGGTGCTCTCCTTCTTCTAGCTCGTCTGGTTCACCAGGCTCGATGTTGGTGGTAGAAACGATGGCATTGGGTTCCGTGTCAATGATATGTCTTCCCCTTTCTGGTTCTGGCTCAGAGTTAGAACCCGCATCTGATTCAAAGTCTTTCACTTCAACCACCAACGACTACTTTGAGTGGTAGTCAATAGTGTTATGCCAAGGGCTCTTATGGAAGTCGCACCACTTCCCGGTATCTTTCTTTGTCTTTCCGGTGTCCTTATTTTCTTGTGGCTTGGACTGGTTGTCCTGATACTGTCCATATTTTCTCTGTCCTTTAATCTGTGGGTTGGGGCTATCCTTTCCTGGCTTTTTTTGTGAGGGGTTCCCAGGCCCAAATTTTCGCGTCTTTTGTTTGAGCTTCTGCTCGATTTTGACGGTATATCTGTAGGCCGCACCCAAGGATGAGATGTCCAGAAATTCCATTTCAGTATGGATGTATCTATGAAAAGCACCATGATACTTGAGCACCAGATGATGCTCTGAATCTTTGATACCCATCTTGGTGCGCAAGGTATGGAAGATATTTGTGAAATCTGGCACTACTTGGTCTCTTTCTTGCCACAGTGTGGTCCATTTGGTATACAAGTCGTCATAACTTCCGATAGGGTAGTATTGTTCCTTAATAGCATCTCTGAAGGATTTCCAAGTGGTCGTGAATTTAAATAATGAGGGTTCCTCTGTTTCCTTTTGCTCACAGAAATTTTACCACCAATCTTTGACATGGGGAACGACTTTGAGGAGAACAAAAGTAATCTTTTCTCTATTTGAAAAGTTATGGACAGAAAAATACCCTTCTATTAGATTCAACCACTTGTCTACAACATTTTCATATATCTGACCTTCAAATATAGTAATATCAAAGTTTATTTTTACCTTGAAGGGGGTGGTGCCTCCGCTCGAAGAAGATGCGTCGCCTGTTGGTAGCCGCCGAAGGATTTGCACGAAACTATCAATCATCTCGTTCCTTTGTTGCATGAGGGCTTCCTCAATCAACAATTTGAAAGGATCTCCTATCCCGTCATATTTATTTTATCCTGCCATGAGAGGTTTCTTGGGCGTGCGATAACTTTTTTCCTCAAGAGAAATAAGCTCGAGACCCAACTCTTTGTACTCCGACCTCACTGGGGACATGCATTAAGACGACAAGGAGAAGACCACTCTGATACCACTAATCCATATTTTATGAGCAAAATGAAATGACTACAGATTATTAACATGTGCTTAACACAAAATAACATAGATACAATAAAATTGGTTTTCTATTCAATAAAGAAATAAGCTGAAACTATAAAATGCAGTGGAAACAAGCTTGCTGGAATGGTGGCGGCTTATCTCTGAGAAGAGATGTGACGGCTGCGCTCATTCGCAAGAAGATGATTACAATGAGGCTCTGAAGGCCTTTTTACAATAAACAGAAATTCCAAAATCCCTAGACATCCAAAAACCTAACCCTAGGAGATGAAGCGCCAAAATTCATGTGGGCCCCGTTTGGGTAAGTTAGTACATTAACTTCCCAGGGTCGTAACTTTTGCATACGATCTTCGTTTTAGGCGTATGATAGCCCATTGGAAAGGTATCGTCGAGGATATTCATTTTGGACAAAATATTGAGGGAACTCCTATATTTCACCCCATTTTCCCCAAAAAAACATCGTTTACGGCCTCAAAACGACTTCGGAAGTGAAAAACTGCTAAAAATAGTAAATTACCAAAATTGCCAAAAAACTATTTTGAGCCAGTTGGAAAAGGTGGGTGGCCACCGATATCCACCTGGATCATCAATGTTGAGTTTACACATGGAATTTTTAAAAATAATAAAATATGAATGAAAAAATGTCTTCCCACTCGCCAACCAAAATATCTAATAGTAATCTGAAGGGATTTGATAAGATATGATATCAAGACTCAATGAACTTCCACACATGAAAAAATACCAATCAAACTAATCTTTGGGGCTATTTATTTTTAATGGATTGAAATCATCATCATTGTTTCAAATAATAAAATATGAATAACGAATAAATATGACATTGCTATAAGGAAAACTACCTAAAGGCTAAGCAATCAAATTCTCATTGAGTGGATGAGACACAATAACAGATGGAAGGATAAATAACACATTTCTTTCTCCTAAGACTAACATGTGTGTTAAGAATTAAATGAGAAATGAATAAGGAAAAACCATGATTATGGATAGTTTTCCAATGTATCCAATGGCTTTTGCTTGATTTCAATCTAGCTCCACCGCTTCACCAAATAACTTGCACAATAATCCAACAAGAAACACATTCCTCATTCCTCAACAAATAATAAATATAAATTACATGAATAAAGTATCAATCTAATAACTCAAGCTAATTAGAACAACACAAAGCGTCATCAAATAAGCAATAACATCCATAAATGAAGATTTATTATTTTTTTTGTTGGGGAGGGGAAGGGGGTGGAGAAGATAGATATATATTAATTAAAAGAGAGTTACAACATGAATTATTACCTTGATATTCACCTCTATACTTCTTTCTCTAATACCCAAAGACCTCCTCCTTATTCACAAGCCCACCTTCATTGAACTAGAACGATTTGAGAATTGTATCACAACAACATAACAAAGTGTGACTAATAAAATTTCACCTAATATCTTATCACACTAATGTTATTTACCAACACTAAAAAATGGTATCAAATTCATGACAAAGGATTTTGACTACAATTCAATAGATTAAGGATTCTTGCAAATAGACTCGTATCCCTAAACTTTGGCTCTCTTACTTATAGATTCTTAAGGAGAGAAGAAAGGGATACATGGAATGCATGACTTGCACTTGTGATCCATGTAGAACACCTCATGAGATTTTGTCTTTTGAAAACTTATATATTTTCAACTTTCCTCATGAATTTCTCTTTTCCAAATATTTAAGGGGTGGCCACAAGTTTTATATTGGAAAATTGTTGTTCTTCGTGCCACTGTAGTAGTGAGACAGATGATAGGTTGATCTATAACTGGTTTCAAAAGAACTAGGGGACTCCCTATATACCTAAAGGTGCATGGGAGTGATGGCCATGTATAGGTGTTGTATAATGCGGTACTACTCGAAGGGGTACCAACAAGGGTTACAAAGGTTTCCAACTAGGTGAAACAATGGTTTCAAGTAACCCGTGAAATTGTTTGTATTTCCTGCTTGTAGTCCTCTCTGTTATAAATAAAGAGATGTGCTCATTTTTCCATAGACAATATAGCAATAATGTCACCCAACCATAGACACAAAGTCCACCCCTGAGCACCTTAACCTTGACAGATAGAATAATTCTGGAAGCAGACCAATATCCAACCAAGGTAGCATACCTTTCTCCAAGGATAGCACACCAATCAAGAATAACCAAAGACCAAGCACAAATTTCAAACCATAACCAATAGAAAGTCCAACCAAAATCCAAAATCCCAGTTGTAGCAGCTGTAGTTTCACTCCCTCTCCAAACTTGCGCACCACTAGTCTTATGCAGTTGTGAGAGTAAGAGTGACAAATGAGCTCTAGTGCCCTCTATTTATACTGCTCTATCTCACTTGACCAGGCCGACTTCTCTTTCTGGAGGCTAAGAAATCAATATTAAATATTCTCTTAAGCCGATTTGTCTTCTAGGGTCATTATCCAATGTTTTAGGGTTTCTCTTTCTTCCCGGAATATTCTAGTTTTTTCAAAGGTTACACGTGGAGGTTAATACCTCCCGCAGCTACCATAATATCAACACTCCCTCCTAGATAGGGAGGCATTAAAGGAAATGGTCTTGAGCACAAACATACCATTCAACCGGTAGCATAATCATAGCCACATAAGCTATCTCATGATCACGTATATCAACTCATGAGAAACATCATCACTATCAATATCATCTGATAACATCAACTTCATAATATCTCGAAGCCATACTACATCTGAGTAATCGAGCATGTTGTTGAATAATTCACTCACTCCACAGAGTGATACAAGAACCATTCTTCTAATATGGATATATCTCATAGAATAATAACTATTCCAACAGATGATAGAAGCCACACTATGGAATACAAGGACTATTCTTCTAATCCAGACAAACGTCCTAGAAGAATGACTATCCTGGACCATTTTCCCTCCGGGCACTACTGTGAACTTAGTGAAAATGTCTATCCTATACCAATCTCTCCACTATGGTTACTACTGTGAACTCAAGGAGATAGACTATTCTTCTAATATAGACATACATCCTATAAGAATAGTTGTCCATGGTACAACAACAATCTGTCAACCCGGACCATTCTCCACAGGGAGAATGTCTGTCCACCAACAATATTTCAACCTAGACCATCCTCCACAGGAAGGATGTCTGTCCACCAACAATTTGTCCTACCTAGACCATTCTTCTCCTGGAGAATGTCTATCCATAAACACACTGACCATCCATCTAGCTAGAAATCATCTCCAACATTAGTGGTAGTCTCAATGGAAATTAGAGCAATGCCATCCAATAAAACACAACTGTGTCTATCCATAGTAGTACACAACTACTATCCAGTGGTACACAACCACACCTAGTGGCACAAGACTACTGACCAATGACACATAGTCACAACCAATGGAACACATCCACCACAGTATCATACAACTACTATCGAGAGAGATACAATTTCTACAACAGTCATATCATCTTATATCAATATGCATAACAATATCATGATACAAACTGAGTCTTTTGGGCCATTCTTGTACTCACATCTAAGATATATGGAAGAGCATCTGATCTCAGAAAGTAAAACATCACCCATGGGCTATCTGGACTATACTTCCCAAGCATAGAAGAATATATGTCCCTGATTTATGATCCTGGACCATAAGCCTAACTAGGTCATTCCTTCGGCACTAATCCTAGTGCAACCTGGAGATAATAAGTTTTCCCTAGGGAATGCATGTCCTTGATTTTTGAACCTGGACCATTCATCTAACTGGGCCATTATTCTGGCACTAATCACAGTGAAACTTGGAGAGAATGAGTTTGCCCTAGGGAATGACTATCTGGACTATTTATTAAGAAATGATTGTCCTGCACCAACCTCCAAAACAGACCATTCTTCGAAATTGCTCACAACTATGAACTTCGAAAGAATGACTGCTCAATGAGGAGGACCATTTTGCTTGACCACTACTCAGAGTGACTGTTAATAATAATGATTTTCTAGACCATTCCCCCACACTGGCCACAAGGGGAATCAATGTATATGGTACATAAACAATCTATCAGACCATTTTCATTACGAAAATGACTGTCCGACCTGGACCATTTTCCGAACTAGAAAATGACTTTCCGTCAGAAATATAGAACCACTTTCTAGACTGGAAAGGAATTGCCCAACCTGGACCATTTTCCAAAATGGAAAATGACTGTCCATAAATCAATAACATATCAATGCTCCCTCCCAACATAAGAGTAGTCACTTCCTTTTTCAATAAGGAATTCATCTCCACGAGCCCCAACTTGTCCCTTAAGTACGCAAACTCTTCATCTTGGACAGAGGATTTACCAAAATATATGCTATCTTCTCATCTGTGGAGATATAATAGAGAACCACTTCTCCCCTCTAGACTTTATCACAGAGAAAATAATGTTTAATCTCAATGTTATTCGACCTGTCATGGATCACCGGGTTCTATGAAAGCTTCACGCAACTCAGATCATGAAAATATATCACGGTTGAATCCAACACTTGATCAAAGAGTCCAGAAACCAACTTACGTAGCCACACTACTTCCGTACAAGAATCACAAGTTGTAATATACTCTGCTTCTATAGTGTTGAGTGCAACAAACTTTTGTTTCCTTCTAACCCATGACATCGTGGCAAAGCTCAAATTGAAACATATCCAAGTACCACTTCTTCTGTCATCTGCACTCCCTGCCCAATCTGAATTGATAAATCCCTGCAGTTGTATATCATAACTTAAACATCCCACAAAACAAAAACCTGGTTGAGTATTCTCCAAATACATTAACGAGCCAATCAATTTTCGATACAAAGATGGGTCTACTGGATTAGAGTCTCTCAACTTCTTTATATCTGTCATCATGGGATTTTTTCCATGGATTTTCAATCCATCATCCTGGACTTCTTAAAGAACCATTTCAATTTACTTCCTCTGTCATATGAATTTTTCTCCACGCTTCTATTATACATGAGAGGCTCTGCACCAAGTTTGCTTGAATCCATACAAGGTATTTTTCCATCTGAATACAAGGGTCTCTTTTTGGCATACCTCAAAACCTTGAGGTTTCTCTACATATTATTCTTCAATTACTCTGTTGAGAATAACAGTCTTCACATTCATCTAATGTAAACTCCAACCCATGGATATTGTAAGAGATATAATGGATCAGGTAGAGGTATATTTGGTTACTAGAAAAAGTTGTCATCATATTATTCTCCCTCCTTCTGGGAGAACCCTCTAGCCTTGAGTCTCACCTTGTATCTATCAATGCTTCACAATTTCTAACATACATTGTTTGTTAAGGTCCTAACCCGCACATAGGTAGATCAATGTATTCAGATGTAATAAAGGTCAATATTAATAAGACATTTCAATAAAATAGAATAAGGTGGATGTAAGAAGACCTAATAGAAGCTTTCGCTTCTAGAAGGATCTTCCTCTAGATGCTTCTCTTAATAGACATATTTAGTATAAATAAGGGTCGAGGGTATGAAAACACTGGCTTGGAGATTATTGTAACAGAGTGTTTCTCGACTAGAGGTTGCCCCCTCGAAGAGGCCTGTGAACATTGCTTTCTGAATCAAAGTGCTTTTCTATTGCTATTTCGTATATCATTTCTGTGTATTGTGAAGATTATGCTGGATATTTTACTGTTATTCTGCCATTTCTAGCATTTTATTTCTGTTCTGCATATTTTATATATCTGGTATCTTGCAAGTGGTATCAGAGCACTTTCCTTGGCAGAAATTGTGGGTTTTTTTTTTTTTGGGTAGAGACGTATTCCGACATCTTTAATCCACATAGATCTGTCGTTACGCGCATAAACCCGCGGTTGAGGGATTCATACACGCAGGAAATACAAGTGGTTCTTAAGAGCACATCTGTTGGCCACCCTTGTAACCCCTGTTGGTACCCGTTCGAGTGGTAGCGCATCAGACATCACATGTGTATGGATCGACCTAGATTTCCTAAAGCCCTCTTTAGATAAACCTATCGGCCGCCGGACTGCTATAGTGTCACCGAGAACAACACTCGGGAAGATACTCTCTAGTACCTGGGTAGTCGGGTAGTATGGCTAAGGGTACGGTCTATCCTCCTTAGTTAGTGCCCTGAG